>CM076910.1:18673828-19190233 GCA_039519145.1 Kokia cookei | reverse complement strand
ATCCCTCTACCTCATCAATTGCCCCATTCTCACAATGAATATCCCTAGAATCCAAATCGTCATCCACCAACAGCTTATAATGAACTGAACCATCATCTTCCTTGACTTCACCAACCTCATTATCAACCAAATTAACTTTCTTCTCAGCATTCTCGACTATACCCCACCTCTCCCCAACATGTCTTTCTACAACAAAATCATCAGCAACATTTCTCTCCCCAACAGTATTGTCCTCAGTAGCCCTGGTTTTCAATTCTGGAACATCATTGCCAATTTTCTCTTCTTCTTCCTTTTCATTGATTTCAGGTATGTATGGTGACCCAAAACTCAATAGTGTACCAAGTAAAACAGCAGTGCAGACCAAAACAGGAGATGCAGTAACCAAAGCAGAAAATAACACAGGAAATGAGGTATACAAAAGCATCAAAAAGCAAACCAACCCAACAAAAAATGGATGATTCCAAACTGATCTATAACATACTTTAACTGATATCACCATTAATTTCCTAACTCTTTCCAATCTTTGAATTCCCATCTTTCACTATAATGATAAACTTTTTATCTCCTCAACTTCCAAACTGTTCAGAAAAACAGAACCAGTTAAAAAAAAAAACAATTGGATCCAAAACAAACAAATATATTAAAAAATTTATGTATGAACTCACCTTAGAGATAGAATTAAATGAAAGACAGAGCAATTAAATGAAGATCAACCCAATAGCTAAAGAGCAACAAGTAAGAGTTCTCGAGTGATGAAACTGACAAATAAACAAAATAAAATCAAAACAAAATATTAAGCAGAGCTGAATCACGTAAAATTGAAAGTTTCAAGCAAGAGATAAAAACTCAAGAATACCTAGAAAAACCCCGAGGCTTTCAATACTTGGGAATTTGAAACTGAAGGCAACTCTAAAAGGGCTTAAATACAAAGAAATGATTAATTAAATTTCAGCTCTGTTTTTTATTCTTTATTTACTTATTTTACTTATTAAAACAGCTATGAAGTGGTGATGGTGTCGTTTTCTCTCTCTCTCTCTCTCTCTCTCTTTTTATTCAGTAGTTTTGCAGAGAATAGAAAGGAAATGGGGCGGTACAAAAAAAAGATCAAGAAAGTGAGTTATCGAAAACAGAAAGGAATGACGGTTCCTACTTCCTAATATCATTATTACTACGTGTACATGTGGGTTATGAAGACATGTAATCTAAAATTCATTCAATAATTGAACCCGATTGATTGATTGATAGTTAAAAATATTTATCGTTTATGTATATTTTAAATTTAAATTACGTTAATTATATTTATTGTTTAAATTTTATTATATTACTGTAATTTATTAAAAATATTTATTTAATAATTATTATATGTGCTAGTAAAGAATTTATATAGATACTAGAAATTTTATCATATACATGTTCTTGTAAATCATGTATGTAGTTTTAATAAGTGCTTGGGTGTAATAGTAAGAGACATTGCACTCTCAAGGTAAAAATAACTTTGGAAACAAAATTGTTGGGAGGAGCAGCGACGAACCATAAACATAGACTATAAAATTGACATGCACAATATAAAAAAAATCATATATTTAGAATATAAATTTTCATTTAAAATAAAATAAAATAAATAATTAAATGTATAATTTGAAATTAATTAATAATATATGAAATATATACGATATTAAAATAAAAATTAAATTAAATTATAAGTAAAATGAAATTTAAAAACATAATTATATTAGATTAAGATTGTTAAATGAATTCAATTATAAAGTACAAGTAAATTGGAATGAAATCTTGGTTGTGTGGTAAATTTTTAAAAAAAAATCAATGTAATAGCTATGGGTACAAGTCCCACAATACACATATTTATATTATTTTTAATTAAAAAGATTAAAATATGCTTGAATAATATAACTTGATTTAAATATAGAATATCATTTTTGTAATTTTTCTAATCAAGTTAGTGTGGGGTTAATTCGTGACACCAACTCAATCAAAGATTTTATTAATAGCATAGATACAATTGATGGAAGTAATAAAGTGTGGATTAAATTTTGTTATTAATTTGATCAATTTTAATTTTTATATATTTTAAAATTTGAAATTTTAGTCTTAACCTAATGATAACAGTTAAATTTATTTGGTTAAATTATGTCATTAGTATTGTATTATGAGAAGTTATAAATTTAGTCCACTTTCACCAATTAAATCATCCTTGGTGGCTATATGTTTTGAAATTCAAAATTTTAGTATTAATACAAACAACAGTCATTAAATCTATTAACTGATTTTTTGTGAAAAATATGTAAAATTAACAAATAGACATAGCATTACACATGTGATAATATGTTTGACACATCAAATTTTAAAAATAAATAAAACTTAACTTAATGAATTTAATAGTTATCATTTGATTAGGACAAATTTTCAAATCTAAAAGTATAAGAACTGGAAATGATCAAATTAAAGTATAGGTACTAAATCCACAACTTACGCAAAGCATAGGATCTAATAGCAGAATTTGACCTAAAGTGTGCATGATAAAAATAATGCATAATGCCAAAAATAGCACCAAACGTTTGACTATTTGGTAACTTTGACCATTTATCTTTTTTTTTGGAGCGCTTTAATCTCTAACAGTTTTTTTTTGTCAAATTAATCTATTTTTAACGGACATACTGATATGATTGTTTGTTGACTAACGGTCAACATTAACTGTTGACATGGCGGTCCAAATGTAATTAAATGCTTACGTAGCATTATTTTATCTTATATACCACGTCAGCAAATGATTTTAAAATTATTTTAAAATCATCATCATCATCACTTTTTCTTCTTTTCCATTGTTTCTTTCCATCATTCATCACCACCATCATCATCGTCTCCATTGTGAAGCTTGTTAAGCAATCTACAATTACCTAAATTGCGTCCTTCTTGATCGCAATCACGGGCAATCCTATCACAAAATCCAAGGTGAACCTTTCCTACTTTCACTCTAGAATCTTGAATGGTTGTAGCAACCCTGACGGATACTGATACTCTGCATTAACTTTTTAGCAATTTAAACACTTTGCCATAAACTTTGTAACAACTCGCTTCAACCTAGGCCACCAATAGAGTTCGCGGAGGTCACAGTACATCTTGTTACTTCCTGGGTGCATTGCATAAGGACTAATATGGGCTTTGCTGAGGATAACTTGTTGCAAATCTTTATCATTTGGCACGTAAAGTCTTCCACGAAAATAGAGTACTCATTCATCGTTTAGAGTGAAGTCCCTTTACACTCCTTGTTCCACTTGGTGAACCCTCTTTGCCAACTCTTCATCATAAATTTGCTTCGCCTTAATCTGTTGTGACAACGTTGGTCTCACTTGTAGTTTTACAAGTAATCCACCATTACTTGTCACACTTATTTGCACAAATAGAGCTCATAGACTTCTTGCTTAATGCATCTGCTACAACATTTGCCTTGCTAAGGTGATATTTTATCATACAATGGTAGTCCTTTAACAACTCCATCCATCTTCTCTGTCGTAGATTTAGCTCCTTCTGCATGAGCAAATACTTGAGATTTTTGCAGTCAGTATGGATGGTACACGTCTCACTAGACAAGTAGTGTCGCCAAATTTTAAGTGTGAACACCACTACTAATAACTCCGAATCATTGGTTGGGTAGTTACACTCATTAACCTTTAATTACCTAAAAGCATAAGCTACCACCTTCCCTTCCCGCATCAGCATATATCCAAGCCTTGTATGAAAGACGTATTTGCTCATGCGGTAAGGGCCTATTTTGGTTGTCAACCACGAACTCCTTCCCTAGTTTTGGTTGAATTAACATAGGCCTCGGTAAGGGCCTCCTTAAGCTTGTCGAAGCTCTGTTGCGTTTCTTCAATCCAGGCGAACTCATGTTTCTTCTGAAGCAACTTTGTTAAGGGTGTTGTTGTAGTGGTGAACCCCTCAACAAACATGCAATAGTAACCTACGAGCCTTAAAAAGCTTCGCACCTTAGTTACACTTCTTGGTGATCTCTACTCCACAATAGTTTCGATCTTCTTTAGGTCTACAAGAACCCCTTTCGCTAAAACGATGTGCCCCAAAAATGCAATTTCTTTGAGCCAAAACTCATACTTGAGTAAGGGTTGTGGTCTGAGCTTGCAAACCCTCTTGATGTTCTAGACAATCTTTAATCATGTGATCTTTAGAACCACACTTAAAAAAGTCATCTTACGACATTCCTTATGATGCCTTCGTTCGCAATGCTCACAAAGCGGACAGCTCACAGAATGCAAACCCTCCTTTTCATCCTGGGTATTGCTCCTCTGACGTGAGCGATCTGACTTGAATTTTCACTTAACATTCTTGCCTGAATTTTGTGGGGCTTTTCTTTTGGGGGCGACAAGATGTAGTCGTAAATGAGTTTCGGTGAATGTTTTCGTGGTAACTATGAAGAGAATTTTGTTCCTGAGTTAGGGCTTTATTTTCGGGTTTTGGGTTTGTACGTTTAGCACATTTAGGTTTATTTTCTCCATATTATAATCTCGTTTGTTTACTCATTTCCCGTGGTTTTTATCCTCTTTAGAGGAGTTTTCCACTTAAAATTTGTGTTTGATCTTCTCTATATTTTCTATTTTTTTGTTTATACGGGTTGGTCCTCAACAAACTAGTATTAGAGCTAGAATACGTGATACGAAATTGGAATGGAGGAAGTGGAAGAAGGATCGAATTCCAAGTTGTTGGACTCTAAAAAGAAAAGATTTGGATCTGATCTAAAAGAAGTAATAAACAAGTTTATAAATTAAAGAAAACGAAACCACTAAAAGAAGAAATTGAAGAACTAATAATAAATAAATAAATAGACGAAAGATAAAAGTGGAAGATGGAATGAGTAAACCGATGAATATGACGGATAGAATGATACGTGTCCAGTTGAACCCTTTGAGATATAAATCCCAATAAACTCAACTAATGGCTCTAATCAACCCTCCAAGAATTAATTCGTGGTAAATTGAAGGGTGAAGAATGGATTCCCACGATCCCTTGAAGAAAATCGAGAAGAAAACTACTTCTAAAAATCACAAGAAATAAATCTTGAACAAAGAAATAAACTCCTAGAGTTGTAAACTTTATTAATGAAAAATTGTTTACTTAATAAACAATGAAGAAGCCTTTATATAGGCTAGCTAAATAAATTTAAACAAAATTCTTAAGTATACTAGAACTCTAATTAATCTAAACAAAAAGCAGTTTAAGCTAAACTTTCTTATTGACATAAAACTCCTAAATATCTCAAACTACTTAATAATTATTAAAAATTCGGAATAATAAATAATTAAATAATAAGAGCTGATAAATACAATATTGGGCTCATATATAATAAAAATTAAGCCCAAAACTCAAACCCAATATGATTTAAATTCGAGTTAAAAGCCGAAACTCGTAATTCTCATCATAATCACGTCCAAAAATTCTACCCACGTAGTCTTTATTAAAACAGTCATAACTTGAGCTCCCGAACTCGAAATCGAGTAATTCAAAATGCATTTCGAAGCTAAGAGATAGGTCTTCGAACACCATGAGACTTCTAAATCCAAAAATGCCTAGATCCTATCCAAAAAGTCGTCGCAAGTCTATTGATTTCCCAAACTTGAAAATTGGCAACTTGGTGAATGAAACTTAATAAATTTCACCCCATCCATGCTTGTATCATTCTCCATTTCCTTGAAAAGATTCGTCCTCGAATTTTGTCTTTAATTGAATATTTTTTTGATTTTTTTGGCATTTGATATTGTTGTTGGACCTTAAGGTAGTGTGAACCCATCACAGCCATGGGTCTGAAATTGGGCCTTGAGCCTCGTGTCATTCCCCCCTTCCTCAAGAATATTCATCCTCGAATCTTTAGTTGCACAAAAAGAAAATGGATTAGAATAAATAACAATAAAATGAAAAAAAAAATACTTACCTAAGCTTTCTTGTGCGCCAAAACTATCTCTAGGATTAAATATATTATTTTGATCTCCCAAATCAACATGGATCAAGTATCTCTCCTTCAAAAACAAACCATCAACACTAAAAAAAAAATATTAGGTACATGAGTGTACAAGTAAAAAATAACCTGTAGCTTTCTTTGAATATACATGGTCATCCACAAGAATTTCCAACGATGAGTCAAGAATTTCACATAATTAGAAAAATCAAGTAGGTTAATATTATTATGTAAAAATTCATATTTAAAGTCTAAGGTAGAAAATTTTGTTGCAAGATTAAATGCATGAGGTTTTGTAATAAACTTGTCGAGTGCAACAAAAGTAAGCTTTAAATATCCAGATAAACCCACAAAATCAATTGAATTTTCAGATTATTGTTTATTGAAACTTGACCAATGAAAAAACATGTCATAAGGAAAAATAAAATCAATAGCATACTTATAAAAAACATTCAAGGTATGCCTAATATTTCAATTTCCGATGTATCATTACTTTTCTGAGCTTTTAGCACCTATGGAGAATTATCAATGTTCAACTTACCTATTTCCCACAAGTAAAATCGTCTATCAATGGTAGAGTAATATAATTGGGAGTCCATCAATGGATCCTTGAAATCTTGTAACAAAGAAACACTACTAAACAAATTTAAGTTAGGGTTAGTTAAAACATAATCATTCTTCATTTTTGTATGGGTATTTTCTTTGCTTTTCATTTTCTTTTTCCACTTGAAAACTCTCTAATTTTACCTCATATGGATTTTCACTCACCAAATTTGGACTATCAAGTAGACTTTTATCACTCAAGGTCTCTTTTCTCTCTGTCTTTTCAATTTTTTCTTTCCCCTTAACCATCTCACAAAATTTCATCATTTTTAGTTGGTCCTTATACACATCTTTGGGCTCCAAAGGGGCTAAAGAGTATTTTTTTTTCCTTTAAACACAAGGGAGTAACGGTTCAATTTGCCATGGTGTACTACATCATGATCATATTGCCATGGTCTTCCAAAAAGCAAATGAGCAACATGCATGGGAACTACATCACACCAAACCTCGTCAAAATAATTGTCAATTTTGAATGCAATTAAGGACTATTTAACTACCTTAATTTTCGAACTTTCGTCAAGCCATTGTAAGTAACATGGCTTAGGATGATTTTGACAAGGTAATAAAGCATCCACTAAAAAGCTACTCACCACGTTAGCACAACTACCACTATCAACAATAAAAGAACACAATTTTCCTTGAATTAAGCACCTCGAGTGGAAGAAGTTAGTTCGTTGCATTCGTCAAAATCGTCTTGTACTTGAATACTAAGGGATTGTTGCATTACAAGATAACGAGACTTAAGAAATCATCCCCATTAGTAGGAGATTCCAAAACCTCTTTCATACTATGTCTGTGTATCATTATGAGAGGCTGGAATAAATATACTCAAAAAAATGATTAAAGAAAATAAAACCTTACCGTTATACACTCGCAAGAATGATAAAAACTCTAAGAAGAAAAAAAAGTTAAGAGTTTCTCGCTTGTAATTTTTAAAGAGTAATCAAACTCAATAATATTAAAAAAGATGTGAGATCACTCTCTAACAAAGGTAACCTAAGGCTTTAAGAAGCCAAAAAAAACTCAACTCTAAAGGAAGTAAGTTGCGCAGAGAAAGGAGAGGCAACTCTTTTCGTACCTATGAACCCAAGAAACCATAATGTGTTAGAATGCGTAATAGAATAAGAAAAGCTAAAACAAAAGAAACTCTAATGCTAGAATCAAATATAATAAACTACCCGACCAAAAAACCCAAAATAATGGAAAAATAACTTGAATTTTTTTTTGTTTGAGGTGTTCCCGATTTCCAAAAATCATGAAATTTAAACTGTAGTCTCCTCAAATAATATAAATCTAATCTGAAAAATTTTGACACAAAATTCAGCCCACAGAATAATTTTTTATTTTTCATTTTTTTTGTTTTTGCACTTTTTGTATCACTTTTTTGTGGGTAATATTTTTTATATTCTAAGAGAGTGCCAAGAATCAATATGTAAAATTTCAGATCGTTTGGAAAGAGTTTACCCACTGAAAAATATTTTTTTGAAAACTTTCTAGGTAAAAAGAGAAAAAAAAAATTGTTTTGAGACTGTTTGCTAGAAACCAATTTTTTAGAACACAAAGAACACCTAAAACGCTTGAATCTGATACCAAATGATATAAAATTGGAGTGGAGGAAGCGAAAAAAGGATCGAGTTCAAGTTGTTAGACTCGAAAATGAAAATATTTGGATCTGATCAGAAAGAAGAAATAAAAAGTTTAGAAATTAAAGAAAATGAAACTACTAAAAGAATAAATTGAAGAATTAATAATAAATAAATAAATAGACGAAAGTTAAAAGTGGAAGATGGAACGAGTAAACCGATGAATATGATAGATAGAATGATACCTATCCAGTTGAACCCTTTGAGATATAAATCTCAACAAACTCAGTTAATGGCTTTAATCAACCCTCCAAGAAATAATTCTTGGAAAATTGATGGGTGAAGAATGGATTCTCACGACCCCTTGAAGAAAATCGAGAAGAAAACTACTTCTAAAAATCACAAGAATGAAATCTTGTGCAAAGAAATAAACTCCTAGAGTTGTAAACTTTATTAATGAAAAATTTGCTTGCTTAATAAACAATGAAGAAGCTTTTGTATAGGGTTAGCTAAATAAATCTAAATAGAACTCTTAAGTATACTAAAACTCTAATTAATCTAAATAAGTAGTAGTTTAAACTAAACTTTTTTGTTGACATAAAACTCCTAAATAACTTAAACTACTTAATAATTATTAAAAATTCGGAATAATAAAATAATAAGTGTTACACCAAAACCCGAAATCGTTGTCGGTTAGGGTCCCGATGTCTATCCTGTCATCTATCTCAGATTACCTCTCAATATTGTTTCAATTAATCATATTTTAATAAAGTAATACATGATGCATGACATAAGTCATTAATTAAACAACAACACAATTCAATAAGGGTAAGAATGTCATTTCCATGATTTTTGGAGACTTCTACCGGTACTTGTTGGATAAGTATCGGTAGTAATTAAGTCAATAAGTAATTCAAAAATAGTGAAGATTTCTACCGATACTTGTGATAGTTTTACCGATACAAGTCATGCTTCTACTGATACTAAAAAATCCAAAGAGCTAAGAGCCTTACCTTGCAACTTCTACCGATACAAGTACCTAAACTACCGATACTACTGTGAATAGAACTATCGATACAATGAAAATCAATGGCTAACCTCTTTCCTATCTGTACTAATACCGATACATGTAAGGGTTCGACCGAAACAAGCATGCAGACTTCCATATTCACACTAGTTCTTAACCAAATTTCATTGCATAGCCATAAAGTACAAAGACACTTATCTCAAGTGTTCCATGAATACATATTCCATTCATTTTAGTGCATGAAGCATACTTCAATACTAAACAAGTACACACCAAATAGAATTCACCATTTAACAAAGGTTTGACAAAGGATCAACGAACTCAAACAAGTTATACAAAAGACAAACATCATCTTAGTACATGCCATATAACCAAGTGATGTAAAACTACCAAACGAGCTTCCGGGATAGTGTGATGTCTTCGAGGTAATCTGATCTTCAACCAGTAAAACGAAATCTACAAAACAACAACAAATGCACAAGTAAGCTTTCTAAGCTCAGTAAGTTTGCAATCATTGTAACACAATACAATATTAAGCTTTTCAACAACATAATCAACCGAGTCTTAAGTCTTCCTTTAAGCAAAATCTCATGTTCATATCGAGTCACAAGTCTTCCTTTAAAATATAACCTCATACTCCTTCTGAGTCATGAGTCTTCCTTAAATAATAATCTCATGCTCTTCCCAAGTCATGAGTCTTCCTTTTAACATAATCTCATGCTCATCCCGAGATATGAGTCTTCCTTTTAACATAATCTCATGCTCATCCCGAGACATGAGTCTTCCTTTAATATACCTTCATGCTCATCTCGAGACATGAGTCTTCCTTTAATATGCATCAAGTGGTTTCAAGAATCTCCACAATAACCAATAGATAGCAGTTCAAGTATGAAATTTAACAAACGAACTTACCGGACGAAATTGTAGTTCAAGTATAACTTTAGGGACTATTCTATGATTTTCCCCTTCCCACGATCTTTGGCTCGATCTTGATCTATCACAATAAATAAATCAATTCTCCCATTAAATCATGTAATTTAATCAATTTACACATATAAATCCTTTGTAGGAAAAATTACAAAATTACCCCTAACCTTTTCATTTATACTCAATT
The DNA here is from genome assembly GCA_039519145.1 of Kokia cookei. Lineage (NCBI taxonomy): Eukaryota > Viridiplantae > Streptophyta > Magnoliopsida > Malvales > Malvaceae > Kokia > Kokia cookei. The sequence continues at coordinate 19,179,923 of CM076910.1, read as the reverse complement.
TAGTCCTTAGAGCCAAAACATGCAAAACAACCATTTCTAATTTTACCCTTAGCCAACCGAATACTCTAGGACACAATCTCAACTCATTCATACAATTATTTCACATCAAGGATATGTATTTTTACCATTTTTACAATCTAGTCCTCAAACTCTAAATTCATCAAAAATAACTTTTCAAACATACTAAACCCAACCTTAAAGCTTTCATATCTTCCATAAACTTTCAAAGGCAAGCTTATTCATCAATGAAAAAATTTATAACATTTGACATAATCACAAATTAGTCCTTGTATTAATTGGAAATACGAACTCAAAAATATAAAAATTACTAAAAATGATTAACATTTGCATACCCAAATCAAAGCTCAATTTTAGGAGTTGGAAACACTAGTTCATTATCTCCCTAGCTGTATGGAAGAAGATGAAATGAGAAATATGATGAAAATTTTTGTAATTTCTTTCTTTTTAATTCATTTATATTGTAATGGCAATTTTGTAATTTTTGTAACTTTCATAATTAAGCTCATCAAATCACATTTAGCTTTAATTAATCACTCCTTATTCTATTAAATATCATAAAATTCCACTAACTTAACTTTTATTGGCTAAGTTACATATTAAATCCTTCTAATCAACAAAGTCTACCTTTGCACATTTTTTTCAATTTAATCCCTTACACTCAATTAACTATCTAATCGTTAGAATTTCTTAATCGAAATTTATTACGGTACTAACGACATATAAATATTAAAATAAATAATATTTACGACTCGACTCATCAAAATTGTGGTCTCGAAATCGCTGTTCTGACACCACTTAAAACCGAGCTATTATAACTCTCTCCCACAGGGATATTTCGTCACGAAATTTCTTACTAGTAAACAGGTTGGGATATTGTGATCTCATTGATGCCTCTATTTCCCAAGTTGCTTCTTCCAACCCGAGACAATTCCACAAGACCTTTACCAGTGGCACTCTTTTGTTTTGCAGCTTCTTTACCTCACGAGCCAAATTTTTAACCGGTTCCTCTGAATAGAACAAATTCGACTGTATCTCAACCTCACAGGGTGTAATCACATGAGAAGGATCTAATCTAGATTGTCTTAGCATCGAAATATGGAATACATTATGAATCTTTTCAAGTTCTGGAGGTAGAGCTAGCTTATAAACTATAGGACCAACCTGCTTGATGATCTCATACGACCCAATAAACCGTGTCTCAACTTTCCTTTCCTACCAAATCAAAACACCTTTTTCCAAGGTGAAACTCTCAAAGAAAACTCGATCTCCAACTATAAACTGTATATCTTTCCTCTTAAGATCCGTGTACGACATTTACAAGTCAGACATGGCTTTTAAACAATCACAAATTACCAGAACCTTGTCTTCAGTCTCGTGTATCAAATCGGTTCCAACCACCTTAGGCTCGCTCAACTCTGACCAATACAAAGGTGTTTTGCATTTTCTACCGTATAGTGCCTAAAACAGTGTCATTTTAATACTAGACTGATAGATATTATTATAAGGAAACTCTACTAACGGTAGATATTTCTCCCAGCTACCCTCGAACTCGAGTATACAACATCGTAACATGTCTTCCAGAATCTATATCACCCGTTCTGGCTAACCATCTATCTGCGGATGATATGCTGTACTGAAATTCAACCTAGTTACCAAAGCTTCATGCAGCTTACCCCAAAACCTTGAGGTAAAGCACAGAACCCTGTTCGAGATAATAGATGTTAGTACTCCGTGCAATCGTACGATCTCGAAAACATATAACTCAGCTAACGTCTCAAGTGGATAATCCACTTTGATAGGGATGAAGTGAGCTGACTTTATCAATCTGTCGACTATCACCCATATCAAGTCTTTCTTCCTCGGTGTTACCGACAGTCCTATAACAAAGTCCATAGTAACTCATTCCCACTTCCACTTAGGAATGAAATCGACTGCAGTAATCCAGACGATACCTGGTGCTCTACTTTCACTTGTTGGCACACCAAACATCTAGTCACAAACTTCAAAATCTCTTGTTTCATACCTGGCCACCAGTACATCTTCTTCAAGTCGTTATACATTTTCACACTCCCCGGATGAATGGAATAAGTGCTGTTGTAAGCCTCTTACAAAATGTCCCGTCTCAAATTGAAATCATTAAGAACACACACTCTGCCTTGGAAATACAACATACCATCATCATCAACAGTAAACCCAGTAGTGGCATCATTCTACATCTGTTCTTTCTTAGTTGTGAGCTTAGAATCATTTCTCTACATCTCTCGAATCCACTGTAGAAATAACGGTCTCGACTTGAGTTCAACAGTGACAGAACCATCACTCCCTAGCGATAAATAAGCATCCATTGCCCTCAGTGCAAACAACAACTTCCGACTTAGGGCATCAGCAACAGCATTAGGCTTTGCCCTCAGTGCAAACAACAACTTCCGATTTAGGGCATCAGCAACAACATTAGGCTTTCCCGGATGATAATAAATCACAAGGTTATAATCTTTCAGTAACTCTAACCATCGTCGTTGTCTCAAATTTAGCTCCTTCTATGTCATCAAATACTTCAAACTCTTATGATCTGTAAATATATGACATCTCTCACCGTATAGATAATGTTGCCAGATCTTCAATGCAAAAACAATTACTACTAACTCTAAATCGTGAGTTGGATAGTTCTTCTCATGCGACTTCAACTGTCTAGAGGCATAAGCTACCACTGTCCCAACTTTCATCAACACACATCCCAACCTACTCAATGACGCATCACTATAAACAAAAAATTCTTCCCTTATCTTAGGCTGTGTCAAAATTGGAGCCTCTGTTAACATTTTCTTCAACCGATCAAAACTCTGCTGACACTTTTTTGACTAGACAAACTGAACATTATTTTTAAGCAACTTTATCATCGGTAAAGCTATGATGGAAAAATATTTGACAATCGATGGTAATAACTTGCTAACCCCAAAAATCAACGTACGTTAAAAACATTCTTCAGTACTTTTCAGTTATGAATAGCAGAAACCTTACTCAGGTCAACCTGTATTCCTTCAGAAGATACCACATGACCCAAAAATTTTACCTCTCTAAGCTAGAATTCACATTTCCTGAACTTCGCGTACAATTATTTTTCTCGTAAAATCTGTAAAACTTCCCTCAAATGTTATGTATGCTCTGACTCTGTCTTAGATTAGATCAGTATATCATCAATAAATACTACTACAAATCTATCCAACTAAGGCTGAAAGACTCTTTTCATTAGATCCATGAATGCTGCCGGAGCATTAGTTAACTCAAACGACATCACCAAAAATTTGTAATTTCTTTGTAATGCCCATATCGAGTTTTGAATGCAATCTTCGGCACGTTACAAACTCTGACTCGGATTTGATAATAACCTAATCTAAGGTCTATTTTGGAAAATACTATTGCATCTTTCAACTGATCCAATAGCTCATCAATACGAGGCAATGGATACTTATTCTTTACTGTGACTTTGTTCAGTTGTCGATAGTCAATGCACATTCTCATCGAACCATCCTTTTTCTTCACAAACACCATTAGTGCATCCCAAGGTGATACACTCGGATGAATAAATCATTTGTCTAATAATTCGTGCAATTGTGCCTTCAATTCCTTCAACTCAGTCGGTGCGATTCGGTAGGGTGGGATAGATATCGGAGCAGCGTCCAACAATAAGTCAATACCAAAATCTACTTCCTTGATCGACGGTAAACCTAGTAACTCCTCAAAAAACACATCTTTGAATTCATTAACAATTGGGACCTAATTAAGCTCTGTCCCTGACTTCCGAGTATCTAATATGTAAGCTAAAAATGCCTCTGATCGACTTGTAAATGTCATAGCTTTTAAGTGCAAGTGGACACTCGTCGATGCAAGTATAGTTGATAGATTTGCTCTATCGGATATCAATCCCACAAGGATAGAGTTCTTGATGTTCAATTGTCGAAGCAACTAAAGTTAAAATTGGAGAAATGCTAGTAGGGATGTCAGCGCAATTAAATCAGATCTGTACCACTAAGTTAGTCAAAGTTGTCAATGCAATGATAAAAATAAAATGTTAGAGCAATTGAAAGTAAAATAAATTGTTGCTGATATTTTGAGAATTTAAATGCAGAAAAAGTAAAAGTGTGATCAAGTGTGAAGAATGGAGTGGATCACTGACTTCACTAAGTAGCAACGCTAGATATGACGATAAGGTATTTTATAGATGAACTGTCGCAGCAATAAGGTTCCAATGAAATCATACTAATAACAACTCTCTATTTAACCAAGACTCAAACGCCCACATTTACCCCACCTTCTAGTGTTGTCAATGCCTTGCTCTTAAGAACAAATGACTAGAATTCCTCCTAGCCTCAAGCAACTTCCACTGACTTGCTTGTTAACCTAACTTGTCACCGCACTTACCAGTGTCGGTAGACTGCAATTGCACTTTCTTGGTCAAAATAGTTAAATCCAAGGGAAAGCATGAGAAGAATTGAATAGGAATCAAAGTAATCTAACATTGAAAGATATTTCTATATACAATCAATTGTCAATAAGAATTCATCAGCATTAAAAGAGGGATTAACAAATAATTTTAAGCATATTATTCCTAGGATACTAGGATTATTCCTTAATTGCTCCTCTTGTATCGCATCAAACACTCCTCATCTGAAGTTATTACACACTTGCTCGATCAGCTCATCGGACTCCAGAACCAAGCTTTAACGCTTTTGAGAATTTGCAGAATTAATTTCTTCACCTCTTGATCTTCACTCTCCTTATTCTCTCCTCTATTTATAAGCTTTGAGATTTGCAGATCTCATCTCTTTTTAGATCCAACTTCTTTTACAGCTGTAAAAGTTTGTTAAAATCCAGCTGTGCACTCACGCAGATCTGGTATGTTCTTTATAAATCTACAGGTTGTCGTGACATCGCTAGTCGCAATCTGTAATCTTTAATTGTGGCGACAATGTGTTTTCTCCTGCGCTGGTACTTCTAGATGTGTTTGCAGCTTGAATTCACTCATACAAAGTAAATGTTTCCGTGCGATGACATTTCTGGCCGCAATTCCAAGCTAAACTTGTGGCTGCATCTTTGAACTTTTTCTAGCATCGATCTTTCGAGATGGATCCCTACGCTGACAATTTTAGACGTAATACATATGCTGCATAAGGCGACATTAGTGCACAAAAGAGATAAAATAACTAGAATTTAAGCCACACAGCATTGAGTTAGAAAATGCAAATACTAAGTATGAAATGACTATGATGCGTGCTAAATATAATACAAAAGGGACAATTAATACATAAATTTAAGGAGAAAATAAGTGTAATTTCTAATGCTATCATCCTCACACCCTTTACGAACCATTTTCTATGCAGACATAACCGAAATGACATTTACTTCACTATTCAGCTTACCGGACTCAACTGAAATCATCTCAACCAATGGACATTTCAGATCAATCAGTCTCTGTTTGCAATTAACCACTACATCATGCTCGATCAGCCAATCCATACCCAGAATCACATAGAATTCATAAAAGGGGAGTAACATCAAGTCAGTAGGAAATTCATAGCCTTAAACTTTCAGTGGACATTTACGATAGACCTGATTAACTGTGACACTATGAACCAAAGGGTTATTAACTTGCACATTAAATTCAGTTGACTTAACAAATTAATTTTTATCTTTTGCCAATGTGGTATAGATATAGGAATGAGTCAACCTTGTATCAATCAGTGCACATACAATATCATTAAAAAGATAAAATATACTAGTAACAACATCAAGTGCAATACCTTCCTCTTTGGCACGGTTGACATATGTTCGTGCAGATGTTCGACCCTCAGCCTGTTTACACCTTATTTTGCTACACTTTGACCTTTGATCATACCATTATTCTGACTCGATCGTCTATTCTTCTGTGGTGTAACTTGGGGTTTTACACTTTTGTCTTCTTTTGCCTCTGGTGCCATTGGACAAAACTAGATAAAATGATCGGTGGCTCCACATCAAAAACACGAGTTCTTCTTCAATGCACACTCTCCAAGATGGAACTTTTCATAGTGTTTACAGGTAGGTTTCGGTACATTACAAGCGCTAGCAACACTGTCCGTCGGTCGATTATGGAATCTCGAATCAGCTGCACCGATCTACTCTTACTCTAAAATCCAGATGTTATAGCTGTCCAATTCTTATTTTCTCTAAATTTATTCAGTGGCGGCATTGAGAAAGGTCTAGAAGAACTCTTCTTATCGAAATCTCGAACCTCTTTTCCCTCTGTCTCTTATGGTTGTATATTTCTTCCATTTTTTTGGCATAGTTAGTTAAAACAACAAACGATCATAGTTCCGAACCACCTACCATTATTTTAATATTGTCATTAGGTCCATCTTCAAATGGAATGCACATATCTTCATCAGCCGGCACAATCTCTCGAGCATATTTACCGAGTTGCATAAACTCTCTCTCGTATTCCGCAACTGACCTATTTCCCTATTTCCCTATTTCAACTCTAGGAACTCTTTCTTCTTCCAATCTAGGTACCTTTTGCTAATATATTTCTTTTTGAATTCAGTTTGAAAGAATTCTCAAGTAATTTCATTTTCAGGAACTACAACTAGTAGGGTCGTCCTCAATACTACCTCTAAATTTCACACCATACTTCCTCACCTTATCGGTTGGGACTCGTCGCCTTTGTTCAACCACTTGGGGAGGTGAAGGCCTCACAGGTGGTACTGGTGGTGTTATAGGTCTTACAGCAGACTATGCTACAGGAGGTGGAGGTTACAGTGCCATCGTATTATTTCTCATGAATTTCGAGAATCATTACCCTATTAAACCAACAAACATATTTTTGCTTCGTTTTCTATCATCGGTAATATTGATGCACCATTACTTGTTCTAGAATCATTTGTTGGAACATTACTATTTACCTTATTTGTCTCTTCTCGTTCTGAGTTTGACATTTTCAATTATCTACAAAAACTAAGGTTACATCGGATTCAGCAATATCACACTATCACAAGTTTATATGGCATGTATTTCTAAACTCTAAATTTCACACATTATAGTCCAAGAATCAGCTAAATCATAAGCTTTGAAACCATTAAATGTAATACCCAAAACTTGAAATTATCGTCGATTAGGGTCCCGATGTCTATCCGATCACCTATCTTAGATTACCTCTCAATATTGTTTCAATTAATCATATTTTAAAAAAGTAAAACATGACACGTGACATAAGTCATTAATCAAACAACAACACAATTCAATAAGGGTAAGAATGTCATTTCCATGATTTTTGGAGACTTCTACAGGTACTTGTTGGACAAGTATCAATAGTAGTCAAGATAGTAAGTAATTCAGAAACAGTGCAGATTTCTACGATACTTGTTATAGTTCTACCGATACAAGTCATGCTTCTGTCGATACAAGTCATACTTCTACCGATAATAAAAACTCCAGAGAGCTAAGAGCCTTACCTTACAACTTCTACCGATACAAGTACCTAACCTAACGATACTAATGTGAATAGAACTACCGATACAATGCAAGTCTGTGGCTAACCTCTCTCCTATCCTATACTAATATCGATACGTGTAAGGGTTCTACCGAAACAAGTATGAAGAATTCCATATTCACATTAGTTCTTAACCAAATTTCTTTGTATAGCCATAAAATGCAAAGACACTTATCTCAAGCGTTCCATGAATACATATTCCATTCATTTTAGTGCATGAAACATACTTCAATAATAAACAAGTACACACCAAATAGAATTCACCATTCAATAAAGGTTTGACAAAGTATATACAAACTCAAACAAGTTATACAAAAGACAACATCATCCTAGTACATGCTGGGATAGTGTGATGTCATCGAGGTAATCCAATCTTCAACTAGCAAAACGAAATCTACAAAACAACAACAAATGCACAAGTAAGCTTTCTAAGCTCAGTAAGTTCGCAGTCATTGTAACACAGTACAATATTAAGCTTTTCAAAAACATAATCAACCGAGTCATAAGTCTTCCTTTAAACAAAATCTCATGCTCATCTCGAGTCACGAGTCTTTCTTTAAAACATAACCTCATACTCCTTCTGAGTCATGAGTCTTTCTTAAATCATAATCTCATGCTCATCCCTAGTCACAAGTCTTCCTTTTAACATAATCTCATGCTCATCCCGACACATGAATCTTCCTTTCAACATAATCTCATGCTCATACCGAGACATAAGTCTTCCTTTTAACATAATCTCATGCTCATCCCGAGACACGAGTCGTCTTTTAATACGCATCAATTTACACATATAAATCCTTTTTGGGAAAATTATGAAATTACCCCTAACCTTTGCATTTATTCTTAATTTAGTCCTTAGAGCCAAAACATGCAGAACAACCATTTCTAAGTTTACCCTTAGCCAACCAAACACTCTAGAACATAATCTCAACTAATTTATACAATTATTTCACATCAAGGGCATGTATTTTACCATTTTAACAATCTAGTCCTCAAACTCTAAATTCATCAAAAATCACTTTTCAAACATACTAAACCCAACCTTCAATTTTTCAAGTCTTCCATAAACTTTCAAAGACAAGCTTATTCATCAACGGCAAAATTTATAACATTTGATAGAATCACAAATTAGTCCTTGTATTAATTGGATTAAGCTAATATGGACACAAAAACATAAAAAATACTAAAAATGATTGACATTTGCTTACCCAAATCAAAGCTCAAAGTTAGGAGTTGGAAACACTAGTTCTTTATCTCCCTAGTCATATGGAATAAGATGAAATGAGAAAATATGATGAAAATTTTCTAATTTCTTTTCTTTTTACTCAAAAACATAAAAATTACTAAAAATGATTAATATTTGCTTACCCAAATCAAAGCTCAAAGTTAGGAGTTGGAAACCCTAGTTCTTTATCTCCCTAGTCGTATGCAAGAAATTGAAATGAGAAAATATGATGAAAATTTTCTAATATCTTTTCTTTTTAATTCATTTATATAGTAATGACAATTTTGTAATTTTTGTAACTTTCATAATTAAGCTCATCTAATCACATTTAGCTTGAATTAATCACTCTTTATTCTCTTAAATATCATAACATTCCACTAACTTAACTTTTATTGGCTAAATTACTTATGAAATCCTTCTAATCAACAAAGTCTACGTTTGCACCTTTTTTTCAATTTAGTCCTTTACACTCAATTAACTAGCTAATCGTTAGAATTTATTAATAAAAAAATATTACAGTACTAACGACATCATAAATATTAAAATAAATAATATTTACGACTCGACTTGTTAGAGTTGTGGTCTCAAAACCACTGTTCTGACACCACTAAAAATCAAGCTGTTACAACTCTTCCCCTTTAAGAAAATTTCGTCCCGATATTTCTTACCAGTAAACAGGTTGGGATATTGTATCTCATTAATGCCTCTGTTTCCCAAGTTGCTTCTTTCAACCCGTGACAGTTCCACAAGACCTTTAACAGTGGCACTCTTTTATTTCGCAGCTCTTTTATCTCATGAGCCAAAATTTTAACAGGTTCCTCTGAATACGACAAATTCGATGGTATCTCAACCTCACAGGGTGTAATCAAATGAGAAGGATCAATTCTAGACCGTCTCAGCATCGAAACGTGGAATACATTATGAATCTTTTCAAGTTTTGGAGGTAGAGCCAGCTTATAAGCTACAGGACGAACTTGCTCGATGATATCATACGACCCAATAAACCGTGGACTCAACTTTCCTTTCCTACCAAATCACAACACCCTCTTTCGAGGTGAAACTCTTAAGAAAACTCGGTCTCCAACTACAAACTGTATATCTTTCCTCTTAAGATCCGCATACGACTTACTACTAGTCAGACGTGGCTTTTAAACAATCACAGATTACCCGAACCTTGTCTTTAGTCTCGTCTATCAAATCGGTTCCAACTAACTTAGGCTCGCTAAAGTCTGACTAATACAAAGGTGTTCTATATTTTCTACTGTATAGTGCCTCAAACGATGCCATTTTAATACTAGATTGATAACTATTATTATAAGCAAACTCTACTAACGATAGACATTTCTCCCAGCTACCCTCGAACTCGAGTATACAGCATCGTAACATATCTTCCAAAATCTGTATCACCCGCTCTGACTGACCATCTATCTATGGATGATATGTTGTACTGAAATTCAACCTGGTTCCCAAAGCTTCATGTAGCTTACCCCAAAACCTTGAGGTAAAGCGTAGATCCATGTCCGAGATAATAGATGCTGATACGCTGTGCAGTCTTACGATCTCGGATACATATAACTCAGCTAACTTCTCAAGTGGATAATCTACTCGGATAGGGATGAAGTGAGTTGACTTTGTTAATCTGTCAACTATCACCCAGATCGAATCTTTCTTCCTCAGTGTTACCGACAATCTTGTAACAAAGTCCATAGTAACTCATTCCCACTTCCACTTAGGAATGGAAATCATCTACAGTAATCCAGACCGTACTTGGTACTCTGCTTTCGCTTGTTGGCACACCAGACATCTTATCACAAACTTCGAAATCTCTCGTTTAATACTTGGCCACTAATACATCTTCTTCAGGTCGTTATACATTTTCACACTCCCCGGATGAATGGAATAAGTGCTGCTGTGAGCCTCTTACAAAATGTCTCGTCTCAAATCCGAATCATCAGGAAAACACACTTTGCCTAGGAAATACAACATACCATCATCATCATCAGTAAACCGGATAGTGGCATAATTTTACATCTCTCGAATCCATTGTAGAAATAGCGGTCTTATCATGAGTTCAGCAGTGATAGAACCATCACTCTCTAGCGATAAATGAGCATCCATTGCCCTCAGTGCAAACAACGACTTCTGGCTTAGGGCACCAGTAACAACATTAGCCTTTCCTAGATGATAATAAATCACAAGGTCATAATCTTTCAGTAACTTTAACCATCATCGCTGTCTCAAATTCAGCTCCTTCTATGTCATCAAATACTTCAAACTCTTATGATCTGTAAATATATGACATCTTTCACCGTATAGATAATGTCACCAGATCTTTAATGCAAAAACAATTGCTGCTAACTCCAAATCGTGAGTCAGATAGTTCTTCTCATGCGGCTTCAACTGTCGAGAGACGTAAGCTACCACTCTCCCAGCTTGCATCGACATACATCCTAACCCACTCAATGACACATGACTATAAAATACAAATTCTTCCCTTGTCTTAGGCTGTGTCAAAATTCGAGCCTCTATTAACATTTTCTTTAACTGATCAAAACTCTGTTAGCACTTTTTTAACCAGACAAACTGAACATTCTTCTGAAGCAACTTTGTCATGGACAAAGCTATGATGAAAAAATCATTGACAAATCGACGGTAATAACCTGCCAACCCTAGAAATCTACGTACCTCAGAAACATTCTTTTGGACTTTCCAGTTAAGAATAGCAGAAACTTTACTCAGGTCAACCCATATTCCGTCAAAAGATACCACATGACCCAGAAGTCCTACCTCTCTAAGCTAGAATTCACATTTGCTGAACTTCACGTACAATTGTTTTTCTTGCAAAATCTATAAAACTTCCCTTAGATGTTGTGTATGCTCTGACTCTATCCTGGAATAGATAAGTATATAATTAATAAATACTACAAGAAGTCTATCCAATTAGGGCTGAAAGACTCTGTTCATTAGATCCATGAATGCTGCAGGAGCATTAGTCAACTCAAACGACATCACCAAAATTTCGTAATGCCCATATCGAGTTTTGAATGCAGTCTTCAGCACGTTACAATCTATGACTCGCATCTAATAATAATTTCATCTAAGGTCTATTTTGGAAAATACTGTTGCACCTTTCAACTAATCAGATGGCTCATCACTACGAGGCAACGGATACTTATCCTTTACTGTGACTTTGTTCTACTATCGATAGTCAATGTACATTCTTATCGAACCATTCTTTTTCTTCACAAAAATGACTGGTGCACCCCAAGGTGATACACTCGGACGAATAAATCCTCTGTCTAATAATTCTTGCAACTGCGCCTTCAATTCCTTCAACTCAATCGGTTCCATTCGGTAGGGTGGAATAGATATCGGAGCAGTATCCGAAAATAAGTTAATTCCAAACTTTACTTCCCTGATCAGTGATAAACTCGATAACTCTTCAAAACACACAACTGTGAATTAAATAACAACTGGGATCTGGTTCAACTCTGTCCCTGACTTCCGAGTATCCAATATGTAAGCTAAAAATGCCTCACACCCTTTACGAACTATTTTTTTGTGCAGACATAATCGAAATCACATTTACTTCACTATTCAGCTTACTGGACTCAACTGTAATCATCTCACCCATCAGACATTCCAAACCAATTTGTCTCTATTTGTAATTAACCACTGCACCGTGCTCGGTCAGCCAATCCATGCCCATAATCACATCGAATTCATAAATGGGGAGTAACATCAAGTCAGTAGGAAATTCATAGCCCTAAACTTTCAGTGGACATTTACGACACACCTAATTAACTATGACACTATGAACCAAAGGGTTTGTAACTTACACATTAAATTCAATTGACTCAACAAATACATTTTTATCTTTTGTCAACGTAGTACAGATATAGGAATGGGTTGACCCAAGATCAATTAGTGCATATACAATATCATTAAAAAGATAAAATATACCAATAACAACATCAGGCGCGATAGCTTCCTCTCTGGCACGGATGACATATGTTCATGCAGGTGTTCGGCCCTCAGCTTGTTTACACCTTCTTTTTCTTCACTTCGAACTCCGGTCATACCATTGTTCTGACTCGATCATCTACTCTTCTATGGTGTAACTGAGGGTTTTACACTTCAGTCTTCTTTTGCCTTTGGTGCCATCGGACAAAACCAAATAAAATGATCAGTGGCTCCACATCTAAAACACGAGTTCTTCCTCAATGCACATTCTCTAAGATGGAACTTTCCACAATGTTCACAAGCAGGTTTCGGTACTTTATGGACGTTAGAAATACTGTTCGTTGGTCGATTCTGGAATCTCGAATCAGGCTGCATTGATCTATTCTTACTCTAAAATCCATATGTTACAGCTGTCTGATTCTCATTTTCTCTAAATTTCTTCAGTGGTGGCATTGAGAAAGGTTTAGAGGAACTCTTCTTATCAAACTCTCAGAACCTCTTTTCCCTCTATCTCTTATGGCTGTATATTTCTTCCATCTTCTGAGCATGGTCAGTTAAAATAACAAATGACCGTAGCTCCGAACCACTTACCATCATTTTAATCTTGTCATTCATTCCATCTTCAAACCGAATGCACATATCTTCATCATTCGGCTCAATCTCTTGAGCATATTTACTGAGTTGCACAAACTCTCTCTCGTATTCCATAACTGACCTATTTCCTTGTTTCAACTATAGGAACTCTTTCTTCTTTTGATCTAGGTACATTTTGCTAATGTATTTATTTTTTAATTCTATTTGAAAGAATTCCTATGTAATTTTATTTTCAAAAACTACAGCTAGCAGGGTCGTCCACCAATTCTAAGCTTCATCCTTTAACAATGACACAACACATCTCATATAGTCCTCAAGAGGACTAGCCATTCCATTGAGAACTCTCTACGTGTTCTCTAACCAATACTCAGCCCTAGAAGGGTCATCCTCAATACTACCTCTAAATTCCTCCGCACTATACTTCCTCACCTTATCGGTTGGGACTCATCGCCTTTGTTCAACCACTGGGGAAGTGGAGGCCTAACAGGTAGAACTGGCGGTGCTGCAAGTCTTACAGTAGGCTGTGCTACAGGAGGTGGAGGTTGCGGTGCCATCAGATTATTTCGCATGAATTTCGAGAACCTTTGCCCCATTAAACTGAAAAACATATTTTTGGCTTCATTTTCTGTCACCGGTAATATTGATGCACCATGACTTGCTCTAGAATCATTCGTTGGCACATTACTGTTTACCTCGTATGTCTCTTCCCATTTTAAGTCTGACATTTTCAATTATCTGCAAAAACTAAGGTTAGATTGGATTCAGCAATATCACACTATCACGGGTTTATATGGCATGTATTTCTAAACTCTAAATTTCAGACATTATAGTTCGAGAATTGACTAAACCGTAATCTCTGATGCCACTAAATGTAACACCCAAAACTCGAAACCGTTGCCAGTGAGGGTCTCGATGTCTATCCGATCATCTATCTCAGATTACCTCTCAATATTGTTTCAATTAATCATATTTTAATAAAGTAATACATGACGCATGACATAAGTCATTAATTAAATAACAACACAATTCAATAAGGATAAGATTGTCATTTCCATGATTTTTAGGGACTTCTACCGGTACTTGTTGGATAAGTATCAGTAGTAGTCAAGTTAGTAAGTAATTCAAAAATAATGCAGATTTCTATCGATACTTGTTATAGTTCTACCAATACAAGTCATGCTTTTACCAATATAAGTCATGTTTCTACCGATACTAAAAACTCTAGAGAGCTAAGAGCCATACCCTACAACTTCTACCAATACAAGTACCTAAACTACCGATACTACTGTGAACAGAACTACCGATACAATGGAAGTCTGTGGCTAACCTCTCTCATATCCTATACTAATATCGATACATGTAAGGGTTCTACAGAAACAAGTATGCAAAATTCTATCTTCACACCAGTTCTTAACCAAATTTCTTTGTATAGCCATAAAGTGCAAAGACACTTATCTCAAATGTTCCATGAATACATATTCCATTCATTTTAATGCATGAAGCATACTTCAATACTAAACAAGTACACACCAAATAGAATTCACCATTCAACAAAGGTTTGACAATGTATCAACAAACTCAAACAAGTTATACAAAAGACAAACATCATTCTAGTAGATGCATATAACCAAGTGATGTAAAACTACAGAACGAGCTCTCAGAATAGTGTGACGTCTTCGAGGTAATTAAATATTCAACCAACAAAACGTAATTTACAAAACAACAACAAATACACAAGTAAAATTTCTAAGCTCAGTAAGTTCGTAGCCATTGTAACACAGTACAATATTAAGCTTTTCAATAACATAATCAATTGAGTCATAATTCTTCTTTTAAATGAAATCTCTTGCTCATCTCGAGTCACGAGTCTTCCTTTAAAACATAACCTCATACTCCTTCCAAGTCATGAGTCTTCTTTAAAACCTAATCTCATGCTCTTCCCGAGTCGCGAGACTTCCTTTTAATATAATCTCATGCTCATCCCGAGACATGGGTATTCCTTTTAACATAATCTCATGCTTATCCCGAGATATGAGTCTTCCTTTTAACATAATCTCATGCTCATCCCGAGACATGAGTCTTCTTTTATTACAAATCAAGTGGTTTCAAGAATCTCAACAATAAGCAATAGATAACAATTCAAGTACGAAATTTAAAAAACGAACTTATCGGACGAAATTGCAGTTCAGGTAGAACTTCTGGGACTATTCTATTATTTTCTCTTTCCCACGATCTGTGGCTCGATCTTGATCTATCACAACAAATAAATCAATTCTCCCATTAAATCATGTAATTTAATCAATTTACACATGTAAATCCTTTTTGGGAAAATTACAAAATTACCCTTAACTTTTGCATTTATCCTAAATTTAGTCATTAGAGCCAAAACATGCAAAACAACCATTTCTAAGTTTACCCTTAGCCAACTGAATATTCTAGAACACAATCTCAACTCATTCATACAATTATTTCACATCAAGGGCATGTATTTTTACCATTTTCACAATCTAGTCCTCAAACTCTAAATTCATCAAAAATCACTTTTCAAACATACTAAACCTAACCTTCAAGCTTTCAAATCTTCCATAAACATTCAAAGACAATCTTATTCATCAATGTCAAAATTTATAACATTTGAGAGAATCACAAATTACTCCTTGTATTAACTGAATTAAGCTAATACGGACTCAAAAACATAAAAATTACTAAAAATGATTGACATTTGCTTAGCCAAATCTAAGCTCAAAGTTAGGAGTTGGAAACCGTAGTTCTTTATCTCCCTGGCCGTATGGAAGAAGATGAAATGAGAAAATATGATGAAAATTTTCTAATTTCTTTCTTTTTAATTCATTTATATAGTAATGATAATTTTGTAAATTTTGTAACTTTCATAATTAAACTCATCTAATCACATTTAGCGTTAATTAATCACTCCTTATTCTCTTAAATATCATAACATTCCACTAACTTAACTTTTATTGGCTAAATTACCTATTAAATCCTTCTAATCAACAAAGTCTACCTTTGCACCTTTTTTCAATTTAATCCCTTACACTCAATTAACTATCTAATCATTAGAATTTCTTAATCAAAATTTATCACGGTACTAACGACATCATAAATATTAAAATAAATAATATTTACGACTCAACTTGTTGGAGTTATGGTTCGAAACCTCTGTTTCGACACGAGTGAAAACCAAGCTGTTACAACTCTCCCCCTTAGGAAAATTTCATCTCGAAATTTCTTACCACTAAACAGGTTGGAATTGAACTAAGAATCAACGTCTTTATTGCATATGCATACATGCATTCATTAGCATTGCATTTCATTACATAGAAATAAAAAACCTCTACATATCTAAAACAATCATGTCAAGGTAGTGTTAACAACTCCAAATAAAAACTGAGAGAAAACATGATAAATCAAGATAACGTAGGAATGTTGAAAAATTTGAGCAAAAGTCATATGTAGAGTGGAACCCATCGAGAGTTCATCCCTACGCCCTTGGAAGTGTTTTGGACAACTAGACTGTGGAGGAGCTTTTTGTAGTTTTTAGGATTTTTCTAGAGTAATATTCAAAATACACTTATTACTCTAAGTCCGAGAGTAATAGGATCCTTTTGTAAAGGACACACGATCACTATCTGTTATTTCAACAAAAATGATGCATTGTTTTTATCCCATTTAGCAAACACCTTACCATTCTTCTCATTCGTTCATACCACAATTAATTAATTTTTAATTCAATTATTCTTTGGATCCCCTTTTGTCTTTATGCTGGGTTCCTTGATATCAAGGATATGAGCAATACTGCTATTGACTTAGAGCCCTTTCGAGAAGGACATGTGTCCAGAAAAACCTTCGGACTTCTAAGATGATCAAGAATGTAACTTGTCTCTCGATCTACTACTAATGTTTGAGCAAGACAAGAATCAAATATTACCTTACAAAGAATCAGCAGAAATTGCGAGTTTGGAGAACAAAAATGAAAAAGTGATAAAAAGGTAAAAATTGGGACATGTATCTTTGCAAAAATAAAGCGAGATCCCATAAAGCTGCTTCTAGAACCTAAAGGTTCTTGCATGGTCCTATCAAAGCATGTCAGGTTTAAAGAATTGATGTCGTGACACACAGGCCTCATAAAGGAAGAATGCAATCTAATTCAACAGAAACTTCGAAGAATGAGGCCTGACGAGCTATTAAAAATGAGGCCTAAAAAAAGGTGAAAAAAAAAGAAAAAGAAAAAAAAGTCGAGCTGAAAACCAGCAAAGGAAATCTTCAAACCCAAAGAAAGAAAAAAAAAGAAAGAAAAAAAGAGAAAGAAAAAGTCAAGGGCATCTCCTTCACCTCTTCATGTCATGGCCTTTTGCTATATGGAGCATAGATGTCATTAGGCTAATTTTGCCAAAGGTTTCCAATAGGCATAAATTCATCTTCATGACCAATGATTAGTTGACCTAGGGGGTAGAAGCTGCTTCCTATGCTAATGTCACAAAGTCGACAAAAAAGAGATTATATGTCGATATGGAATGCCAAAAGGGATCATATTCGATAACACACTAAATTTAAATAAAAGCACGATAGCAAAAGTCTGCAATTAGTTCAAGGTCAAGTATCACAATCTGCCACCATTTTGCCCAAAAGTGAATGGGGGCAATGGAGGCAACCAATAAGAACATTAAAAAGATCATTGGAAAAATTGGCATCACCATTTGCCCTCAACGCTTACCGAACTTCTATCAGAACATCCACTAGGGCAACACCTTTCTCACGAGAATGAAAGTATTCCTACTCATTAGAGTCGAGTTTCCTTCCCTCAAAATTTTGTTAGAATTGATGAAATAGAATGGATCCAATCCAGATGCGGTCAACAAAACTTGATTAAAGAAAGGAGGCTGTAAGCTATCCGACATGATCAAATGTCCCAAAAGTGAATAATGCGGGCTTATGATGAAAAGATCAGCCCAAGAGAATTCCACAAGGGAGCTTTGGTTTTGAAAAGAATCTTGCTTACGAAAGACTTCCAAGGAAAATGAATACCGAATTGGGAAAGGCCTTATGAGGTGAAGAAAGTCTTTTCTAAAAGAGCTTTATTTTAACCGAGATGGACTACAAAGACTTGCCCAATCCCATGAACTCGGATTCGGTGAGAAAATATTTCACCCAAAAAAGAAGAAAAGAAAAAAGGAGAGGTCGAGGTGAAAACCCGTAAAGGGCATCTCGAAACCTAAGGAGATTAGAGTTGAAAACCCTAAAGGGCGGCTCAAATTTGAATGAAAGAAAGGGGCATGAAACGATCTTCTCTCTCAAAAGTAACAAGGTGGAGAAACTTTACACCTTGAGGCATCGACTAAGTACTCCATGTTTCATGGACACATATCAAGCTCAAAATGGTCTTTATCAAGTTTGCTCAACAAAGCTTATACTTTGATATCTTGGGCACTAAACTTCATTCCTTGCTCACCTAATGTTTGGAAACTTTTGACCAATGTTTGTCACTTTTAATCTTTTCATTCATGTGAGCTTTGTCTCCAATAAAATTCAAATTTGTCCACCTTACAACCTTGTTCAAGCACATTTGCATTGAATAGTGGTTAGTGGACTAATGATTTTTAATCTTTTCATTCACGCGAGCTTTTTCTCCAATAAAATTCAATTTTACCCACTTTACAACCCTGTTCAAGCATTTTTGCATTGAAATGACAGTTAGTGGTCTAACGATATAAGGAATAAAAGGATTTCTGCATATCGCTTTGGAAAATTTCTAAATAGTACAGGGACCTAAAATAGGACCACTAGTTGGAAATAACCAAACTCGAGGGTTAGAGGGGTCTTGAAGTAAATAGTTCAAATTACGACTACCTCTTTGGGTTTAATGTCAAAAGCACCAAACCTGAAAGAGAAAAATGGTGACACACTAGTGATAGAACTTGGACAAATGACAAATCATGTCTATCCAAATACCATAAAAGAAAAAATTGAATCTGACATTCATCATGCGCATTCATTTAGTTAGGAGCATTTGACTCATTTTGATCATGACAATCTAATAATTTGGCCTGCATAGAGGTCTATAGAAGCATATTCTACAGGATTCATTCTCATGAAATGGCAAGATAAACTAGGGAAACGTTAAAACATGTGAAGGGAAAGATTAAAGCCGCAACGGTGAATCTTACACCCTAGAGATGTGGAGGGAAAGGTTGAAGTTACAACAATTAACCTTATACCTTAGAGATATGAAGGGAAAGGTTGAAGCCGCAACGGCGAACCTTATACCTTAGAGATGTGATGAGAAGGATTGAAGTCACAACGACGAATCATATACCCTAAAGATGTGAAGCAGAAGGTTGAAGCCACAACGGTGAACCTTATACCTTAGAGATATGATAGGAAGGTTGAAGCTACAACGGCGAAACTTATACCTTAGAGATGTGATGGGAAGGATTGAAGTCGCAACGGTTAATCTTATACCCTAGAGATGTGAAGGGAAAGGTTAAAGTCGCAATGGTGAATGTTATACCTTAGAGATGTGGAGGGAAAGGTTAAAGCCGCAACGACGAACCTTATACCTTAGAGATGTGATGGGAAAGATTAAAGCTACGACGGCGAATCTTATTCCCTAAAGATGTGATGGGAAAGATTGAAGCCGTAACGCGAATCTTGTACCATAGAGATGTGAAGGGAAAGATTGAGGCCATAATGGTGAATCTTATACCTTGAAAATGAAGTAGATTGAAGCCGCAAAGGCAAATCTAAAAGCTATAAAGGGCTAGATTAAAGCTACAAAGGCAAATCTTATACCCTGAAGTTGAAGAGGAGCAAGTTGAGGCTGCGACGACAAATCTTCTACCTCAAAATTGCAGTAGATCAAAGGGAAGCTACTCATCAAATCTTATCCCGACTGTAAGGCAAAGCGAAACCATGCAATCTTACCTCGATCGTGGGGGCAGATTGAAGACCATCTGATCTTTTACCCTAAGTCAAGAAGGTCAGATTGAAGACTATCGATCTCTTACCTCGATCATGGGGCAGATGGAAGCATCCAATCTTTTACCCATTCAGAGGGCAGATTGAAGCCATGCAATTTTACCCCGATCGTGGGGCAAATGGAAGCATCCAATCTTTTACTCATTTAGAGCGCAGATTGAAGCCATGCAATTTTACCCCGATTATGGGGCAAATAGAAGCATTCAATCTTTTACCCATTCAGAGGGCAGATTGAAGCCATGCAATCTTACCCCGTTCGTGGGGCAAATGGAAGCATCCAATCTTTTACCCATTCAGAGGGTAGATTGAAGCCATGCAATCTTACCCCAACCATGGAGCAAATTGAAGATCACTAATTTCTTACCCCGATCATTGGACAGGTTGAAGTCATTCAATCTTTTACCCATTCAGAAGGCAAATTGAAGCATACTATCTCTTACCCTAATCAGAGGTCAGATTGAAGACATTAACCAATCATTTACCTCAATCGTGGGGCAAATCGAAGCTGCATTAGCAAATCTTACACCTTAGAAATATGAAGGAAAAGATTGAAGCCGCAATGGCAAATCTTGCACTCAAGAATTACGAAGGGAAAGATCGAAGCCGCAATGGTGAATTTTATAACCTAGAGATGAAAGGAAAGATTGAAGCCGCAATAGCAAATCTTGTACCTTAGAGATTGAAGTCGCAAAGGCGAATCTCGAAATTGGAAGAGGTTTAGATTGAAGGTATAACAGCAAGTCTTATACCTCAAAGTCTCAGTAAAGCAAAATGAAGCTGCAATAACAAATTTTGTCTCTTTGAAGCTACCTTAGGGCAAGGTGAAATCACGACACTAAATCCTATCTTCCTAAAGTTGTAGAGAAACGGATGCAGTGAAATTGAACGACCAATGAAGCAAAGATCAGGTTGAAGAAGAAGCGTCAAAGAAGCCAAATTCAGTGGGACCGGACAAAATTGGTCTTCCTCGAAGTCTTTGCTCTGTTCTCATTCCACAGCAACGAGTAAAGAGGAACAACTGTTGGAGCCCAATTTCGTCTAGGCCCAACTCAAAACCCAAACCCAAAAAAAACTAAAAAATAAATAAATAAATTTAAGTTATATTTATTTAATTTAAATGTCCCTTTTACAACCCATTTGCACAAATTACCCAAACCAAACTTAGCCCAATGACCTAACACAAACCCAAATCTAGCCCAAACCAAACACAAGCCCATCAAGCCCAAAACCTAAACTAAAAAAAAACCTAGAAACCCTAACGTTTCCATTCGTCGCACCTCCCCTAGGTCACCCTTCGACCACGTCAATGGGCATGCAGCACAAGGCACCACTCCCCGAGGCCTACCACCACCTGCCATTGCTGCTGCCACCATGTGATACCTACAAAAAAGAAGCAAAGAACAAAGGCAAAAAGGCAAATAAATAGTGTTTTTCATGTAATTTTCGGCTATAAAGCTTAACTTTTCAGGTCTATAAGGGGGAATTTTTACCCACGAAAAAATACAAAAAAATAAAAAATCAATACAAAAGGGAGCATTGAACAACAATCAAAAGTGCATTTGAAAGGTATATCTACTTTTGCATAATTGTACTTTACATTTCTATTTTGAAAATCACAAAAATAAGCAACGAAATCTCAGAAAAATTGCAAACAAACTTACTCTTTTTTTATATACATATATACAAATGCTTTTATTATTTAGTTCGAAAAATAAAAATGGGATAAAACAAAAGGTTTCAAAACAATTTTTTTTATTTCCTATTTTTTGAAATAAAAAAAGAATAATAAAAAAAGAAATCTATTTTTTAAAAAATGAAAACCTAAAGATTCGAACTTTACCTTACTTTTTCGGAGCTTTGGAGTTGGATTTGACGGTTTTTGACCTTGGATCTGGAATCGGGGTAGAAAAAAAAGAAGAAAAACTGTCTTTAGGGTATTTTTTCGGTCACCAGAGGCGGTGATCGTCATCGTCAGCGATCGGTGGCGGCGACAAATCATGACGGCTCATGGTAGGAGAAGAAAATCGGAGGGAGAAGAGATAGAGAGAAAAAAAGGAAAATGAAGAAAGTTTTTTTTTAAACTGTAAAAGGGGAAATGAGAAATTAAAAAAAATGGTTTAAATAGTGAAGGGAAACGACGTCGTTTTAGAAGGGGAATTTACCCCAAAATGGCGTCATTTCATACATGGAGCTCGTATCCGACCCACCCTTGGCCAAGGATCTACGTGTTCTTCTTCAATGGATTATTTACTCATTCAGTCCTTTCGTATTTTTTAATTTTTAAAATTTCATCCTTTTTATATTTTCAATTTATTTTAAAATTACCCTTATATTTTATCTCTTTTAATTTAGTCATTTGATTTTGGGGTGAAATTCGGGGTGTCATGTGTCAGCATCTGTGAGTTTATTGCCACGAAACCCCTATTTTATTTAAAAATTGTATTTTGACTTCGAACTTTAAAACATTGCATTTTGACCCTTAAACTTTCCAAAAAAAATTTTGATCCAGTTTTTCTTTATTTTCATGTTTTTACCCCAAAATTTCACTTTAGCTTCGATTTAATCTTTCATTTTTATTTTTTTAAAAATTGACCCCACTTTCATTTTTAAAAAAAATTTGGCCCTTCCTTTTACTCTATTTTTAAATTAACCCTTTTTTTTTTATGATTTTATTCTTTAAAAGTGTTAAAATTAATCACCTTTTTGTTTTGAGTTTTTAAAAAAAAATTAAGTCTTGTCCTTATACATTCTTTTAGTTCTATTTTTTTAGTATATTAATTTGTCTCACATATTAAATACATGTATATTATTGTACTTATTTACTTATATTTTATGCCACATCATTATTGTAAATTATGTTAACTTATAATTGTTTGATTTTTTTGTCAAACAATAAATACTCGTGTTTTTAGTAAATGATTTTTTTTTAAAAAAAAGGGCATTGTTCCTCGTTTAAAGGACTCGATAAAATTGTGTCCCAACTTACGGGATATGGTTTTATCCTTGAACTTTTGTAATCGAACATCCTATTTTAAAATTAAAAACACATATATTTTAATAAACTGAAAAATGTTCTTTTTCGAATATTCGAGATGTCGTGTTCCTAAATTACGGGATGTGAGACTATTCTCAACAAACTCCAGAAGATCATTTTCTCGAAATTTAATTTTCAAACAACACTCAACATGCGATTCTTTTTTTTTAATTTTTTAACTTCGTCTTGAATTCTCTTTAATTAATCGATAAATGATTTTTGTTTTTCGAGGACTCAAGATATTGTGTCCCTAACTTAAGGGACATGATTTTTCTTAATTGACTCGAAATAGAAGATTATTTCTCGTAATATTAAAATGTTTTTATAACCGAAGATCGTATTGTAAATTTTTCTTCGAGTTCTCAAATTCTAAACAGTCAAGACCATAAATAATCGACTAGGTACCAAATTTAGGCGTGTAAGGGTGCTAATCCTTTCTTACACATAATCAACTCTCGAACCTATTTTTTGGATTTCGAAGACCAAATTGTCTTTCTAAAACAAATTCAAACATTTTAGGTGGTCCAAACATACCGAATTAAAAAGATTGGTGGCGACTCTACTTTTCGTATTTTAAAATAAAATTTGAGACCGTTTTTTTCAAAAAATGGTTTCGATAGATAGTAGTTCAAGTATAAATTTTAACAAACGAACTTACCGGGTGAAATTGCAATTTAGGTGCAACTTCAAGGACTATTCTATGATTTTCCCCTTCCCACGATCTGTAGCTCGATCTTGATCTATCACAACAAATAAATCAGTTCTCCCATTAAATCATGTAATTTAATCAATTTACACATATAAATCGTTTTTGGGAAAAATTACGGATGTAACACCCAAAACCTATAACCATCATTGGTTTAAGGCCTTAGGGGTTCACAGAACTTTACAATATTTTTTTTCTTTCACAAATTAATCGCAATCTATACAATTACAAACCTGCAACTCAGAATACTAACTCTATTTAATCTCACACATTCATTTACAACACTTTAACCAATCTGGAAATCAAATTTAATCATACAAGAACTTAGGATCACGTACGGAAATTTTCCATCAGGGATCACACTACCCTGCGACTCAAACATACAACTTTCATCACTAGCTAACCAAATTTTAACCCAACATACTCATCATTACATTGCAAGAAGGAATCAATATTCATATCATATAGCATGACATCTATATTTCATATAAACCATAATATCACAATATCATTCAAGCTACATCAATCATTCTTACTATCATTGTATAGTACCCAAACCCGACACCATTGTCGGTTAAGGTCCCAAGGTCTTTCGATCATCTATCGCAATTTATTCTTCAAATTTAATTCTTTTAATCTTATTTAATAAAATGGTACATCATGCATGGCATGAATCTTTAAATGAATATCAACACAATTCAAGAAGGGTAGAAATGTCATTTCCATAATTTTGGAGACTTTTGCCGGTACTTGTTGGAAAAATATCGATAGTTGTCAAGTCAGTAAACAATTCAAGAAATAGTGCAGACTTCTATCGATACCTATGACAGTTCTACCGATACAAGTGAAGCTTCCATCGAAACAAATCATGTTTCTACCGGAACTAAAAACTCCAAAAAGCTATGATGTCCTACCTTACAGCTTTTACCGAATCAAGTACATAAACTACCGATACTCCTATAAGTAGAACTACCGATACTTATTATGCAACTATTGATACAACTCAAGTCAGTGAACAACTTCTCCCCAGCCTTGTACTTCAACTGATATATGCAGGGATTCTACCGAAACAAGTATGCAAAATTCAACTAATCATGCCAAAATTCAATTTTATCAACATTCAACATTTCATATCTTCAAGAAAACACATTAGACTAACACATTGCTCGTAGTTTCTAAGTTATTACATCACATTACTTAAAGTCTATATTTAACATTGAACAAGCATACAATATTTCATTAAGATCATATCAAGGAATCCAGCAATCCCAAATAAGTAACATAAAGGACAACACCATCCTAGTACATGTCATATAACCAAGTGATTTAAAGTTTATCGAACAAGCTCCCGAGATAGTGTGATTTCTTCGAGACGATTCGATCTTCAAGCAGTAAAATAGAATCTACAAAACAACAACAATTTCATAGGTAAGCTTTTCATGGCTTAGCAAGTTCATAGAGTTAAATAGGTTTACCAAACTTCAAAGTTGTACAATCTAAAGTTTAACCAAGAGAGTAGGTTGTATTCATTCGAGGTTGGTTTCAATTTGCATCTGGTAACTCATGATGGAACGGAGTCATCGGACCTTTAATCCATAATAAGATTCATTTCTCATTTAATACTCATGATGACACATAGTCATCGGACCTCATAATCCGTAAAAGATTCATATACTCACAATGACATTCATATACTCACAATGACAAATAGTCCTCGGACCTCATAATCTGTAAAAGATTCATATACTCACGATGACACATAGTCATCAGACCTTTTGCATTTACGGCTCAAAACACGTTATCTTTTCCTTTCATTTGTTCGCATCTTCCTCACTTCCGTTCATCATTCCAAATTTATAGCAATTGTATACAAGTACAAAATATGCAATTTAAATTGGAATTTAACAATACGAACTTGCAGGATTAATTTGTAGTAACGGCTCAAGTACAGGGGCTACCCATCAGTAAGACATCCAAGACTAGCTCTCGATTCTGTATAGCCCCTAATGACATGTCCTTTATGTCCCAATTATTTACGAGGTTCATATGTGTCATATACTATGTTCATTGAAATTAACTTTCATCATGTTATACCATTTCGAGCAAATATTCATATAATCCTTATTTACCAGACATAATATTGAATTAACTAACAATGTCATTTAGTTCAATTTACTATTTGTCATATATCAATCAAATTAATTTATTCGTAACATGAATAATAATTAACACAACACTTAATCATTTAAGCATTTCGTTGTCACCTGATTTCAACTATATCATTTCGTCACTTTCAATCATTTTTCTTAGTACAATTTCATTTTAATGTAATTCAAGCCATAAATTTAATATTTACTAAGCAACAAATTTAAATACAACATACTTAAATTATTTCAATAATTTACAAAAAGAAACTAAATCAATTATCTTACTGTACAAACTTACTGGATGATTTGCAACAATCGCCAAAGTATAGGGACTATTGTGCTGCTTTATTTTCTCCTCCGTTATCAACACGTTCTTGATCTAACATAATAATTTCATTTAATTAACTAATTCCAATAGTAAAATAAACTTATTTTATGCAATTAAGCCGTTTTTGACAATTTTACAAAATTATCCCTAATATTTTACTTTTGTCATTATTTCACCTTAAGTCCTTGAAAATTTATCACTTTAACATTCTAGTCCTTAAACATTAAAATCATAAAAAACTACTTTACAAAATAATCAAATCCAACAACCAAGCTTAATAAACTTCAGTAAATTTTCAAGAAACAACTCATTCATCAAATGACAAAATTTATACATTTAACAGATTCACAAATTAGTCCTTGGGTTAGCTAGATTAAGCTAATACGAACTCAAAAACAAAAAAAAAATACTAAAAACGGGCATCAAACACTTACCATACATGTGATTTTAGCTAAGCCAAAGCTTGCTCTCCCCTAAGAAATGATGTTTCGACTAAGAAAGAAGAAGATGCAGAAAGAAATGAATTTTTATTCCTTTTTGTTTTATTAAATTAGGTTTAATTTTTATAATTACTAATTCACCCTTTTAATTTCAGATGAAATTCCAACTAAAAATAAGTCAAAACTATCCACGCACCTTTCAATGGTCTAATTATCATCCAAGCACTTTAACTTTCCTTTTAAATTACCATTTAACACTTCCATCTTTGAATTTTCAACTTCTGCAGCTTTTATAACTTAGTCCTTTTTACTTAATTTTCTATCCAAACGTTAAAATTTCATAAGCAAAATTTAATACTATACTAATGACATCATAAATATTAAATAATTAATATTTACAGTCTAACACATCAAAATTGTGGCCTCAAAACCTCATTTTATTAGGATTTAATTGTGATTTACCAAAATCTAAAGAGTTTCACATTATTTCTATTATTAGGCCATTTAAAGAGGGTCCAATTTCATAATTGGTCCTTCAATTAAATTAGATTTCAATTAAACAAACTTGGTTACAATTTAGTCTTAAACTAAATAGGATTAAATGAATAAATAACTCAAAAGTTAGTGGATGGTAATCATGTCACCACCGCTTGGACTTTTGACCATGATTTAATTACCACTTTGGTCCTTTTTATTTTTAATCTATAGCAATTAACTTTTACCTCCTTTACAATTTACTCTTTTTTTCTTAATTAAGCAATTAATCATTAAAATTACTCAACCAAACTTCAATTCACCTATAATAAGACTTTGTAAATATTTAATAAAAATATTTACGGCTCTTAATTTTAGAAATTAGGTCGCGATACCTCTTTTTCTAAAGCCACTTGACTTTTGAACCAAACCACTTATACTAACTTTTAATTCAATAATTAAAATTCCTCAATTCAAAATTCCATATACAATTAATATTGACTTATTTAATTTAAACACTAATTATAAAAAAAATTTCGTCGAGTTTGTGATCCCAAAATCACTGTTTCCAACACCACTAAAAAACAGACTGTTACAACGGAATTACCCCTAACCTTTGCATTTATACTTAGTTTAGTCCTCAGAGCCAAAACATGCAAAAAAACCATTTCTAAGTTTACCCTTAGCCAACCGAATTCTCTAGGACACAATCTCAACTCATTCATACAATTATTTCACAACAAAGGCATGTATTTTTACCATTTTCACAATCTAGTCTTCTAACTCTAAATTCATCAAAAATCACTTCTCAAACATACTAAACCCAACCTTCAAGCTTTCAAATCTTCCATAAACATTAAAAGACAAGCTTATTCATCAATGGAAAATTTTATAACATTTGACAGAATCACAAATTAGTCCTTGTATTAACTAGATTAAGTTAATACGGACTCAAAAACATAAAAATTTCTAAAAATGATTGACATTTGCTTAGCCAAATCAAAACTCAAAGTTAGGAGTTGGAAACCCTAGTTCTTTATCTCCCTAGTCGTATGGAAGAAGATGAAATGAGAAAATATGATGAAAATTTTCTAATTTATTTATAAAGTAATGGTAATTTTGTAATTTTTGTAACTTTCATAATTTTTTTTTTTTGAATATATTGGTGTGATTATATGGTAGTATTTGTTCATACTTTCTTAACCCTTTAACAACACACACACACCTTACACACACAGGCGCTTGAACCCGGGACCCCTAGGATGAGCAACATCCTCTTTTCCACTAAAGCCACTTGTTGAGTTCATAACTTTCATAATTAAGCTCATCTAATCACATTTAGCTTTAATTAATCACTCCTTATTCTCTTAAATATCATAACATTCCACTAACTTAACTTTTATTGGCTAAATTACCTATTAAATCCTTCTAATCAACAAAGTCTACCTTTATACCTTTTTTTAAATTTAATCCCTTACACTAAATTAACTATCTAATCGTTAGAATTTCTTAACTGAAATTTATTACGATACTAACGACATCATAATTATTAAAATAAATAATATTCACGACTCGGCTTTTCGGAGTTATGGTCCCGAAACCACTGTTCCGGCATCACTAAAAATCGAGTTGTTACAACTGTCCTCCTTAGGGAAATTTCGTCCTAAAATTTCTTACCAGTAATTAGGTTGGGATACTGTGATCTCATTGATGTCTCTGTTTCCCAAGTTGCTTCTTCCAACCCATGATTGTTCCACAAGATCTTTACCAATGGCACTCTTTGGTTTCGCAACTCTTTTACCTCATGAGCCAAAATTTTAACCGATTTCTCTAAATACGACAAATTTGGCTGTATCTAAACCTCACAGGGTGTAATCACATGAGAAGGATCTGATCTATACTGTCTTAGGTTCGAAACATGGAATACATTATGAATCTTTTCAAGATCTAGAGGGGTAGAGCTAGCTTATAAGCTATGCTACAAGACCAACCAGCTTGATGATCTCATACAGCTCAATAAACTATGGACTCAACTTTGCTTTCCTTCCAAATCGCAACACCTTCTTCCAAGGAGAAACTTTCAAGAAAACTCTGTCTCCAACTGCAAACTCTATATCTTTCCACTTAAGATCCACGTACGACTTTTGCCGATCAGACGCGACTTTTAAACAATCACGGATTACCCGAACCTTGTCTTCAATCTCGTGTATCAAGTCAATTCCAACCAACTTAAGCTCGCTTAACTCTAATCAATACAAAGGTGTTTTGCATTTTCTACCTATAGTGCGTCAAATGGTGCCATTTTAATACTAGACTAATAGCTATTATTATAAGCAAAATCTACCAATGGCAAATATTTCTCCCAACTACCCTCAAACTCGAGTATACAACATCGTAACATATCTTCCAGAATCTGTATCACCTACTCTGACTGACCATTTGTTTGCGGATGATATGCAATACTGAAATTCAACCTGGATCCCAAAACTTCATTCAACTTACCTTGAGGTAAAGTGCAGATCCTTGTTTGAGATAATAGATGCTGGTACTCCGTGCAGTCGTACGATTTCGGATACATATAACTCAACTAACTTCTCAAGTGGATAATCCACTCGAATGGAGATGAAGTGAGATGACTTTGTCAATCTGTCAACTATCACCCAAATCGAATCTTTCTTCCTCGGTGTTACTAGCAGTCCTGTAAAAAAGTCCATAGTAACCCGTTCCCATTTCCACTCAGGAATGGAAATCGGCTACAGTAATCCAGACAGTACTTGGTGCTCTACTTTCACTTGTTGGCACACCAAATAACTAGTCACAAACTCCAAAATCTCTCGTTTCATACCTAGCCACCAATACATCTTCTTTAAGTCGTTATACATTTTCAAACTCTCCGAATCAATGTAATAAGTGTTGTCGTGAGCCTCTTACAAAATGTCCCATCTCAAATTGGAATCATCAATAACACACACTCTGCCTTGGAAATACAACATACCATCATCATCAACAGTAAACCCAATAGTGGCATTATTTTGCATTTGTTCTTTCTTAGTTATGAGTTTCGAATAATTTCTCTACAACTCTCGAATCCGTTGTAGAAATAGCGGTCTCGTCCTGAGTTCAATGGTGACAGAACCATCACTCCCTAGTGACAAATGAGCATTCATTGCCCTCAATGCAAATAACAACTTTCGACTCAGGGCATTAGCAACAACATTAGCCTTTCCCGGATGATATTCAATCACAAGATCATAACCTTTCAATAACTATAACAATTGTCGCTGTCTTAAATTCAGCTCCTTCTGCATCATCAAATACTTCAAACTCTTATGATTTGTAAATATATGACATCTCTCTTTGTATAAATAATGTCGCAAGATCTTCAATGAAAAAACAATGGCTATTAAATCCAAATCGTGAGTCGGAGAGTTCTTCTCATGTGGCTTCAACTGTCGGGAGGCTTAAGCCACCAGTCTTCCAACTTACATTAACACACAACCCAACCCACTCAATGACGCATCACTACAAACCACAAATTATTTCCTTATCTCAAATTGTGTCAAAATTGGAGCCTTTATTAATAATTTCTTCAATCGATCAAAACACTACTGACACTTTTTTGACCAGATAAACTGAACATTCTTCTGAAGCAACTTTTTCATCGGCAAAGCTATGTTGGAAAAATCTTTGACAAATCGACGATAATAATCAACCAGCCCCTAAAAGTTACGTACCTCAGAAACATTCTTCGAGACTTTCGAGTTAAGAATAGTAGAAAACGTCAACCTGTATTCCTTCAGAAGATACCACATGGCCTAGAAATCCTACCTCTCTAAGCTATAATTCACATTTGTTGAACTTCGTGTACAATTATTTTTCCCGTAAAATCTATAAAACTTCCCTCAAATGTTGTGTATGCTCTGACTCTGTCTTAGAATATATCAGTATATCATCAATAAATACTACTACAAATCTATCCAACTAAGGCTGAAAGACTCTGTTCATCAGATCCATGAATGTTGTCGAAGCATTAGTCAACCCAAACGACATCACCAGAAATTCTTAATGCCCGTATCGAGTTCTGAATGTAGTCTTCGACACGTCACAATCTTTGACTTGTAATGATAATAATCTGATTTGAGGTCTATTTTAGAGAATACTGTTGCACCTTTCAATTGATCAAATAGCTCATCAATATGAGGTAACGGATACTTATTTTTTACTGTGACTTTGTTTAACTGTCGATAGTCAATGCACATTCTCATCGAACCATCCTTTTTCTTCACAAACACCACTGGTGCACCCCAAGATGATACACTCGGATGAATAAATCCTCTGTCTAATAATTCTTGCAACTGTGTCTTCAATTCCTTCAACTCAGTTGGTGCCATTCGATAGGGTGGAATAGATATCGGAGTAGTGTCTAGCAATAAGTCAATACCAAACTCTACTTCCCTGATCGACGGTAAAGCCGATAACTTCTCAGTAAATACATCTGTGAATTCATTAACTACTGCGACTTGGTTCAGCTCTGTCCTTGACTTCCGAGTATCCAATATGTAAGATAAAAATGTCTCACACCCTTTACGAACCATTTTCTTTGTAGACATAGTCGAAATTACATTTACTTCACTATTTTGCTTATCGGTCTCAACTGTAATCATCTCACTCATTGGACATTTCAAACCAATCTGTCTTTGTTTACCATTAACCACTGCATCATGCTCAGTCAGCCAATTCATACCCAAAATCACATCGAATTCATAAAAGGGGAGTAACATCAAGTCAATAGGAAATTCACAGCCCTGAACATTTAGTGGACATTTACGACACACCTGATTAACTATGACACTATGACCCAAAGGGTTTGTAACTTGCACATTAAATTCAATTGACTCAACAAATAAATTTTTATCTTTTGCCAAAACAGTACAGATATAGGAACGGGTCGACTTTGGATCAATCTGTGCACATACAATATCATTAAAAAGATAAAATATACCAGTAACAACATCAGGCGTGGTAGCTTCCTTTCTAGCATAGATGGCATATGTTTGTGCAGGTGTTCGACCGTCAGCCTATTTACATCTTCTTTTGCTTCACTTTGACCTCCGGTCATACCACTATTCTGACTCGGTCGTCTACTCTTCTGTGGTGTAACTGGCGGTTTTACACTTCTGTCTTCTTTTGCCTCTGGTGCTGATTTCGTACGTCATAGCAATTGTGCAAGTGAACACACGTCGATGCAAGTATAGTTGATAGACTAATTCTATCGAATATCGATCCCACAAGGAATGGATTCTTGATGTCCATATGTCGAAGCAATTAATACTAAAATTAGATATAATTGAGTAAAGATGTCAGCGTAATTAAGTTAATCTGCACACTAAAATAGTCAGAACTGTCAATGTAATAAAAGTTAATTGTCAGTGCAACTAAAAGTAAATCAAATTGTTGTTGAAGTGTTGAGAATTTAAAATGCATAAAAGTAAATGGTGATCAAGTGTGAAGATCTGAAGTAGATTGCTAACTTTTCTAACTCACAACACTAGATGCGTCGACAAGGTATTGTATAGATGAACTGTCCCAGCACTGACGTTCCAATGAATTCTTACCAACTACAGCTCTTTGTTTATTCAAGGCTCGAGTACCCACAATTACCCTATCTTTCTATGTAGGCAACAGTGTACACTTAAGAACAAGTGATAGAATCTCTTCCAATCCCAAGCAGCTCTCACCTAACTTGCTTATTAACTCAACTTGTCACCGCATCTCTCAATGTTGGTGGACTACACTTTCACTCTCGTATTCAATGAAATTGAATTCAAGAATAAACAAATGAGAAAGATTAAGTAAGATTCAAAGTAATCTAACAATGAAAGATATTCTCATATTCATTCAATTGTAAATAATAATCCATTAGCATAAAAGAAGGATTAGCGAATACATCGAAGCTTACTATCTCTAGACCACTAAGACTACTCTCTAACCACTTGTCTTGTGCCTGCACCAAGCACTCCTCGTTAGGAGTTGTTGCTCGTCTACTCAGTCAACTCACCGATCTCCAATAAAACTTCAAAAACACAAAGTAGCTACAAATTTAATTCCTTCCCTCTTGATATCTCTCTCCTTCTTCTTTCCTCTATTTATAAGCTCAAGAAATTACAGATTTCCACCATTCTTAGATCTAACTACTTTTTTCAGTTATAAAAGTTTGTTATTGACAGCTATGCAGATCTGATTTGTATACTGGACTATTGCAGAATGTCGGCTCAAATTATAATTTACGGCGACAATTTGCCGCATTTTTGGACTAACTTGTGGCCACAACTCTGAATGGCTTCAAGAATGATAGATCTCACCTTTTCTCAGATCCAATTCAATTTGCAGCTGGCAAAGTTTGTTACAGTCCAACTGTACACTCATGCAGATCTAGTGTGATCTTCATAAATCTATAGATTGTCGCTACATCTCTAGTTGCGATCTGAAATCTTTAATTGCGGCGACAACGTGTGAAATTCCTACGCTGGTGCTTTTAGATATACTTGTAGCTTGAATTCACTCATTCCAACGTAAAGATTCCTATGCGGCAACATTTATGGTTGCAATTTCAAGCTGAATTTGTGGATGCATTTTGAATTCTTTTTAGCCTTGATCTACTGAGATGCATCCTTGCGCTAACAATTTTTAGATGCAATATATATATACTGCATGTGGCGACATTAGTGCACAAGAAGAGATAAAATAACAAGAATTTAAATTAAACAACAATGAGTTAAAGAACATAAAAACTAAGTATGAAATGCCTAATATGCATACTAAATATGGCACAAAATAGACAATTAATACACAAATTTAGGGAGAAAATAGGTGTCATTTCTAATGCTATCAGGTACCATAAGACAAAATCGGATAAATGATTGGTGGCTCCACATCTAAAAGATGAGTTCTTCCTCAGTGCACACTATCCAAGATGGAGCTTTTCATAGTGTTCACATGCTGGTTCCGATACATTATGGACGCTAGCAACACTGTCCGTCGGTCGATTCTGGAATCTCAAATCAGGTTGCATTAAACTACTCTTACTTTGAAATCCAAATGTTACAGCTGCTCGATTTTTATTTTCTTTGAATTTCAATAGCGGCATTGTGAAGGTCTAGAGGAACTCTTCTTACTGAACACTCGGAACCTCTTTTCCTTCTGTCTCTTATGGTTGTATATTTCTTCCATCTTCTAAGTACGGTTAGTTAAAACAACAAACGGTCGTAGCTCCAAACCACCTACCATCATTTTAATCTCGTCATTTAGCCTAGCTTCAAATTGAATGCAGATATTTTCATCAGTCAGCACAATCTCTCGGGCATATTTACTGAGTTGCACAAACTCTCTCTCGTATTTCGCAACTAACCTATTTCCCTTTTTCAACTCTAGGAACACTTTCTTCTTTCGATCTAGGTACCTTTTGCTAATGTATTTCTTTTTGAATTCAGTTTGAAAGAATTCCTATGTAATTTCATTTTTAGGAACTACAGCTAGTAGGGTCGTCCACCAATTATAAGCTTCATCCTTTAACAATGACGCAGCACATCTCATATAGTCCTCAAGAGGACAAACCATCTCATTGAGAACTCTCTCTGTGTTCTCTAACAAATACTCAGCCTTGGAAGGGTCATCCTCAATACTATCTCTAAATTTCTTCGTACCATACTTCCTCACCATATCTGTTGGAACTCGTCACCTTTGCTCAACCACTAGGGGAGGTGGAGGCCTAACAGGTGGTACTGGCGGTGCTATAGGTCTTACAGTAGGCTGTGCTAGGGAGGTTGCGTTGGCATCAGATTATTTCTCATGAATTCAGAGAACCATTGCCCCATTAAACCAAATAACATATTTTTGGCTTTATTTTCTATCATCGGTAATATTAGAGCATCATGACTTGCTCCAAAATCATTCATTGGAACATTACTATTTTCTCATTTGTCTCTTCTCGTTCTTAGTCTGACATTTTCAATTATCTGTAAAAACTAAGATAGATCGGATTCACCAATATCACACTATTACATGTTTGTATGGCATGTATTCTAAACTCTAAAATTCACACATTATATTCCAAGAATCGATTAAACCATAAGCTTTGACACCATCAAACGTAACACCCAAAACCGTCATCGGTTAGGGTCCCGATGTTTATCTGATCATCTATCTCAGATTACCTCTCAATATTATTTCAATTAATCATATTTTAATAAAGTAATACATGACGTATGATATAAGTCATTAATTAAACAACAGTAAAATTCAATAAGGGTAAAAATGTCATTTCCACGATTTTTAGAGATCAAGTCAGTAAGTAATTCAAAAGCAGTGCAGATTTCTACTGATACTTGTGATAGTTCTACCGATACAAGTCATGCTTCTACTGATACTAAAAACTCCAAAGAGCTAAGAGCCTTACCCTTGACTTCGACCGATACAAGTACCTAAATTACCGTTACTACTATGAACAGAATTACCGATACAATGCAAGTTAGTGGCTAACCTCTCTCCTAACCTGTACTAATACCGATACATGTAAGGGTTCTACCAAAACAAGAATGCAGAATTCCATATTCACACTAGTTCTTAACCAAATTTCATTGTATAGCCATAAAGTGTGAAGACACTTATCTCAAGTGTTCCATGAATACATATTCCATTCATTTTAGTGCATGAAGCATACTTCAATACTAAACAAGTACACAACAAATAAAATTCACCATTTAATAAAGGTTTAACAAAGTATCAATAAACTCAAACAAGTTATACAAAAGACAAACATCATCCTAGTGTCACGGACTCAGATTTTTCCACGCAATCCGTGCAGCCTTAGGTTGTTTCTTTACTCTAAAAACGCCTAAGTCAACCTAATTCCCAACAAACGAGGATTCAATAGAATTTCCTCTAAGGCACCAACACAAAAGCGTAAGAACTCAAGATGAACGAATGAAGAACAAAGAACACAAAAGAGAGAGAGTTTTGGGTGAATGCTCTCAAGAATTCTTATTGCTCAAGAATGAAGTGATTTACAAAGAGGGGAGGAGGCCTTTATTTATAGTTGAGCCTTCCCAAAATCAATGGTATAAATCAATGTACATCAATGGCTAAGATTGAAAAGTATCTACAAAAAGAATCACTAATATTACAATTAAATCTCTAAGATCACAAGGATCATATCTTCTAAGATTGCCTATCTTGAAGACATTCCATATTTGCCGACTTTGTAGATGGACCTTCAATCGCTCCAAGCATTGGGCCAGTTCGATTGGGCCAAAAGACCTCCCTTGAACTTGATGGATCACACAAATGTGCCATGGTTGAGGGCTCCCATACGCAACCCATGACAATCTCCCCCACCGAATCTAGCGACGTCCTCATTGCGTCCTTTGCATGGAACTGGGATATCTTATCTTTGAACTGCCACAAGGTCTCGGCAGGTTCCCAACTTGTCTCACATTAGGGAAATCATTTCCATCAAACTAAATATTCATGCCGCGATCGATAGTACTTCCTTCTGAACACACGGTCTGCCTCGATGCTCTCAACTTTACTATCGTAGGAGACCTTTACCCCTATTGGTGCTCGTTCAGACTTGTCTCGATTTGGATCCTCCTGATCCTCATGGAATGGCTTAAGAATACTTACATGGAACACTGGGTAGACTTTGAGCTTTGCAGGCAACTCAAGCTTGTAGGCCACCTTGCCCACTCTCTTTACAACTCGAAATGGTCCCTCATACCATCGCACAAGCCCCTTGTGTAAGCCATTATGTCACAAAATCAAGTGGCGTTTAGCAAGAACTGAATCACCAACCTGAAATTGCACGTCCCTTTGATTCTGATCCGCCCATTTCTTGTTGCGTTTACTTGCCTTGTGAAGGCAAGATCGAGCTAAATCATTTTGCTCTTGCCAATCCCTCGCAAATCGGTAAGCTGCAGGATTAGGTCCTGCATAACGAGTTGCAACAGCATTGGGTGTAAGTGGTTGTTGACCAGTCACTAACTCAAATGGACTATGGTTCGTCACCTTACTTTGTTGCAAATTGTAGGAGAATTGAGCCACGTCCAACAACTTCGATCAATCCCTTTGTGTCGCACTCACATAGTGCCGTAACTACGTCTCTAACAACGCATTCACTCGTTCAGTTTGCCCATCGATTTGTGGAAAAGTTCAAGTTTGAGCCCATTAACTTGAACAATTCCGTCCAGAACCGTCCCGTGAATCGCCCGTCTCAATCACTTATGATAGACTGTGGCATTCCCCAATACTTCACCACATGTCTCAAGAACAAACGACCTGCCTCCTCAGCAAGACACTCCTGGGTTGCTGGAATAAAAGTTGCATACTTCGAAAACCTGTCTACCACAACAAAGATACTCGCAAACCCATCAGATTTAGGCAAACCCATAATAAAGTCCATGGATAAGCTCTCCCATGGACACTCCGGAATGGGCAAAGGTTGTAACAAACTGGTAGGAGTCTTTAACTCGACTTTATCTTGTTGGCATACCAAACAAGTATTCTGATAGGTCTCCACATCATCACCCATGTGAGGCCAAAAATAAAATCGATCCTCCAAGAGAGCCAAAGTGTGGTGCATACCTGGATGGCCAGCCCATTTCGAATCATGACATTCCTTCATGATTTCTTTTCTCAAATTCCCATATTGTGGCACATAAAGACGGTGTCCCCTAGTGTATAGCAATTCTCCCTCAAGCCAAAATTGTCTTATTTTTCCATCTTTGGCCAGCTCCATCAAATTTTTGGCCATGGGATCATGGGACATTCCTTCTCGAACATGCTCCAATAGAAAAATATCGGGTTAGCTTATTCCTGCCAATTTCATCTTCCGGCTAAGTGCATCAACGACAATGTTGGCACTCCCCAGTTTGTATTCCAAGCTAAAATCAAACTCCGCGAGGAAAACCTGCCAACGAAACTGCTGGGAGACAATTTTTTCTGAGTCAGGAAATAGCTATTTACAACATTATCAATGTATACCACAAACTTGGAACCCAACAAATAGTGCGCCTATGTGCGCAAACAGTGCACCAAAGCGGTCATCTCTTTCTCTTAGACCGTATATCACCTTTCCGTCTCATTGAGCTTTCGACTCTCGAAGCCCACCAGATGCCCATCTTGCATCAGTACTCCCCCAATTGCATAGTTTGATGCATCCGTGCGTGCCTCATACGCCTTGGAAAAATATGGTAAAGCAAGTACCGGCTTACTCGTCATTGCTTGCTTCACTTGCTTGAAGGCATTCTCACATCAAGGATCTCAATCCCATTCTTTACCCTTCTTCAACAAATTCTTCAAGGGTGTAGTGATTTTGGAGTAGCCTTCAATAAAGAGCCTATAGTAGTTTGCCAACCCAAGGAAAGATTGCAACTCTATAACCTTGGTTGGTGGCTCCCAATCAGCAATAGCCCGAACTTTGCTTTCATCCATACGAATCTTGCCACATCCCACAATGTGACCAAGGAATGACACCTCTTGTTAGGCAAATGAGTATTTCTCTTCTTTCACATATAGCTTATTTTCCCTCAAGGTCTGGAACACCTCCCTCAAATGTCCCACATGCTGCTCGACTTACTGTACATCACAATGTCATCAAGATAAACAACCACAAAACGATCTAGGAATGGATGCATAGCTTGTTCATTAGTGTGCAGAATGTGGCTGGAGCATTCATCAACCCGAAGGGCATTACAAGGAACTCAAAGGATCCATATCGAGTCACACAAGTGGTCTTGGGCTCATTCCCTTCAGCTATTCTCACTTGATGGTACCCCGATCACAAATCTAACTTAGAAAACCATCTCGCGCTACCAAGTTGGTCGAACAAATCTGTAATAAGAGGAATGGGATACTTGTTCTTCACAATAATCTTATTTAAAGCCCTGTAGTCGATACACAATCTCAATGACCCATCGTGCTTCTTTTGGAATAACACCGGTGCATCAAATGGGGCTTTAGATGGTCTAATGAACCCGAAATCTAAAAGCTCCATCAATTATTTTCGCAATTCCTCCAACTCGGTGGAGACATTCTATATGAGGCCCTAGCTGTCGGCTCCGAATTAGGCATCAACTCGATCCTGTGGTCCACCTCCCTCTTAGGTGGCAACTTCTTGGGCAACTCAGCTGGCATCACGTCTTGAAAGGACTTTAATAATTGGCCCACTTCCCTTGGAATTTCACCAACGGATTTTAAACCCTCATCAACCTTCAAGGTAGCTAAGTAGGAGACTTCATCTCTTCGTACTCTTTTAGCAAACTGGATTGCTGACAAGGTTTTCCCTTCTATGCTTGCTTTCCTTTTCTTTCTCACCATACATTGATGGTTTGAATCGTTGATCACCATATAATTACTAGAAGGATAAATACCCACATTAACCTGATCAAGTAGGCTTAAACCAATCACAAAGTCATAATCATCAAGTGGTATTACCTTAATGTTGGCTTTGCCCCTCCATTCGTCAAGCTGGAGTTCTACTCCTTTTGCTTTACCCGTTATAGGCATGCTCTTCAAGTTCACCGTTTTAATGTGACTCGAATCTTTCTCGATTTTGAGATCAAGTTCCCTCGCCATTTCCTCAGACATGAATAAGTCAGATGCACTAGTGTCAACAAGTGCATTCAATCCTCTTCCAGCCATAGTAATGTCCACAAACATCTGCCTCTTACTCGTCTTGTCTTCAACACCTCCCAAAATTGCACTGAGATTTTTGGTGTCTTTTGCAGCTTCCTTGGCACCTCCACGTGCCTCTATGGCATTGAAGGCTTCCTTCTTTGGACAATTCTTCATCTTATGTGGGCCTTGACAAAGAAAGCATTTCAATGGCCCCTTTCGCTTCCATGGCTTGCCTTAACTAGCTTTTGGGCCATCATTCTTCTTGTCTCCCCCACCATTACCCTTGGCTTTTGGCTTGGGTTTGAAGGACTCATTATTCTCGAACTTTCTTCCCCCAATCTCCAATAAATTTTCTGCCTCAACCATGGCTACGGTCAATTCAGTGATGCCTTGGCGACGTAACTCTTGCTTCGCCCACATTTTCAGCCTATCCTCGAACCAATAGAACGCTTCTTTCTCGTTTAAGTCTTAGATATGAAGCATCAACTCGCTGAACTCCCATACATATTCTCGAATAGTGCCTCGTTGGGTAAGCCGACGCAATTCTTTCTCAGCATGCTGCGGGTAAAACTGCTTCTTCAACTCTCCTTGGAACTCCTCCCAAGTCCCAATAATCGTTCCTCTACATTTCTCATCCGTGGACCTACGTCACCACCATAATAGAGCAACATCAGTAAAGTAAATCGAAGTAGTGTTTACATTGGTGGCATCATCTTTGATGCTTATTGCTCGGAAGTATTGTTTCAATTCCCACAGAAAGTTATCCACTTCTCTCGCGTACCTAGCCCCCTTGAACTTTTTAGGTTTTGGAACATCAACCTTGCGTTACTTCGATCCTAAAGCCATCATCCCATTTCCCAAGGTAGCCTTGTAGATAGTGAGCTCCGCCTTAAGCTCCGCAATCTCCTCCTTCAAGGCCGTCACCAAGGCCTCCAGAGTATCATCTCTTACTGTCAACTTATCAGTAGTGGACCTAAGAGAATCCATCATAAACTCTTTGCTATCCTCCCTTAGATAATCAATACGGCTCATGGCAATCTCAAGTGTCTCCTTCATGTCTTTCACAAACTCTTCGAGATTGATCACGCGATTCTCCAAGCTCGACAGCATGTCCCTCGATCGACTAGCCTTTCTGGCCCTTCCGCGGGTCTCTAGATGCTCAACATGTTCAACGGTTTCTTTCGACATCTTGCAGGGTGCCTTCGCAACACTAGCTCGGATACCAACTGTCACGGACTTAGATTTTTCCCACGTAATCCGTGCGGCCTTAGGTCGTTTCTTTGCTCAAAAAATGGCTAAGTCAGCCTAATTCCCAACAAATGAGGATTCAGTAGAATTTCCTCTAAGGCACTAACACAAAAGCGTAAGAACTCAAGATGAACGAATGAAAAACAAAGAACACAAAAGAAAGAGAGTTTTGAGTGAATGCTCTCAAGAATTCTTATTGCTCAAGAATGAAGTGATTTACAATGAGGGGAGGAGGCCTTTATTTATAGTTGAGCCTCCCCAAAATCAACAGCGTAGATTAAAGTACATCAATGGCTAAGATTGAAAAGTATCTACAAAAAGAATCTCTAAAATTACAATCAAATCTCTAAGATCACAAGGATCATATCTTCTAAGATTGCCTATCTTGAAGATTACATTCCATATTTGCTGACTTTGTAGATGGACCTTCAATCTCTCCAAGCACCGGGCTAGATCGATTGGGCCAAAAGACCTCCCTTGAACTCGATAAATCACACAATTGTGCCATGGTTGCGGGCTCCCATACGCAACCCATGACACTAGTACATGCCATATAACCAAGTGATGAAAAACTATCAAATGAGCTCCTGGGATAGTGTAATGTCTTCGAGGTAATCCGATCTTCAACCAACAAAACAAAATCTACAAAACAACAAATGCACAAGTAAGCTTTTTAAGCTCAGTAAGTTCGTAGTCATTGTAACACAGTACATTATTAAGCTTTTCAACAACGTAATCAACCGAGTCATAAGTCTTCCTTTAAATGAAATCCCATGCTCATCTCGAGTCATAAGTCTTCTTTTAAAACATTACCTCATACTCCTTCCGAGTCATATGTCTTCCTTAAATCATAATCTCATGCTCTTCCTAAGTCACGAGTCTTCCTTTTAACATAATCTCATGCTCATCCCGAGACATGAGTCTTCCTTTCAACATAATTTCATGCTCATCTCGAGACATGAATCTTTCTTTAATATACCCTCATGCTCATCCCGAGACATAAGTCTTCCTTTAATACGCATCAAGTGGTTTCAAGAATCTCCACAATAAGCAATAGATAGTAGCTCAAGTATGAAATTTAACAAACGAACTTACCGAATGAAATTACAATTCAAGTGGAACTTTAGGGACTATTCTATGATTTTCCCCCTCCCACAATTTGTGGCTCGATCTTGATCTATCACAAAAAATAAATAAATTCTCCCAATAAATCATGTAGTTTAATCAATTTACACATTTAAATCCTTTATGGAAAAAATATGAAATTACCCCTAACCTTTTGCATTTCTACTCAATTTAGTCCTTAAAGCCAAAACATACAAAACAACCATTTCTAAGTTTACCCTTAGCCAAAAAAAATACTCTAGGACACAATCTCAACTCATTCATATAGTTATTTCACATCAAGGGCATGTATTTTTACCATTTTCACAATCTAGTCCTCAAACCCTAAATTCATCAAAAAATCACTTTTCAAACATACTAAACCTAACCTTCAAGCTTTCAAATCTTCCATAAACATTCAAAGACAAGTTTATTCATCAATGAAAATATTTATAACATTTGACAAAAATGCAAATTAGTCCTTGTATTAACTGGATTAAGCTAATACAAACTCAAAAACATAAAAATTACTAAAAATGATTGATATTTGAATTACTAAAAATGATTGATATTTGCTTACCCAAATCAAGACTCAAAGTTAGGAGTTGGTAACCCCAGTTCTTTATCTCCCTAGCCTTATGGAAGAAGATCAAATGAGAAAATATGATGAAAATTTTCTAATTTCTTTCTTTTTAATTCATTTATATAGTAATGACAATTTTGTAATTTTTTTAACTTTCATAATTAAGCTCATCTAATCACATTTAGCTTTAATTAATCACTCCTTATTCTCTTAAATATCATAACAGTCCACTACCTTAACTTTTATTGGCCAAATTACCTATTTAATCCTTTTAATCAACAAAGTCTACCTTTGAACCTTTTTTTCAATTTTATCCCTTACACTCAATTAACTATCTAATCGTTAGAATTTCTTAATCAAAATTTATTATGGTACTAACGAAATCATAAATATTAAAATAAATAATATTTATGGCATGACTTGTTGGAGTTATGGACCCGAAACCACTATTTCAACACCACTAAAAACTAGGTTGTTACAATAAAAGCTGATAAATACAATATTGGCTCATATAAAATAAAAATTAAGCCCAAAACTCGAACCCAATATGATTAAACTCGATTTAAAAGCCCGAAACTAGTAATTCCCATCATAATCACGTCCAGAAATTCTACCCACGCGGTCTTTATTAAAGCGGTCATAACTTGAGCTTCCAAACTCAAAATCGAGTGATTCAAAGTGAGTTTCGAAGCTAAGAGATAGATATTCGAACACCATGCAGACATCTAAATCTATAAATACCTTGATCCCATCCAAAAAGTCATCGGAAGTCTGTTGATTTCCTGAACTTGAAAATTAGCAGCTTTAGTGAATGGAACTTAATAAATTTCACCCCATCCGTGCTCTTATCATTCTCCATTTTCTTGAAATAATTCATCCTTGAATCTTGTCTTTAATTAAATCCTTTTTTGATTTTTTTGGCCTTTAATATTGTTGTTGGACCTTGAGGTAATGTAAACCTATCACAGTTATAGTCTGTTGGGCCTTGAGACTCGCATCATTACATTTATGTAATCAACCCATTAAGGGATGGTGACAAC
Source organism: Kokia cookei (assembly GCA_039519145.1). Taxonomy (NCBI): domain Eukaryota; kingdom Viridiplantae; phylum Streptophyta; class Magnoliopsida; order Malvales; family Malvaceae; genus Kokia; species Kokia cookei. The sequence goes on along the minus strand of CM076910.1, from coordinate 19,135,829 downwards.
GAATTTCGATATCAAGAAGTTCAATAGGAATTAGAGATTTCATATTGTAGTATTTTGAGATAAAGTAGAGTGTTTAAAGTAAGGTTGGCCTCAAAGGGTGACAGTTAAGTGAAGGGAATTGAATTCCTCGATGTTTTCTCTCTTGTTTTGAGGAACACGTCTGTTTGTGTATAATTGGCCTTAGTTGCATTATACAACCTTAATTTGAAGACCAGGAGTCTTTCAATTTTAAAGTTCAAGAACAATTTGGGCTTGATTAACATTCTACAAAGAACAAGTTTGGGCTGTGGCGGGGCTTGGAGAAGAAGACATGACAAATACGAGTCAAGGTGGAGATTTATGGGATGTGCCTCACATTTATCAAACTCTTCGTAGGAACATAGAAAGATAGTCAATGATTGATAGAAGAAGACCAAAAAGTAGACAACGTTGTGACAAGGAAGCTTAACTCGTCAGGACGTCGGGAATATTTTCCTCACTCGACGAACACTAGACGTCACAGTGAGGAGGAAGAGGACATCGCAATGGTTTTTCCACATAAGTAGGTGCATTTTTTACTCCAAGTAGGACTTCTTTTCCTAGTCGAACTTTGATTACTCTTGGGATATTTTAGTATGATTAGAACTCTAATCTTAGCCTATTTAAAGGGGTCGTTGTATTCCTGTTTTGTGAGGCCAACTAAGAAGGCAATTAAATATGTAGTTCTACAAGAATTTTCTTTTGGGGGTGTCAAGATGTAGTCGTAGATAAGTTTTGGTGAGAGTTACTTTGGTAACTATGTAGAGAATTTTGTTCCTAAGTTGGGGCTTTATTTTTGGGGTTTGAGTTTTTACATTAGGTACATTTTGGTTTATTTTCTCCATATTGTACTCTTATTTGTTTACTCATTTAGTGAAAAGTCGAAACCTTTATGCCCGTGGTTTTTATCCTTTTTAGAGGAGTTTTCCACGTAAAATTTGTGTTCAATCTTCTCAACCTTTTCTATTTCGTTGTTTATATGGATCAATCCCCAACAGTGAAACTGTTAAAGATTTTGTCTTTTCTAACCTTTCATTTTTTTTGTTATATAAACTATTTACTTACTTTATTATTGATTAATTTTTATACTTTAATTTTAAACTTTATAAAGTTTAAGTAGATGAACTTTAACAGTTAAATTTTTATTTATTTATTACTATAAAGAGCAATTTTTTTATATTTTTAACATCATTCATGCACCAATTGATGCATGATATTTTGATCAGTGTAATTGGTTGATGGAACAATTCATTACAGCTGCTACTAGTCCAAAATTTTACTAGTGCGAAACAAAGAGTTGGTTGTTCTAGTTTTCTATTGAAACGTTGTGCACCAACTGGTTTGTCCAAAACCAAAATGGAACTGACTACATTAGTTGGTACCTATTAATCAATGACACCAATTCATTCAGAAGTTTTATAAGAAGAGTAAGTATATAAGTGTAAATAAAAAAAATTTAATTGGTTTATTTTGTTGATCTCTATGTGTAAACAATGAGATAACAAAAGTGGAGAAAAACGAACACAAATATTTTACGTGAAAAAACCTTAAAGAGGGAAAATTTACGGGTAAAGGAGGCTTCAAATTTTAACTAAACGAGTAAACAAATGAGAGTACAATATGGAGAAAATTAACCTAAATGTACTAAACGTACATTACCCAAAACCCTGAAGATAAAGCTCAAAATCCCAGAAAACAAATAGGTAAACAAAATCCTAAATCTCATAGGGAACTCATAAAGGGCATAAAATTACTCTCCATAATTACCACTAAACTCTCACCAAAACTCATATGCGGGTACATCTTCTCGCCCCTAAAGAAAAACCCTTTTTTTGAGGCCCTTTTAAATAGGCTAAGATTAAAGTCCTAATCATACTAAAATATCCTTGAAATAATTAGAGTTTAACTGGGAAAAGATAGCAGAGTTTAGCTGGGAGAAGAATACAAGGTACACCCTACAAATATCTACCTTAACTCGTATTTATCACGCCTCTTTTCCATCCCCTGTCACAAGCCTAACTCGAATTTTGGAGAATTTCAAACAAGTCTAAATCATGCTCGAACTTGGAAACTAAAAGACTCCTAGTCTTCAAATCAAAGTTGTATAACGCAACAAGGACCAATAATACCTGAATATGAGAGAAAACAACAACTCTCTCCACCTGACTATAATCTTCTATGACCAACCTTGCCTCAAAACTTTTCGTGAATCATTCCAGTCTTTAAAATCAAAAGGGGATAGTATTTTTCTCTAAATCAGGCACAAGGGTATAGTACGCATCTACTACGATGGTAGGATGTCCACTAAGTCAGCATTTAACATGTTAAGAACTGTGAGTTTGGACTAGAGGAAGTGTTAAGGTGGAAAATCATAAATTTTATTTCGTTTTGGATTAACAAATCAGGGTAACGAATCCAAATTTAATGAGAGCATTAGTGGAAGACAACCAGTGGTAGGCAATGAAATTTATATCCAAGTATGTGGATAACGGTGTGAGGTAAGTTGGTTAAGGTACAAAGGAAACTAGGATAAGGCAGAATTAAGCGAAGACCACATAGATCCATTATCGTAAAAGGACGAGTAAACGTCTAAGATAGAGAATAAGTCTATCAGCGGTGAATTACAGAAAAAAAGGGTAAGGAGACGATCGTGTCAGTGGGATCTGTAGAAGGTCAATGATAGAAAGAGTATTGAAATTTTTGTTTTAGATTTTATTTCTTAAAGATTACGAAATATTGTTATGGACAGTTTCAAAGAACCTCACTAAGTTCATTTGAACTTACGAATTTACTATTTATTTGCAGGAAAAAGGGTTAACTCGAGAATTGAGTGGAGGGATCAAGATAGACACTATCAATTTGATGGATGGGCATGGATGTCATTCATTTGTATAGAGGGACTCCCTTAAAAGCCACGCCTCGAGAATTAAGTCAAATGTAACAACCTTTAACTTAAATTTTTGTGTTGTAAATACCGGTAAGTATGTGATGTTGAACACCCTACGACCCAACAAAAGCCCAAAACACTAAGAGAAGGAAAGAAGAAATCAAATGGAAAACTCAACACTTGATTTATTTTGGTGTGTTTAAAAAGCTAGCATACAACTCTCTTATTTAGGCAAAGAATCACCTAACCCTTGTTTTTCTTAGTGATGTGGGATCTTTTGCTGACATCTAATTCAATTACAACATAAACTTAACTAAATATTAATGGGTTTGTGTTAATATTTCAACACTCCCTCTCAACACCAACTTCCTTTTTGTGTATCATGCCCGTGTCAACAAGAGCACTCTTCTTTTGGCCTGGAATGTTAATGTCTACAAACATCAACCCTTCCTTGCCATCCCTCTTGGTAGGAATGAGTACCATCGAATTAATCATCGATGTTTTCTTCTCAATAGGCATCCCTTCCTCCAGCTCATTATTCCTCTTGATAACCGAAAACGAAGATACCTTTGGGTAGTTCTTCTTTATATACGGTCACCTACAAAGGTAGCATCTCAACTTACTCCTTTTCTCTTTTGGGTTGTTGGTTCTCCACTTCTCATGTCGTGGTTTCCCATCATCGTTACTACTACCGTTGCCATAATCGCTATGTCTCACATCATCTTCCTCATGGTCTCCCCACCATTGCCCTTCCCATTGAGCTTAGAAAATTCAAACCTGTCTCTACTCAGATCAAGTTTCACTAAGGACTCTACCACCATCATGGCTTTGGTAAGTTCTTTGACACCTCGACGTTGCAATTCTTGCTTCGCTTAGGGTTTTAACTGATCCGTGAAAGAGAAAAATGTTTCTTTCTCACTCAAACCAGAAATTTAGAGCATGAGTTCACTGAACTCTTGCACATACTCCATAACTGATCCTCGTTGCGTAAGCCACCACAACCTTGCTCAAGCTTCATCCTCAGCATACTCTGGGTAAAATTGTGCCTTGAATTCCTATTAGAACTCTACCTAAGTCCTAATCTCAGTCTCATCACGTTTCACATCTGTGGACCTACGTTGCCACCATAACAAAGCAACGCCAATAATATACATCGCAGTAGTGTTTACCTTTTTAGCATCATCCTCGATGCTCATCGCTTAAAAGTATTACTCCATTGCCCAAAGACAGTTGCCCACTTCACTTATGGACCTTGCCCCTTCAAACCCTTTTGGTTTGGGCACTTCAATTGCCTGTTGCTTCGGCATCGAAGCCAACATTCCATTACCCAATGTAGCCTTATAAATCCTGAGCTCCCTCTTAAGCTTGACGATTTCTTCCTTCAAGGCTACTACCATTGCCTCAAAAGCATCATCCTTCCTCGTCATCTTGTTTTCTAAGGAACCAAAAGTATCCCATACGTACTCTCTCAACTGTTCCTTCATGGATTGCAACCCACTTGAGAGTCCCTCGTCGACTTTATCGAGCTTCTCCTTAACGTCCCCCATAGACTCTTCAAGAGTGACTGCTCAATTCTCTAAAGCCGATAGTATGTCCCTCGAATGAATCTATTTTTTGACCCTCCCTTGGGTCTATATTGGCTCACTATGATCAGCTCTTTGTACTATGGCAGCGTTAGCGTATTTAGGATTTGGCTTTCTAATCCTTGTTGATCTTCTTAGTGATGTTGATTCTTCTATTCCATTAGGCTCACCTGCTTCGATTTGTTGGTGGTGAATGCCAGTTTTCCATGGACTTTGAGTTTTGCCTTCTTCTCCCTCATCATTAACAATTTTAGTTTCATCTAAACTTAACGGAACTTTAGAAGACTACAATTCTCTTTTGAGAGTATTGGAGTCTGACAATAACTCTTTATCACCTGTCATTTAGTTTGAATAACCCGAGTCAATGATCCAATCATTTTCATAATCAATTGTTCCTGGTGTTGTTGCCATGAAAGCTAGTTCTTCCTCTTCCAATGCAAAGAATGCTTCTACGCCTTATTCTTCTTCACTTTTGGAAGTAACGACATTACTCTCCACGGATTTTTTCTTCGAACAAAAAAACTTTTGACATGTGACCTTTCTTTCCGTAGTTGTAACACTTTCCTTCAAACCTTTTATTGTTGTCGTGGTTTTTGGAACCTTCCCCTTCACGAGAGCTCCCTTCATCTTTATTTCTATTGAATCCACATTGAAATGTTGCTTGAAGTTTCGCTTGCCTTTATTGTCTTAGAGGGCCTCTTCTTCATTTTTCAATAAGACTCCTCCCATTTGTTTAACTAAGGCTTCTTGACTAGCTAACAAATTTTTGAACTCTACAAGCAATGATTGAGTCTACCATCCTTGTATAGAAGCAACAAAGCTCCTGAACTCTGGTTTTAGACCATGAAAAATGATTCGTTTCATCCTAGTATCACCAATAGGAGCCATTGGATCCAACTCAGAAATCTCTTTACATATCAGCTTTACTTTGTGAAAGTATTATTTGATCGTCATGTTGCCTTGATTCATAAACAACTCACTCTCCAAAAGTTGGAGCTTCATATCGTTCTTCTTAGAGAACAACTTGGTGAGTGTTTCTTAAGCTTTATTTGGGGTTTTGGCGCCATGAATGTGTTTTAGCATTTCTTCCTCCACTGTTGTCTTTAAGGCGTACATTGCCTTGCATGCTTTTATCTTTTTTTTTTGTAGTGCGCCACTTGCATCCTCTTCTTTTGGTTGCTTCACTTCATTGTCGTTGACAACCTCCCATAGATATTGTCCTTGCATATATGACATCATGCAAGTTGATCATGTATTGTAGTTTTCATTGTTAAACTTCCTCATTCTACCAATAGCATGTAAGTCAGTCATGGTGCCGACAAATGATCCTCACAAAACTATACGGAATAGTGAAAGTATGTGAAAAATATACCAGGTAAGCTTTCAAGAAAGAGTGGTGGATTACACGGATCACTTAAATACTAAGTCTTTCCTTAGCCAGAACTTTCCTAGACATTCACTCTCACACTACCACACTTATAAGCAAATGAACAACCAAGCAACAGTGAAAACTTATTTTCTAATGTGGCAAATCAGACTATACTACAATCACAAAGAAAATTAACACGTAACTTGACTCTGATACCAATTGTTGAACACCCCACGATCCAACAAAAGCCCAAAACACTAAGAGAATAAAAGAATAAATCAAATGGAAAACTCAACAGTTGTTTTATTTTAGTGTGTTTAAAAAGCTAGCATACAACTCTTTTATATAAGCAAAGAATCACCTAACCTTTGTTTTTCTTAGCGACGTGGGATCTTTTGTTAACATCTTATTCAACTATAACATAAACTTAACTAAATATTAATGGATTGGTGTTGATATTTCAACATGTGAGGCCGTAACTTTAAAGAGTTATATTACTTAATATAGTTTATGTGTAATTTAAGAGTTTAAGTATGTAATTATAATAGAATTAGAGATGTCGTTAAGATATTTGGGTCCTTGTATCATTTAGTACTCAGACTTAGCGAACGGCTCGGATCAAGGGTGTTACATAACTTATGTATTTTATAATGTTATAACAAATATATATTATTTAAATCCTAAAAAAATTCTAAAGTTATGACAAAAAAGTTATTAGAAAAATAATTTATATGTTATAAATGTGTTATAATATATTTATTTATAAAAATTTATGGTCAAGAATTATGAATATAACCTATTTATGTGTCCAAGTATATATTATAAAAATAATATACTTAGTCATAAAAATGATATATATATATTTATCATAACTTATTTATAAAAATATATATTTCTAAAGTAATGGCAAAAAATATATATTTATCATAACAAATATGCACTAGAACAATTAGATAAAATTGAATATGATGTCTATTTTTCTTATTATTTTTATTAACAATCATATTATCAACTACCTTTTTATACTAATGTAATACATATGATTATTTGATTTTAGTTTTTGTTACTTGTTTAAAAATTATTTTCATTATACTAATAATTTTTTAAACTAATTAATATTTTTTTTTAAAAATATTAATTATGTAACTATGTAATTATAATTTGTACTACCAAATATGACATAAAAATTACAATGTAATTACATTCTGTCAACTAAACACATTTAAAGAATTATAATTCTAGTTACACATTCATTCAATTACCCTACATTCAAGAATTTTAGCACTAACCACGACACATATGAGCGTCTATACCCTCTCAAAAATTATATTCTAAAATCAATAGGTTTGACAAAAACTTATTTTGGAATCCAACAATTGACTCCAGTAGAAAAGAAGATGATGTTCATCTTACGAGACCCGGGTTCGAGCACTTGTGTGTGCAAGGTATATGTGTTCTGTCAAAGGGTTAAAAAAGTAAAAACATATACTATCATGTCATCACACCAGTATATTAAAAAAAAACAAAAATTTATTTTGAGAAATATAAATCTTCATTATATATATATATTTTTTAAATTTAATACACTGAATTGAATAGTTTAGTTCATAGCATTGTGAATATTTACGATGCCAATAAAAAATCATATGAAATTTATATTTATATAAATGAATGATAGTATTTGTTTATTTTAAAACATGATTTTTAAGTCCTATTAACTCGTAATGTAATTAAGTCAATAATTTTATAATAAGTTGATGGTTATTTTAAAATTCCACAATTATATTTTAAAAAATATTATTGTAAAATAAAAAAACAGAGAAAGAAGAACAAAGAAAATAAGAGAGCAAAAGATAGAGTATATTTTATTGACAAACAGAAGTTATTTACAATGCTTCTTCAAAGTATATATTTATAGACATAAAAAAATATAAATGAAATAAAAATTTAATTCTAATGACTATTAGAATTTAAAGTTCATCAAAACTTATCTTCATCTTGATAGACATCCACTTAATAAAATATTTATAATAAATATTAATTTTTTTTCAAATAAATATTTTTAAATCAAATGCATTTATATAAAAACTTCAAAGACATATTTTATTTTTAATTTTATAATTTTACTAAATAGTGTCGAATGCTTTTAGAATCAAACCGATGGTCAAATCAATCAGATTATCGATTTGTTGGTCAGACCAATTTGATTAAAAAATTATTAAAAACTTAAAAATTAAAAAAATCGATTCAAATACTAATTCAATTGATTTTTAATTGATTCGATCGATTAGTACTAATTTCAATATAACCGATTGATATGAATATATTTTTTATGGCATTGAGCAAGATTATCAAGATTTTGAATATTAATTTACAAATAAAAAATCTTGGTTTAAAGCGGACATATTTGAAGATTTTAAATTCAAAGTAAATCAAGATTTCAATTCTTTGAAATCTTGGTTTAAAAAAGCTTGCTTAACTATCATCTATGATCTTAATGGAATGAAAGACGAGAAAAATGAACTCTAACAATCCATGTGACCCTCCGTAGAGTGTTGGTCCAATTTGAGCCCAGATTTAATTCTGTTATTCAAGCTGTTGGTTATTGGCCTATTAAGAACAATTCTTTTATCAAGTCCATTTGTTATTTATTTTTAACAGTTAATTGAATTAAATTTTTAAAAAAAAAATTAATCAAATCGAATTTTTTAGTTAATTTAATCGGTTAATCGAATTAATCGAAATTTATATTTTTTTTTATTTTTAATTAAAATAAATATAAAACATATAAAAAATTAACCGAATTAACCGACCAATTTTTGAGCTAATACTTATATATTATAATATTATTTATTAAATTCAATTAATTTAATTAACCAATCGATTTCAAAACGAATTAATCGTTAACTAAACTTTTAAATAATTATTAACCGATCATCGATCGAAATAATTCAATTAACCGATCGATTAATAAAATTTGATCAATTAATTAATTTAATTCGATTTTACTCGAAATTTACCCAACCTAAGACCAAACACTTAAAGCTTAACTGTGTTTCTAAAAAGCACTTCGGCTTTAAAGCACTACTGAACAAACAGCATCACTCTGATTTTTTAAAGGTTTAAAAAGTCCTTTTTCTCCGTTGAAAAAGTTGTCTTTTTCTAAGCCAAAAGTGCTTTTGTTAATATAATTACTTTTTTGTTATCCTTTTACGTTTCTTCTTCATTTTTTCTTCTAGAGAATCTATCTGGTTCCCCTCGTTTATTTCCTTCCATTCTTCATTTTCTTCAAGGTCTTCAAGGTTTCCTCTCACTCACTCTCTTTCTTTCTACTCTCTAACCTCATCTCATTTTAACTCCCAATTTAATTTTTTCTTTTTTTGTCCCATTTCAGGGCTATTTTTGGTTCCCATTTTCTTCCATCGGTGAGTTTCTTCTCTTCTACACTCATTTTTTTTTCTTCTTTTCATGTTTGATCATTGATTTGGCTGTAAACCCATCTTTAATTATGCTAGTTTTAGTTGTTTCCTGCTTTTTTTGTCCCTTCACACACTGATAGACAATGGTCAAAATGATTGGAATTAATGTGCACAAACTAATTTCTTTTTGTATACCAAGTTTGCTTTTTAGAAAAAAGTTTTCGTTGCTTATATCTATGGCAAAATGCATAGGATTTTAAATTTCTTAATTCTAGATTTACACCACAGAATAAGATCTTAGTTTAGTTGAAATGATTTAAGAGCTTTTATAGGTTTTTAAAATTGTTTGATACGCATAGTTGCTTATACTAATCTTTTCTCCCTCGTAGACTTATAGATATAAAAGCTAAGAGTCAAATGCTCTTTTAAGTTAGATCCTTATATTAAATGTCAGTTGCTTCCAGCTTTGTCAATGGTGGTTTACTTATAGTAATCACTTTTAAGCTGAGCCGAGTTTATTTTTGGATAGCAAGGATATCAATAATTTAATAATGGAAGTTTATGTTTAACCGTTTGTTGTATATGAATGCAAAAACTCACATGTGCAAGCAAAAACTTGAGAACCCAAAATGAATAAAAAATTGAACATAAAACAATAAAATCCTAAAGTTGATCTTCTGCTGCACTATTATTTTTTTCCTTACTAAAAATTAAGAAACCACGGCCAAGGTGGTTCATTCCACAAGTACAACAAAGGACAAATTAAGTTGATAAATGTACAGACAAAAACTTGAGAACCCAAAATAAAAAATTGAACATAAAATAATGAAATCATAAAGCTGATCTTCTGCTGTACTATTATTTTTGGATAGCAAGGATATGTTGAGCCGAGTATTTTATAGTCATTGCTACCCCAAGTGGAAGTTCTTAGCACTAAGCCTAGATTTAAAAGAAAGATCCTACAAAGTAAGTTTTAGCTCCTCACAAAAAACATGATTTAGGGTTGAACTAAAAGGAAACGACTTAGACCCTAATTTAAGGATCAATCCATGGTTTTGCCTTAACACTTTTAGTAGAACATTCATTTCTTAATTAATCAATGGTTTTTGTCTTTATCCCTTCAGGTCTTATGACTCCAAATTTTTTAGTTATGTTATAACTTCAGTGAGTTGTTTGGGCTTTTTACAGAATTGGAATTGCTCATAATTTATTTATGCTTGTGCACAAATTGAAATTTAGTGATAGTTTCTTATGTAGGACGTATCTCTGAGTTAGCCATTGAGCCTTATGCTAATTTAGTGGCAGTATAGGTTGGTGATAGTTTCTTATGTAAGACTGGGATTAATCTGAATGATGCATAAAGGTTATAAAAATTAAATGTAGTCTAATTCATAGGTTATAATTTTTAGTATACCATTCAAAATCACAGTTACAGGAGCTCATGTTAGAGGAACGATGTGCAATTTTAAAGCAACATCCTTCCAAACATTGCATGATTATCAAACCAATGTAATCAATTTATATATTATTTATAAAATAGTAGTGTATAAGTGAATGTATAAAATGTAAATCTCATAATGACAAAACCATTATTGTAGATATTATTTATAAAACCAAACATTACATGGTTACATTGTTTTTCAATTTGAGCATGTTGCTCAGTGTCGGGCTACCCATTCATCACGAATGTGTAATGGATTTTGATTTGTTCTTTCTCCAAGCTGAAGTAGCCAACTATTATTTTAATTCTCTTTTTCTCATTTTTTTAGCAGCTGCAACTAACTGCATGATTTAGAGTCGGAAATTTATTTAAAGTTTAATGTAATGATGAATTTATTTATTTTTTCTGCCTCTAATCCAAGTCAAATAAAATGTTTATTTCCATTTTCTCTTCCATGTAAGAACATAAACTCCATTAGCTACATCTATAGGAGTTTGCAATATGATGCTCACTTCATAGCTAACATTGATAAGCCTTGCAGTCACTGCTCTTGATTTTGATATGCCATTATAAGCCTACCATTATAAGTTGATTTTGATTGAGAAAAAAATATATCTTAGGATCCTATCTTGATTTTGATACACATCTCCACAATTTGGAACAATCATGTTATCTTCAATTGTTCTGTTCAATAGTTTCAAACATGTAAAAATATACTTATGTGACATTTGATTTTTTTGATTACTTTACTGGTTAAAATGAATATGTTCATATACATAATAGATGAGTTCTTTGGCAGTTGAAGTTAGTGGTAAAAAAAGTCAAAGCATGGTAGGATAAGAGATTGATAGAAATATTATGTGATATTTGTATTAAAGAGATATTGAAAGGTAATAGACTTGATACTCATTTCACAAAAGATGGATGGTTGAAAATAATGACTAACTTCGAGAAAGAAACATGCAAGGCTTATTCATAAAGACAACTTAAAAATAGGTGGGATGCCTTGAAAAAAGAATGGAAGGATCGAAAGAAACTTAAAGACAGAGATACTGGTCTAGGGTGGAGTCTGATAAAAAGAACCATTGATGCATCACATGATTGGTGGGAGAGTAGGCTAAAGGTACATTAATAATTCTAGATATTTTTGTTTTTTTTATTTATGAGGTTATTGATAATTTCTTTTATTAAACTACTATTTTATGTAGGTTGTGCCTAAAGCTCAAAAATTTAGAACATCGGGCATTGATCCTGAATTCGAAAGGAAGTTGGACCAAATGTTCATGGGGGTAGTTGCAACAGGTGATAAAGCATGGGCACCTTCTTTTGGTACACTCTGTAGTGAATTTTTTAAGGATGTTGACAATGACATACCTGAAATGGAGGAAGAAAATACGAGAAATAATGTTCACATTTTAAATGATGTTCACATTTCAAATGATGTTCACATTGATGGAAATAGTCAAAAAGGAAAACACCTAAGATATAAACTTCTCATTTTAAAATTGAAAGGAAGAAATTCTCAAAGCAAATTGGAGGGATTGCAAGATTGTTTAGTCAAATAAAAAAATTATGCAATGCAGTTGGCAATATGAGTCAAGCCACATCTAGTTTGACTCTTATTATGGATTCATATGGTATTTCACAAGCAATCAAAGTGCTGGATAGCATGTTGGAGAAAGTTTCAGAAGCTAGTTCGTTATATTTTTTCTCATTGAAATTATTACTCAATAAATACAAGCGAATTATGTTTTTATCAATTAATCTCAACATTAGAGCTTTGTGACTTAAGACAAAAATGGAGGATAGTTGAAATTTTTTTAGTTTTTTAGGGTTTAGAGATATCTATTATGTGACAAAACAACAATGTTAAACTAGTTTTATTAATAGTTATTTATATATGGTTTTTGAATATTGAATTTATGTTTTACTTATTTATGTGTAATTTAGTTTTATCAATAGTTGTTTATATTTGATTTTGGATATAAAAATTTTTCATAAGTGATGAGTATGGTTAACAATTACAGTGATGATGAAAGAGAAAAGAAAGAGATTTTACAACGCATGGAATGTTTTAACTGATTATTTGTTGTTGCATATTCTTTCGTGCAATTATATTATGAGAAGTATATATTAAAGTGACCATGCATGGATTCAAAACAGACAGGTGACTCATGGATTTGAGAGATCCTTGACGATCATGAATCACGTTATATGATTAATTTTAGGATGTCTAAAATTGTATTCACAAGTTTTTTGAAAGTTTTGGAGACAAGATACAACTTGCAAACTTCAAGATACATATATTCTCGTGAAATGCTGAGAATTTATTTGTACATCTTGGGCATTGGTGCAAAAGTTTTCCAATTTTGAGAAAGATTTCAAAGGTTTGGAGCAATAATAAGTCAATACTTTTCAATTGTGCTTAAGAAAGTTTCAAGGATGGTCATTGATTTAATTGCACCAGAAGATCTTTTTTTAGCTCAATACTCGAACAAATACATAATGATTCCAAATATGTGTCGCATTTTAAGGTTAAAACTTAATATTATATTATTATATTTTAATATTTTTGGTCGATTAAAAATATTCATGGACTAATATGATTATTTGTTCAAGATTGTATAGGTGCAATTGATGGTACTCATATTGTCGCTATTCTTCCACCAAAATAACAAATTCCCTACATTAGAAGAAAAGGTGTCCTGACTCAAAATGTTATGACAATGTGTGATTTTAATATGTGTTTCACCTTTGTTATGGGTGGATGGGAAGGATCAGCATATGACACTAGAATATTTCTTGATGCAATTCGAGATCCAAAATACAAATTTTCGTACCCACCAAATGGTAAGATATTTTATTTATTTTTTAAATAATAAAGTATAAGTTCTTTAATTGATAATTTTAAAAAATAAACAATTCTTGAATTAATTGCTTGTTATATTATGACATGTAAGAAAATATTATATTTTTTTATTATAGATATCCTCAAATGAAAGGTTATCTTGGACTATATAGAGGTCAGCGATATCATTTACTTGACTTTCGTAGAGGTAGATCGATATCTGGTAAAGAAGAGATATTCAACTATTCACATTCATCATTACATAGTGTGATTGAACGAATTTTTGGTGTTTTGAAATAATGGGTCATTTTAAGAGATATGCCAAGATATAATTTTGAAAAGCAAACGATGATCGTTATTGCTGTATTGGCGATATACAATTTTATCTAAAAATATGTCGGTCGAAATGATGCAGATTTTATGGAATACGAAAATATTAATAGAGCATATGAGAGTATTATTGATCCAGAAGATATGCATGATGGAGAAAGTGATGATGATGATGATGATGATGATAATGGTAGTGAATCAAACAATTCAAGAAGTTTTGAAATGGAATTAACAAGAGATGCTATAAGATCTAGTTTAATGAATTCACTTTAAATTGTAAATGTTAATATAAAATTTTTGATGATGTATTTAGTATATAAATATTACCCCTTTTTTAAACTTTAATCTAAATGCATGTAATATTTTATTTTGTTAGATTTATGTTTTTCTGTCATGTTAATATCTAATATGAATTATATATTCAAATTACATTTTAAAATAAAATAATACAAATTGAGCTTAGAGTCAATCAACAATATTTCGTCCTTTTCTTAAAAGGAATAGTAGTTTTTTTTAAGATAAAGTAGCTTTTTACAAAGTTAAATTTTTAATGAGTAATATAAGTTATTTTATTTAAAAATTAATTTTTCCCGTGCAATGTATAAATTAGTTATATGTATTAAATAAAACATATTAATTTTTTTTTTTTTTAAAATATGACAAATAAATCTATATAAATCCCAAATGTAAAAAAGATATGATAATTTTATTTATAAAAGATACAAAGATTTTATTTTATTCATAATATAGAAACAAATTACATAAAATAAATAATGTTATGTAATTTTATTTCGTTAAGCATACAATTCATGGCTATATTTTTTCTGTTTTGCTGAGCATATAACAAAAAACAAATATAAAATATTTAAAGTAATACATAATTCTATTTAGATTATTATTTAAAACATTAAAAATAATGTAATTATTGAATTTTAAAATAAGAATTGAAATTAAATTTAAAATAAAAAAACTAAAACTAATATCAAAGTTAAAAATCCAAACCAAAACCAAAACCAAAATTTAAACTTAAAATTACTATTAAATGAAAATATATGAAAAGAATATGCATATAAGGAAAGGAATAAAAACGAAACTAAATCCCCTGTTAAAATAATATAACATATAAAATAAATTTAATAACATAATAAACTAAATATACTGAAACAGTAAATAGAAAAAAATTAAAAACTAAATCTAAGGATCAAATTGAATAAATTTAAATATACTTAGAGGTTGAAGTGAATAAAAATAAATTTGGACATATATTAAAATCATTAAATTATAAAATGAAATCAAGGATTAAATTAAAACAAAATATGAAAATGAATAGCATTAAAAAACCCACATTGCTTTTTTACACCGCTCATATATTTATACAAAATAATAACTTTCCAAAATAATAAATTGTTTAAATTTTATAAGCTTATAGATATTCTTAATATTTATTTTTATATATTCTTAATATATTTTTTAATAGTTTGAAATTTTTTGACAGTAATGAATTTTTCTAAATGTGTTTAAAAATTTTCAAATTTTGTATAGATTTTAATTTTTTTAATTATGTTTTTAATAATAATATGAGTTAATATTCGGTATATTAATCGTGTGTGTTTTTTCACAATCTTAAAAAATTGAAGTGTTTATATTTTAAATATTTATTTATTTTTAATATTTTATTATTGATCCAGTTTGTAAAGTCTAAAAATTTTATTGATAATGTACCAAATGATTTCCATAATAATATGATTAAAAAATGTAGAGTATTTTAATAATTAAATCATATGTTAATTTAAAATAGTTTGATAAAAAGTTAACATAAATTTAATAACTTTTTAATTCAATTTAATTTTTTTTAAATTTTTTATCTTTTTTGTAAAATAGATTCTTACTTTTTTAAAAATTGTTTCTACATATTATTTAATTATATATTTAAAACATAAGCAAATATTTGGTATATTGACCGTGTATTTTTTTTATTTCATAACCAATTTTAAAAAATTGATATGTGTTTTTTTTTTAAATATTTTATTATACTCTTATAGAATACTTATTAACTCCTTAACATTACTCGTGGAATTTAAAAATTCTGCTCACATAATACCAAATAATTTCCCTTAAAGAATTACCAATATTTTAAAATTTCTAAAAAAAGTATGGTAAAAGTAATTTAACAAAAAAATGGTAAAAAAAAAAACCATTATTTTAAAACAAAATTATTGT
Source organism: Kokia cookei (assembly GCA_039519145.1). NCBI lineage: Eukaryota > Viridiplantae > Streptophyta > Magnoliopsida > Malvales > Malvaceae > Kokia > Kokia cookei. Next base: position 19,119,714 of record CM076910.1, on the reverse strand, counting down.
TTTAGAATAGTACTTTTAACCATTATTGATAAGCGATTATGAACAACATATTAGATAATGATTGAAGCTTTATCTTTATTTGCTACATTTGTTTTTGAAGGATTGATTCAAGGGAATTATCATTGAATCAAATACAGCTTATTTAGTTTTATCCTATTGATGGACATTATAAATAGGAGGTCTATTTCCCTTGTTCGGGGGACTTCGAGTATGCTGGGAATTAAATAATCTTATCAGAATACTTGTTACCAACTTTTCTTTTGTGTGTGTTGAGATTTTTGTATTGTTTATTGGTATTGAAAATTTTTTGTGTATGTTATTGAGAGTGATATTAAATGTACGTCAGTGGATTTGTTGCTTTCTATCGGGACCGCATGAATGTACGTAAAAGATATGAAAGTTTTCAATTAAATGATTTTTTTAACTTAATTTTAATTCCGTTAGAGTCATGACAATTTTATCGTAAAAAAATTTATGAAAAAATATATTTAATTTTTATATTTAACGGATTAATAATGACTAATTGATTTAATTTTGTTTTTGAACGTTAATTATTTAATAACAATTAATTAAATAACAATTTGAAAATCTTAAACTAATTTTCAAGTCATTCATTTACTCAGTGAGAAAACACATTCATTTGTGAAAGCGGTCTATTTCTCTAACTTCATCATTTTTATTTATTTTTGTTCATTTGATTCTACATGCAATTCATTTTTTATTTCAACGAGCTAGCAGAGAAACAGATTGGACATATGTAATTAGAACTCAAATTATTTATAATTAAGTTCCAAGTTTTGCCTATTAATTATAAACTCTTTTAGTCATGCCACTATATTATCATGACTAAGCTCTCCCTAATTACAAACCAATCCGAAAACTACTTAATCAGTACTCATCCAATAACCTTGTCATAAGTGTATTACCCTCACAAGATATTCTTAATCTCTTTGGGATCAATCTATTTCCCAACATGATCCTATTTTATCTCATGGTGACCATTACAGCTTCTTACATGAAAGTCAATTACTATCAAATAGTAATCAAGTCATTTATCACAAAGACAAATGACTCATGACCACGTTTACTTTTCATTTATCATGTAATGACGATAAGAGAGTAACATTTACCCATTAATAGAGCTATGAATTTCATTATTGTGAACGATGCTATATAGTGCAGAAGTCGTATGCTCAATGCACGAACTTTCGATTCATTATCAATTTGACCTTAGACTTTTAATTGCATCAACGTATACGAGTCACATATACATAGTCCATCATCCACTTAAGATTAATGTATGTCGCACTATGAACGTCACAAGTGAATAAATCCATAAACGGATTTAGGATCTATTCTACTTGGGTCATGTTTGATATATTGTCAGTCTTGTAAGACACATCTATCTCTATCTTTTGGGAGTCATCCGCTCCTATGCTCAAGGCAAAACATCTCCGCAATTAAACTTGATAGATGACTAGTCTTTTAATCGTTTTCCTCATTTTCAATTAGACTAACGACAAGTTTAGGTTCATATACTAATACCGGTTATCTTTCTGTATTACGATCCGACCACGTAATACCGCTTAGTACTAGGATCCGTTTGTTTCACTGAAAATGGTTTCCAAAAAATGATTTCTGGAAAATGACTTAGTTTTTTTGGAAAAGTTAATATTTTCTGGTGTTTGAATGAATCTATGTAAAATATTTTATGTTGTTTGGTAGATATCCTGCAAATATTTCATAAAAGCTGTTTTCAATGAAACAAACATACATTTGAGAATTTATTATATTTTCATTGTTTAATTGAGTTTATTTTATATCTATTAAATTTATATTTTATATTATTTTTACATATATTGTAATGACTTATTTATAAATAAATACATCAAATTAAATATATAACAGTACTCAATTATTAAACTAGAATATTAATAGTTATAAATTGAAAACAATCAAAGCGCATAAATGATTCCTAATTGTGTTAAAAAAATAAAAAAAAAGATTGAATAATAATAAATTAGCTTCCAAAACACTATTAATACTACAAATTAATAATATTATCCGAGTGCATAATTAGTAGTACACCACATGAAAATAGTGTTCAAATGCATAACTAGTATTACACCACATAATTAGTACTACACCACATTAAAGCATCAATATCTTCAACATTGAGAAAATTTTTGAAGCCAAAATTTTCTATGCTTCATACTTTTAGCTAAGAAAGCATTGTCCTCGGATTCACGACCCACAAGATAATCAAACACGTTACGAAGGAAGTCGTCATCAAATCTTTCCACTTTTATTGACATCACTTCTTTGTAAAAGATGTGGTGTCTTATCCGTAGTAAATTGTTTCAATGCTTTAGCAATCTTACCAAGTTGTTCACCTACAAATTTAATTTGTTCATCAACGACACTTTCTTGAGCACTTTTTCTTTTACATTTAGATGTGCCAGATGAAGATACTTTTTTTCTTACCTCTTCATTGTCGTAGTCTATAGGCAATGAATCTTGATTACCATCATCCAAGTCTATGTCAGCAAATGTTCTGGCAAAGCTCCTTATTGTCATATCTTTGCAAACAACCAAATTCATTTCATCATAATGATCAATGCTTTTGTTAAAAAATAATTCATACTTCTTGTGTGTCTGTTAGATATTACACACAATTAAAATAACAAGTAAAAAAATAATTGAAACATATTTAACATATATATACATATATTACCATCACTGCTGCATCATATGTCGCTCTACCGCATGTGATCATTTTCATGTTATCATCCCATCCAAAACCATTTTCGGCCTGAATTGTGCATATAATTTGCCATTAGTTTTACAGTCCTCAGATGATTTTCCACATGCTGAGCATCACATTGAACTTGGAATCTTTCATAAATAGTTGCAGCAACTCGATTAATAGAAGCTACTTTGAAAGTATTAGAAGGCTTATTTCCTTTCTGGGCCTCCTTTACTAGAATTTCAAGAAAATGATTTTCATCGGTTTTGTCCACCTGAATTACTTTATTGTCCCTTCTTTGTTGCCCTTACCCATTCTACATTAATAATTGTCATTGTCAATAATTTCGATATCAAACAAGCTTAAAGCATAATAATTTCATCACCCAACAAGCTTAAAACATAATAATTTCAATATCCAACAATAATTTCAATATCAAAATCCAACCAACATTAAAAAAAATTTAATACTAAAACATGCATAACATAGAAACATTAACCCTAAGCCCTAAACCTACCTAATATTTCTAGCTATATAATCTATCCACATAGTGTAATTTTCTCTCTTAGCAGACCATTCTCTTGCTTATCGCTTCGTAAGAGTTGGTATTATCAAATCAAACTCAGGCTCCTCATTTAATCCTTGCTTAAGTAAATCATTAGGATAAACTCCCATTATATGATTCAACATCTAACACACGAAACTGTTTCTTCGAAATCCCAAAAACACATTAAATAGTGATTTGCAGATGAATGACAAAGATTGAAGTGTTCCTTTGAATTTTCTAGCCTTTGATCACTAAAATCTTTTAAATGATATCAGACACCATGATATGGGGTAATATATCCATTTTAGATGTCATATCCAGCACTAGCAAGATAATATTTACCTACAATTTTACAAAACATAATTATTACTAATAAATTATGAGCTTACTTGAACTATTTGGTATTTAATGTTAATTCCTACCTTCCAAAATTCTTAATCCTCTTGGGCGTGAAAGTGCATAACTTAAAATACAAGAATCATGTGCACTACCTTCCCAACTAGCTAGAACATAGGAAAATTTCAAATCAAATGTAATGGTAGCCAATACATTTTGTGTCATCCCCTCTTTGCGACTATGAAATCTTCCTTGAATGCTAAGTGGAACGGACGCACAAACATGAGTTTTATCTAATGCTCCAATAGAATCTTTAAAATAAGGATACAACCTTGGATTGTTTTTTATTTCACTGGGAGTTGACTCATCAGGTAATCTAATAACTAATTTATACAATTTCAAAATAACTCTCAATACAATCCTAAAGTACCTATGAATTGTCTCAGTTGATCTATAATATCTTGATCCAATCACTCGAAACCTTACATTATGACCAATTATATGTAAAAATATAACTACTTTGTTAAGATCAAAATACACTAAGATGGGGGTGAATTGGTGTATTAAAACGTTTTCGAGAAATGACAAGAATAAAACAATTCAAGTATTTATAGTGGTTCGGCCTCAATTGCCTACCTTCACTACCTTAGCTTTCCTCAACTAAGGATTTCCCAAATCCATTAGATTTGAACATTTAAGGACAAGATTTAACATTACAAATCCTATCTTTTCAAAGGTAAGATAGAACCACAGTAGAAACTTTAAGTAACACCTCACAAATGAGAGAAAATAATGATGAATAAGATGATACTTCTAAAATGTAGATAATCAACAATTAAGCACTCTCACAGAAAGTTACAACACTTGAAAGAATGATAGAAAACTTAACCACAAGTGTGTGTAAGAAATATTTAGTAAAATATTGAGAAAGATTGGAAAATCGAGTTCTTGGAATTTAGACACTTGTTTCTTACTTTAATGAGGAGCTTTGAGCTTATATTTAAGTCCTCTAACAACCTTTTGGACGTTTATAGCAGTTAGAAATAAAATAGAATCGTTGCAGCAATAAAAACTAGTATTAAATGCACTCTACAACTTCATTGTATCGGTAGAAAGGGACTCGTATCGATAGAAGTCCTTCCAAAATATTACTGTTGGGCTCATTATATCGGTAGAGGTTCTCTTGTATTGGTAGAACTCTAAGGGTTTCAACTGGTATCGATAGAACCCAACAAAGTATCAGTAGAAGTGTAGGGGAGGCTGAACTTTGGCTACTGCCTTGACTTGTTTCGGTGGACGTCCTTAAAGTATCGGTAGAACTCTGGTTGTATTGGTAGATCAGACAAGGGTATCGATAGAGGTCTTAGGTCAAAACTACATTGCTAACTCGAGTACGTTCTACCGATAGAAGTCCGGGTTGTATTGGTTGAACCTAGAGTTGCATCGATCGAACTCCCAATTCTACCAGTAGAATTCTATAACCTTTTCAAGGTCTTTTCATCTTGAGTTCTACCGGTACTTGTCCACCTAAGTATCAGTAGAAGTCCTTCAGACTTCAAAAACTCATTAAAAATTAAGTTTATTCAAGGCTTTTTAAATGTTTATTTTGTCCAACACTTTGAAAATAATTTTAAGCACTTATAAACAATATTGTAAATTTAAGTAGGGGATTTTTAATATATTTTTTTGTTATATCAAAATACTTGAAAAACTAGAGCTAATATTTTCTCTCTAAAATTCACCGATTTAGTTGATTGTAACAAATTGTTCCTACTAAGAATGTGACACAAATTAAAAAAGGCAATCAGTCTCATCCTTATCATATCAAGACAATGTTGGTCACCTCTATATAAAATACTATTAATATATTTTTTTCTTTCATAATCTCGATTCACACGAGGGTGAGAAACGATTTCCTTCCTATTTTTTTAATCCAAAAAGCCCCAAAAGTTAAAATTAAAGCCACGACCCCACCAATTGTATTATGATCTTGATTACGATCCATCTACAAAAAATAATGCCACACAAATATTTGATCATTATAAAAAATAATTTCAAATTGTGTTTGAGCTTAAGAACTAACGAAGCCAACATCAACAATAAACAATACAAACAAAGCAGATTTTTAAGCTCTGCAACAAGTTAAAACTTCAGAAAAATTGAATAGAAGCTCTAACTACTATTCCAAGCAAGTCTTGGTAATATAATTTACTTAATTTAACAATAAAACAGATCATTGTATGAAACAAAAAGATCCATTAGAGTAGTAGCATCAATCAGAGATAAACAAATACCTCCAATTCTTGTTTGCGTTGCTCTTTTTTTCTTGCTTCTGATTTGGAGTTGTTTTGTACCTCAAAAATAATAGTGGCTCTTGCAACCTAAAGTGAGACATAAGGATCATTCAATCTCAATTGCAGTACTGTAAATCTTGCTGCAATAAGTTATGTAAAAATTAAAGTGGGAAAAGTATGCATTAGTAAAAGATGCTTCACCCTTAAGCTAAGAATGAGAGTAAAATTCATCAACAAAAATTCAAGATGGTAATATCTATATTCTGGTGTTTCCATTCATACTAAAAGCTCTATTAGCATCTCTCGGAGATTTCTTAACATTCATATGCCATTTTGATATTCTCAATCAAGTTATGGTCTCATCTTAGACCATGTGTTCTCATTAAGAGTAGAGAGAGTAATATTTCCTAAAAGAAATGGATGATAATAAAGGAAAAGTCACTAGTAAGTGTTTATGGTTCCAAGGTCAATTTGAAGAAAATACATGCTTTAGTTATCACACTGCATCGTGAAACACTTGGAAATAAATTTACATCTTCAGTTTTCATAAGTTGTAGCAAGTAAACTAATGAGCTGAAAATTAGACCACACATAATTAGGGTTCATGTAACAAACCAACCACCCTTTGCAATTTGTTCATTCATTTGGTACATCAGAACATTAAGCAAACAGAGCAGGAAGTTCCTTAAACATGGAAAGGTGTAAAGAAAGTAAAAGCATCCCTCATTCGGTCTAAGCTTGACTATGACTACTAGATCAACCAATGCATCCGCCACACTACTTCTCAACTTATGTTTTTGTTTCACACTCTTTTTCTTGTGGCTATTGCTACTAATATCAGCAACTCAAATCTTGCATTTAAAATATTTAATTTGATAATTATAATTCTTTGTAAAATATTAAAATGAAGGAAAAGGAGTAACAAAAAAGAAAAAGACATGTTAATAATGAAGATTAAACAAAAGAGCTCCTTCACCACCTAAACTATTAGAGATTGCTTTTATTACCAGAGATTGAATAATAATGTACACAAATAAAAAATATCTAAGCAACTAGATGAAGCATGCAACTTTGTTTATCTTCAATCTTTCATATTAAAATTTCAAAAATATTTGTGGACTGTTTATGATAGCACTAAACTAATGTTCCATCCACCCATCATATTTCAGAATTTACATCACAAAGCAAGGAAAATTTCAAAACCCAAAATTTAACAAAGCAAGCAACCAGCAAAAAACCCAGCTTAGATCTTCCTGGAACATCACAAAGCAAGCAAAATTTCAAAAACTCCCAGAAAAAAGGAAACCCAAAATGAATTAAACATCCACAAAGCTAAAAATGAATAAAATCAAGTTCTATGAATCTGATTCAGCTCAAGAACTAAAAATAAACAAAAATCCAACTTGCACAATTCAAGTAAGATGAAACATAAAAATAACAAAACCCATAAAAAGAAAAAAACAGGGATTAACCAATAACTAGTTGGGCCACAACAGCAAGTTGTGGCTTAAAAACAACCACATTTTCATTTTTTTTTTCGTACCTTCAAGAGAGGAAGATGAACGCCGTCGCCAAATGGTGTAGAGCAGATTTTGACAACGGCTAGTATCGAGAAGCATTATTAGCTAGGGGCAAGCACTAGATCGGAGTGGCAAGAAAGGGGGAAGGGGAATGGGAAGAGGCATCTGGGAACTTTTATGGTGAAGGAGAAAAAAATTGGAAAATGTCTTACCGAAATGAAAAGGGTAAGACGTTTTCCTAAAAAAAACCTTCTTTTCCCATGTTTTGTAGAATGTTTTATGGTGGGAATTCATTTTCCACCAAACAAACAGGGGAAAACAAAGGAAATGCTTTTTGTAAAAGGTTTTACAGGTAAACAAACACACCCTTAGTTAAACATTAGATAATCAGTGAGTCAATATTTGCTTCCATTTTGCGTTGCTTGTAAAAACCTTTGAGGACATTATATAAAGAATATTAATGTAAATAATGAATTATTTTATTAACCAATTTTTTTGAAAATACAAGTATGCAAAATGAATATACTACACTGAGGAAACCATCCAACAATATCCTTGTCATACACCTCTACTAGGTCTAAATGAATCAATGATCTCTCCATTCCAAAGAAGTTGCTTGGTAGGCGTAGTCACATAATGCATAATGGTTTAAATAAGAGAACTAGGAAGTCCAATATCCACTATAGTATCCTCAAGGAAATCTCATTTGACTCGATCATACGTTTTCCTCAGATAAACTTTTATAGCCATATATGCATTATTCCCCTTACACGTTTATATGACGACCAAATATGGAGCTAATTTAGTCAGGTTGGATGAGCTCCAGCAAGATTGTTCTAAGTCTGTTGACAATTGCCTTCGTTACCACTGTGTACATGACACTGCAAAGGCTAATATGTTTGAATTACATAATGGTGCTCAACGCTAATGCTTTAGGAATTAAAACCAGAAGAGTTTAATTCATAGTTTCTTCCATAATACCCTAGATAACACTTTCTTAACCACTTTGAATAAACTTTTTCCCACAATGGCCCAATGAGTTTGGTAAAGTTTTGCATGAAAATAATCAATTCTCGGAGCTTTTAGAGAAGGCATACTAAATAAGGTTAGACAGACTTCATCAATAGTAATTTCTTTTGATAAGGTACCCAGGTCTTGTACAAAAAGCCTCGAAGAAAAATCTTGCAATCGAAAGGAAAAATATTTTCCCCTTCAATTGTGTTAGGATGGGTGAAAAAATAAATAGATATGTCTTGGAGCATCTCAGGGTCAAAACACTAGTTGCCATATAGTTTGAATTGCCATCAAGCTCTAATTTAATTGCCATTTATTATTACATAGCCTTTTCAAATTTTGAAAATCCAAAGCTTGTTGAGTATGTTTAAGTTGAGTAAGAACTTCAAACTTTTGTGCCATTATTCCTTTTCACACAAAAATGAAGGAATTAAGGATGAATAAAAATCACTTCAGTCTGTACAACATCATGCTAAAGCAGCCAATTACCTCCCGTAGACCATTAGCCTCAATTCCATGCTAGTAGTTAAAACTCAAAATTTTTAATAACCCCATTAGCCTTAACTCCACTTACGCTACTTTCAAGCAACACAATAATGTCAAAATCAAATTCCCTATTATAATCCTTAAGAATTCTATGAAATTGGCCCTTGACAATTCCAAATAGACAATCTGAGCATCATATTGAAAAAAATAAATTAAAGAAAAGAAAAACCATACCCAACATCTTGAGCAGGTGCCTCCATCTCTTGAATATTCATATCCTTTTATAACATAAAACCCATAGCTATATCTCCACCCATTACATTTTCTATCTTGAAATTATGAAATCCATAACTTCAATAACAACTATTAATGCTTCCCCTTTATAATCAGTGCGTTCAGCATATTCCTTAAGAGAAGGTTGAGTGATTTTCTCTTTGCCTCTTGCTTGAGGTGCTTGTACTTTTTCACTAAAGTTACCATTTTCCTTACTTCTACCTGAAAGTTGCTTTGGATATTCATCTTGTTTGACATGCTCATCAAAGCAAAATACTTGACCTTTTCATTTATCTAATGAAGTTTCCATTTGAACTGTATTAACTTGTGCAAGTTCAATTTATAATGATGATATGCGAGCTCCTATAATTGACCCATAATCTAAAGAACTTGACGTATGACCTAGCTTTATAAGACTTCCCATTAACATTAAGAGGCTTTAAAGCCTTTGAAGAAATTTTGTGTCCTCTAGAAACAAAGGTTCCTTTCCTTTTTTTCCTTTTCACCAAAACATTTAATTTGTCCCAAGTCTATTTTCTCTGAAGGAAATCTCAAGATTTCAAGAATTAATTTGTAGTACTATTGAATTATTAGCTTGATTAGCGTCATCATAAATTGGTTCACGGTTAGAATTGAAAAGTGGGATCCACCAAATGTTCCATCATCATTCTCTCCCTTTTCTCACTATAATTCTCAAAAACAGTTATCTTTTATACCTTTTTAGTCTTGGGAAAGTGTTTGAACTTAGGTAAAATTATGTATTTTAGGATAGAATTTAATACTTTTCATGCATTCATGCTGCATAAAGCTTGGTTGTACATTTTTATTACATTTTCCCTCTAATTTTGGAAGGAAAGGTGAGGTGGTAGAATGTAGTGCAAGTGCAGGTGCAACAGCAGATGCAGGAGAAGAGAGTTGAAAATCAGGATGCAAGATTATGCCATGACAAAATTTTGTTGTCATGGCAATCCTGGAAGTGCTATTAGCCGTGACAATTACATGGAGTGTTGACTCAACATCTTCTAGAAGATGCTAGTTAGACAATGATGTGCTGAAGGAATGCACCAGAACACACGCTGAAGGTGTGATCTTATCAGACCTCTTCTAGAAGGTTTATGGATGCTGAGTTGTGCAAAGAAGTTTCGGCCTTCCTCTCTCCTATAAATACTCGTGAGCAACAATGAAGAAAGTGTGAAGAGTAAATGGAAAAAACAAATCTCAATGAAGAACTAAGGTAAATCATGCACGACCAATGCACAAATCACGAGTGGATTTTCGAGGCAAGCATGGATAATAGCCGATGACTCCATTGGAGAGATGAGCATGAGAAAGAAGGCGCTCTACCCTCTAGATCTAGCTCGAGCGCCGGAGAAGGAGGAGGTTGGTGACAACAACTATTGTTTTCATCCTTGGTTTCAGTTTTCATTTAATTGAGTTTGTTAAGACAGTTGCGAATGATATTTTTTGGATTTATTTGGATAATATTTTGTTATATTTTGATGAATGATTTATGGTTAATCTAATATTTTATTGTTTATTCAAATGAACTTTTCACAATTTGCTCTACATTGATACAATGGGAGTTTTAAATGTTTGTGGTCACTGCAATGAAAATTGCGCGACAGAGCAGTAAATGTGTTAGAGGTTTGCCATGACATTTTAGGATATATGAATATACTCTTAATACATTCAAGCCTATCATTCATTGTTGTCTGCCCTTCATATCTTGTGAACACTTCCATCGTCGTTCATCACATACCATTTACTATTTACCATTTATTTTTTTGCATTTAGTTTATCATTTAATTTTCCATACTTGATCTATCAACTATTTTATCTTTTCTTTTTTAGTATCTTTATTTCCAGTACTGAGTTTATTTTTATTCTTTATATATTACTTTGTGATAGTATTTACTAACCTTTACCCTGACATTATTTCTTTGTCATGACATTAACATACACTAACTATACCATAACATTATTCTTTTGCCAAGACAATAGCTTAATTAAATCATATTAATTCTGATCCCTGTAGAGAATGATAACTCACTTATCAGTTTATTGTTTGAGCGATGTGTATACTTGCACATTTTGAGCATAAGTTACAGCCGCAACAAGTTTTTCGTGTCGTTACCGGGGATCGATAATTTAATGAAATTTAATTTAGTTATTGTTAAGTGCATTGATTTTTGGTGCTAACTCTTTTTATAGGTTTTGCCAGTGTATGAGAAAAGGCATTCCTCTTCAACAGTACTACTTCGATCCAGAAATAGAAAGAACCATAAGAAGAAGAAGAAAAAGGGAGCTGAGGAATATGGCTGGAAACCATCCTAGTGTAGAGGATCCACTTAATCTTAGAGGAAGAAGTCTGCCTGTGGCAGCATTCAATGATAGGGATAGATCCATATAGGAGCATGTTATCCAAGTTCTAGACTATTTAAGCCCTGACATTTTGAGGCCACTAATCCATGCACCACATTTCGAATTGAAGCCAATTATGTTCCAAATGTTACAAACAGTTGGGTAGTACAGTGGTATGCCAACTGAAGACCCAAGGCTACACTTGAGATTATTTCTTGAGGTCTGTGATTTGTTTCGCCAGTAGGGTGTTCCTGATGATTCCTTGATATTAAAGTTATTTCCATACTCACTACGAGATAGAGAAAGAGCATGGCTAAATGTTTTGCCTTTTGGAACAATTTTTTCATGGAATGATCTTTGTTAGAAATTTTTGTTAAGGTATAATCCTCCTAATATGTCTGCTAGATTACGTAACCATATTACTTAATTTAAGTAAGGAGAAGACGAAACTCTATATGAAGCTTGGGAGCGGTTCAAAGATCTGTTGAGAAAGTATCCAATGCATGGTTTCCAACACTAGACTCAAATGGAGATGTTCTATAACGGATTAAATGCCCATACTCGCATAGTGGTTGATGCGTCTACTAACGAGACATTGTTAGACAAATCCTACAATGAGGCATATGAGATACTAGAAAGGACAACTACCAATAATTATCAATATCTAACAACGAGGCTGGGAAGTGTCAGAAAAGCTTCAGAAGCAATGGTGCTTGATGCCATAACATCACTGACAGCCCAGGTATCCTCTTTATGGTATTACAAATGACATATATTTTCTCCCTAAATTTTGGTATTAATTGTCTCTTTTGTATCTTATTTTGCATGCACCATAAGCATTTCATACTTAGTTTTTATATTTTCTAACACATTGCTAGTTGGTTTAAATTCTTATTATTTTTACCTCTTTTTGTACTAATGTCACTGCAACCAGCCTACATATTGTGTCTTAGAATTATTAGCACAGGAACTCATTTCAGAAGATCAATGATGGAAGAAGAATGTAGCCACGAGTATAGCTTGGAATTGTGACCAGAGATGTTGAAGCATTGAAAGCTTTACTTTGTTTGAGCGAATTCAAGCCACAAGCACATCTGGAAGCACCAGCGCAGGAATTTCACACATTGTCGTCGCAATTAAAGAATTCAGATCGCGATAAAAAATGCGATGATAATCTGCAGATTTATAAAGAACACACCAGATCTGTGTGAGTGCATAACTGAAATTTAACTAACTTTGACAGCTGTCATTAGATATGAATTTGAGAAGAGATGAGGTCTACCATTCTTGTAGCTAGAAGGCATTCAGAGTTGCGGCCACAGGTTGGTCCCAAAATGCAGTAAATTATAGACGCAAATTACAAATTACACCGACATTCTGCAATAGTCCAGTAAACAAATCAGATCTGCATAGCTTTCAATTACAAACTTTTATAGCTGTACAGAGTAGTTGGATCTTAGAATGGAGGAAATCTGCAATTTCTTAAGTTTATAAATAGAGGAAAGAAGAAGGAAGAAATCATCAAGAGCGAAGGGTTTTAATTCTGAAAATTTTGTGTGAATTGGAGATTTGAGCTGGAAATCGGGGAGCTGATGAAGCAAGTCTATAACCACTTCTGACGAAAGGTGCTTGATGCAGAGAAAGAGGAACAATTAAGAAGTAGGCCTAGTAGTCTAGAGATAGTAAGCTTCGTTGTACTCTTTAATTTTTCTCAAACGATGATGGATTTTGATGATATTAATTGAATTCGAGAGTATCTTTTAATGTTAAATCATTTTTATTCTTATTTTACACAACTTATCTGTTTATTCTTTAATCTAACTGCTTTAAGCACGAGAGTGAAATTGTAGTGCGTCGACATCGAGAGATGTGGTGATAGGTTGGGTTAACAAGTAAGTTAGGCGAGAGTTGCTTGGGACTGGAACAAACTCCAGTTACTTGTTCTTGAATACACATCGTTACTTGCATCGAGAGGTGGAGTGATTATGGATATTTAAGTTGGATTAAGTAGAGAGTTGTTGTTGGTAAGAACTCAAAGGGACTTCATTGCAGTGATATTCCATCTATATTTTACCTTGTCGATGCATCCAGCATTGTGATTTAGCAGAATCAGTGAACCATTTCTGGCCTTCTACACTTGATCATATTTACATTTTATGCATTTAAATATTTAGCACTCAACAGTCAACACAATTGGATTTATTTTCAATACACTGACATTTAACCTCTGAAGTTTAACTCTAATTGCGTTGACATTCATGATTATTTTAGTGTGCAGATCTGACATAAATGCACTGACATCAGTACTCACATTACACTTAATTACAGTATTAGTTGATTCGACAATAAAACATCAAGAACCCATTCCTCGTGGGATCTATATCTGATAGAATTGTTCTATCAACTATACTTTCATCGACGTGTGTCCGCTTGCAGATTGTTGTAAAAACACAGATCAAGTTTTGGTGCTGTTGTCGGGGAATGACGTTTGTTTGATATTTATTTTTTTTGTTGTATTTATTCTTTATTATCTAAATTTTATATGTCACTAACTTGTTTTCTTTTTGTTGTTTACTTTTACATTTTTCTTTTAGAGAAATATGGCTAGGAACGAGGTATATAGAACCTCAAGATGTTGGATGAGTGATGCTATAGAAATGAAGCTCGATGCCATAAACATCGAGGTATCTTCTTTGACTAATATGAGTAATTCAATGCAGAATGCTACAGCAATTACAGAATGGAAATTTTTTGCGACAAGTTGCGATTACTATGGGGGCAACCATGAGTTTGATGAATGCCCATCAAATCTAACAAATGTGTACCACATGAGGAATTTTTATCGATATGAAAATCCATATTCCAACACCAACATGCCAGAGTGAGAGCAACATCCAAATTTTTATTGGAACAATCAAGACCCTAAAAATATAAACAATGATGTTAGATCCAAGTGGACACTGCCCAATTATGATAAACTCTTGTCAAAGCAAAATACCCAGCAATATGAAGCATCAGAGTTTTCATCAATTGAAAATTTGCTGAGACAATATATTTCCAAGACTGAATCTGTGCTTCAGAGTGAAATTGAATCCATACGAGCTCTAGAATATCAATTTGGCCAGATTGTGGGCGCGATAAATTTGCGACCACAAGAAACTTTGTCGGTTGATATTGAGAAATTGATGTCACAAGGGCAAGAGCATGATGAGGAAATCATTCCCAGAAGTGAAACTCAACTAAATGAAGTTGTTAGAGATGCTACAGCAAAAGAAGATAATTCAAATCTCAACAATGGAAAGATGTCAGCGCAATCTGAAAAGCAAACTGCAGCTGAAGAGGTTAAACAAAATATTACGGCGATAGTATCAGATCACTTTGTCACCACAAATGCTACAGCAAAACAACCTCAGAAACTTGAAGACACATTGTCAAAGAAGAGAAGATTGGGAGATGTTGAAGCAATCGCACTTACTGAAGGGTGCACTATCATGATAATTAAATTACTTTAATAATTTAAGGATCCCAAGAGCTTTTCAATACCCTATTCCATTGGTGATCGGTATATTGGAAAGACATTATGTGATTTCAATGAAAACATAATTTTGATGCCTATATCCGTAATTAAGAAGTTACAAAATTGGAAAAACGCAAGAAAGAGTGGAAATTTTTTGGACCGTGTGAAGATTAAAGGAGTACGAAGCACTTGAAAAAAAAGGAATAAATACTGTGTCTTCACTGATTGAGAAATAAGTAAACACCATTGTCGGCGCATTAGGATTCCATTGTCAGTGCAATTTATACAGCTGTACTGCACCTCTAGACTTAATGCTGAAAAGGAAAGAAGTTCATGTGGAGGAAGAAAAAGATGAAGAAATAGGTGTCGAGGCAAATTTAGCTGATAAATTTGTCCCCACACTTGAAGTTGTGGGTGCAATAACTGAAGACTTGGCGCAAGATGGAGCGAGTCACGCGGAAGCTGATGATGAAAACCTACATACAACATGGGAGAATTTTAAGACTTTGCTACGATGTTTTCCTATGTATGAAATTCAACAAGAGACTCAAATTGAGATCTTTTACAATGGTTTAAATGCTCAGACAATAAATCTTGTCGATGCATCTGCAAATGGTCCCTTGTTAGATTGCAACTACACTAAAGTTGTTCGAATTTTAGAGAGAATTGAACAGAATGATTATCAATATCCAATCTCTCGTTCTGCTCAGGTAAAAACTAATCCTAGTGTTCTTGAGTTAGATGCAATTTCAGCTTTAAGTGCACAGGTATCCTTTTTGGCCAACATTATACAGAACAGGAAGGGAACAAGTGAAGCTGCTCCCATTCAAGTGGCACAACAATTGGAAGTCCCAATATTTTCATGTGAATTTACGGTGACAACCATAGTTATGAGGATTGCCCATAACATGTTGATAATGGATCAACAACATCAGAGGAAATTCCTATGGTAACTCATTCAACAATCGAACTCAACAACCTTGGGGGAGTCAAAATGCATCTACATGTAGATATGATAATTCCTCACATCAAAGGAGTTATAGACAAGGGAGTTACAATAACAATCAGCAGTAAAACTACAATAAGAATTCTCAAGTATGTTCAATTCCTGATCAAATGTAGGCACATAGCTAGATGCAACCACAAGAGTGAATGTAACCATAACAAAATGTGCTGTCACATATGCAAGGATAGAATCAACGATAGCAGTAACAATTTTCTCCATAAATATCAGATCTTATGGCTACTCTTGAAGAGCTGCTACGAGAACATATTTTATGAACTGAAGCAATAGTCCAAGTCTTATGCAGTAATAAAAAATCGTCTTTTTATCGACACATCATAAAGCACATTTTGTCGGTGCTTTATAAAATGATTCAACAAAGCTTTTTCAGTAAGGACCCTTTCCTTCTTTAATCATGCTACTATGTAAACAACAGGGTATTGTACCTAAAGATTGTGAAGAGGTGCCAGAGAATAAGAGCCTCATAAATGACATCTCAGTAGAGAGAATGACGAAAGGGCAAGAGACACCAATAGTGAAAGAAGCACCCAAGAAGAAGGAGAAGGGGAAGAAGAATGAAAAATAGGATAATGCACTCATAAACCCTCAGTTGGGGAAGAGGTTGGCTGCAATGGAACTAAACATTGATCGCATCGACATGCGCTTCATCGTATTGTCGCATATTGGAAGCATGGACTATAGACAAAATCTATTTTATGCGTACATAAGAATATAGAACAAATCTATTGTCAACAAATTGAGAAGTCTGAGCCCAAATCCCTACCAGAGTTCCCTGTCTTCCCACCTATTATTAAGGAAGCTACCTTATCCTCTAACCAACCTACTCTTGATGGTAGGCCGTAACATGTTCCTTCTGCAACAAGATTTCACATTTTAGATGATAAGGAGCACGAGGGGTATTCTAATTCTATGGAGGATTGCTACAGAACTATAGCTAGTTGTTTGAAGAAGAGTTCTCAAACAGCCTTGGGGCTAATATGGTAGAGCAGACAACTATGGTTGAGGAGGTGCATACTCTAATTGTATCCATGGACGCAGAGGAAGGAGCCGACAAAGACACCACTGAGTAGGAATAGCTTGAAGAAGGAGAAGCAGAACAAGAAGAAGGCCAAGAGAAGGAGAAGGAAAGAGAGAAAGAATTTGAGAAGGACACTGCAGAGAAGTAGGAGGAAAAGCTAGATAATGTCCCAACAAATATCACTAAGGATATTATCGAAGCATCCGTAAAGGTGAGGGCATCCAATGCAAACGTGGCTACACCTGAAGCGAGCCAGGCTAAGGTAGTTACTAGCAGTGCTGAAGATTGTAATCATTTGGCCATAGTGCCTTATATACCACCACTTGCATAAGTCTACCCATCAGATGTAACTGTCGATGAGGCCACCACCCAACCAACTGAAGAGAAGCAATCCACTGATCCGACTAGTATGAAGGATAGAAAGAGGAAGCCTAACGACAAGAATATGAGGCACAAGGAGGAACAAAAGTGCAACAAGTAAAAAACCAATGCAGCCACATCTTCGACTACAGCACACTGAGTTAGTTTTTATTTTTTTTAGCACTTAGTTTAGTTTTCATGCATATCATGTAGTTGTAGTATAATTTTCCTTGTATTATTAATGTCATTACATTTTTACTACATCTACATTGTTATTGCATTTTCATATATATATTTATTAATGTCAGTGTATTGGGGACAATGCACACTTTAAGTTTGGGGGGAATTTATGTGAAATGAAAATGCAATTACACCTACATTTTTGAGAAATTACTTGTGTCTTTAGTTAATGAAAGTATGCAGAATTTCAGCAAAAATCTGACCACATTTTATTTGATGTGTAAATCTTGAATTATTTGGAATACTGATATGTGAATTGGTTAAATATGAATGAATATTGAATCCTCTATTTTTGGATGAATGATTGGAATTGCTTTAGTAATAAATGGATAATATCAGTCTTTGAATCTTGAACTAACTTGCCAATTGTAGCGACATTGTATTAATAAAAGACACTCCAATGTGAGTACATTGTGACTTTTCAAGGGAGAACACTCCGCTGTAGGTTTAGAAAAATCATCTAGCCAAAGGTTGTCACTGTAAGAGTGTGTGTTGGCGCAATTACATACCTCCTGGGGGTTTGTTGTACCTTATCGTTATTGCCCAGGAACAAAGGTAGAGTAATGAAATGACATCTCTCAGTCGTTTGAAAAAGAAAAATGAGAAAAAGGAAGAAAATGAAAAAGAAATAAAGAAAAAAATTTTAAATGTTGTATTTGTTCAAGGAAGATTAGGATTCAATGCATGATATTAACATTTATGAAGTTGCAGTTTTTAATTATTCATGCCTATAAATTGTCAGCGCATTATTCTATCATGTGAATACAATTTGTACATTAGAATTTCAGAAAATTTAAGTTGTGAGAATATTAATTGTGGTGACATTTTTGCTTGTGACTTTGTTAATTTTTGTTTACTTGAGGACAAGTAAAAACTCAAGTTTGGGGGTGTGATGATATTACAAATAACATATATTTTCTCCCTAAATTTGGGTATTAATTGTCTCTTTTGTATCTTATTTTCCATGCATCATAAGCATTTCATACTTAGTTTTTATATTTTTTAACTCATTGCTAGTTAGTTTAAATTCTTGTTATTTTTACCTCTTTTTGTACTAATGTCACCGCAATCAACCTACATTTTGTGTCTTAGAATTATCATCTCAAAAGAATGCAGCCACAAGTATAGCTTGGAATTGCGACCAGAGATGTCGATGCATTGAAAGCTTTACTTTGTGAGTGAATTCAACCGACAAGACATCTGGAAGCACCAGCGTAGGAATTTCACATGTTTTCGTCGCAATTAAAGAATTCAAATCGCAACCAGAAATACGGCGACAATTTGCAAATTTATGAAGAACACACCAGATCTGTGTGAGTGCACAATTGGAATTTAACTAACTTTGACAGCTATCATTAGATCTGGATCTGACAAGAGATGAGGTCTACCATTCTTGAAGCTAGAAAGCATTCGAAGTTGCGGCCACAGGTTGGTCTGGAAATGCGGCAAATTATCGGAGAAAATTATAAATTGCACCGACATTCTGCAACAGTCCAGTAAACAAATCAAATTTGCATAGCTTTCAATAATAAACTTTTACAGTTGTACAAAGTAGTTGGATCTGAGAATGGAGGAAATCTGCAATTTCTTAAGCTTATAAATAGAGGAAAGAAGAAGGAAGAAATCATCAAGAGCAAAGGGATTTAATTCTGAAAATTCTGTGTGAATTGGAGATTTAAGCTGGAAATCGGGGAGCTGATAAAGCAAGTCTGCAACCACTTCTGACGAGAGGTGCTTAATGCAAAGCAAGAGGAACAATTAGGGAGTAGGCCTAGTAGTCTAGAGATAGTAAGCTTCGTTGTACTCTTTAATTCTTCTTAAATGATGATGAATTTTGATGATATTAAATGAATACGAAAGTGTCTTTTAATGTTAAATCATTTTGATTCTTATTTTACACTGCTTATCTATTTATTCTTGGATCTAACCGCTTTAAGCACGAGAGTGAAACTGCAGTGCGCCGACATCGAGAGATGCGGTGATAGGTTGGGTTAACAAGAAAGTTAGGCGAGAGCTGCTTAGGACTGGGACAAACTTCAATTATTTGTTCTTGAATACACATCGTTGCTTGCACCGAGAGGTGGAGTGATTGTGGATATTTAAGTCGGGATTAAGTAGAAAGTTGTTGTTAGTAAGAACTCAAAGGGACTTCATTACAGTGACATTCCATCTATATTTTACCTTGTCGTCGCATCCAGCGTTACGATTTAGCAGAATCAGTGAACCATTTCTACCCTTCTATACTTGATCATATTTACATTTTATGCATTTAAATATTCAACACTCAACACTTAACACAATTGGATTTATTTTTCAGTACATTAACATTTAACCTCTGAAGTTTAACTCTTATTGCGTTGACATTCCTGATTATTTTAGCGTGCAAATCTGACATAAATGCATTGACATCAGTACTCATATTACACTTAATTACAGTATTAGTTGCTTCGACATTAAAACATCAAGAATCCATTCCTCGTGGGATCGATATCCGATAGAATTGTTCTATCAACTATATTTGCATCGACGTGTGTTCGCTTGCACATTGCTGTAAAAACACCGATCACTGATCACCTCTCTAGCAAATATGATTAAAAATATGCAAAGACCCGTAGTAGCCAAAGAGGTGAAGATTGCTGACAATCTATGTCTACTTTGGAGGCAATCACGAGTTGGAAGAATGTCATTTGAATCCTGAACTCATGTGTTACATAAACAACTTCAATCGCAACAACAATCCCTATTCGAACACGTACAATCCAGGCTGGAAGTACCATCCAAATTTCAATTGGAATAACCAAGGGGGAGGAAATCCAGGCAACATGGTGCGCCAAAATACCACCAATGCTACACAAGGGTATAACCAAGCTATGCCACGACAAAGTCAGTTACAACCTTCAACGTCAACATCCTCGAATAGGAATATTCTAAAGGAACATATGTCAAAAAATGACGCCTTGATTCAAAGTCAAGTTGCATCTTTGCGAGCCTTAGAGAATCAAGTAGGCCAAATAGCCAACGTGTTGAATGCAAGACCACAAGGAGCATTACCAAGTGATACAGAGTATGTAAGAGCAAAATGAAAGGAGCAATGCCAAGAAATCAGACTCAACAGTGGAGTGAAATTACCAGATCGCGTTGCTATCCAAAATGTCATGGCAAAAGGAGGAAAGACTAACCATGCTCATGAAGAAGAAGCTGAAGTGCCGAAAGAGAAACCTTTGTCTGAGAAGGTTGAATAGGAAGCAGAATTAGAACCTAAAATTGGGGTTGATAAAATTCCATAGCTAAACATTCACAACATGTAGAAGAAAGGTTACCACCTCCATTTCCCCAAAGATTCCAAAAATCAAAGTAAGATATTCAATTCAAAAGATTTATGGAGGTCTTAAAAGAATTATACATCAACATCCCACTTGTTAAAGCTTTGGAGCATATGCCTAACTATGTCAAATTTATGAAGAACATCTTGTCGAAGAAAAAACGACCGGGGGAATTTGAAATCGTTGCTCTCACTGAAGGGTGCACGACAATGTTGATGAATAAATTGCCACTAAAATTAAAAGACTTAGGGAGTTTTACTATTCCCTACTCTATAGGCAATAATTATGTAGGTAAGACATTATGTGATCTTGGAGCAAGTATAAATCTTATGCCTATGTCTATTTTCAAGAAGCGTGGAATTGGGAAAGTGAGGCCTACAACAGTGACGTTGTAACTTGCAGACAAATCGTATGCACATCCGGAAGGTAAAATCGAATATGTTTTGGTAAGAGTGGACTAATTTATATTTCTTGCCTATTTTATTATTCTTGATTATGAAGCTGAAAACGAAGTACCCATCATTTTGGGAGACCTTTCCTTGCTAGAGAAGAACTCTCCTTGATTTACGAAAAGGAGAACTCACGATGAGGGTTAATTATCAACAAATAATGTTCAATGTATTTGATACTGTGAAGAATTTTGATGTTAAGGAGAAATTTCATGACATTAACCTCATAGACATTCTTAATGAGAAAAAAAACACAATGTCGTGAATTTGATAGGATATATAAGGTAAAGACTGAAAAATTCCCTGACAAAGAAATTTTGTCATGGCAATTTGAACCTAGACAATGAGTTTCCTTACCTGATATAGAGTTGTTAAAGGATAAACAAAACTTCTATTTGTTTGAACCTTCTAAAATTTTTTATGATTATTCTTATTATTTTTATGAAAGAAAATATTAAGAATTCAGCTAGAATAGTGAGTACTCAGGAGCATGAAATAAATTCTAAAGAAAGAACTGCAGTGTGTAGGGACAATTACTTTAAACATTTTCGAAACTTTTTTAAAGTTTTCTTTTCTTTTTAATTTCTTTTATTGCATGTGATTTTATTTCAGGTGGTTTTGCTTTTGTCTTATTCTAAATTCATTAACTTTGTTAAATTTTCTTTTATTTGAAAACGTGATACACATGTGTAGGTATATGCGAGGGATGCACGGGGAGGAAAATGTTCTCCTTACAGACGCATGAACACCCAACAGTGCTGTCGACGTGGAAGGATAACGCCCAAGGCCAAATCACAAGTTTTCATCCTTCCCCATGCCCCCGAAATTACTTTCCTATACCACCTATGCCCCCAATTTTTCAACCATCATGACACGATCAACTGTCTAAGCCCTAGCCTGTATTTTAACCTAGGTTGTTGATAAAATTTTTACTTTCATCTGTCATTTCAAACCTTTATCTTCCTCACTTATTTTCATCCTAAAAAGACTCCATTTTTATTTCACAAGCAACATCTGAACAATGGTAAGAAAACTGCTGAGCAACCCATCTCTAGCAACACGTACCTTTTTCAGTAAAACTGCTGAAGATAAGTTTAACAAAAAATCAATAAAAGGGGATTATGGCTGGAGAAGGGATTCTTATTTAAAGACAAAGCAACCAAATATGGTAAGGAGGTTATGTTTGTGGTACGCACGCATTGATGGGAGATCTTTTGCCTCCACTTTGATGACGTGTATATGAAGATGGTGCGTGAGTTATATGCTCACATTACAACTCCTGAAAGTGACTTTGTATACATGAGGGGTAAGAAAACTGCTGAAGATAAGTTTAACAAAAAATCAATAAAAGGGGATTATGGCTGGAGAAGGGATTCTTATTTAAAGACAAAGCAACCACATATGGTAAGGAGGTTATGTTTGTGGTACGCACGCATTGATGGGAGATCTTTTGCCTCCACTTTGATGACGTGTATATGAAGATGGTGCGTGAGTTATATGCTCACATTACAACTCCTGAAAGTGACTTTGTATACATGAGGGGTAAATCAATTCTGTTTGGCGAAGACGTCACCAATGTTCATGACTGCCTTACAAATAAAGATGATAAACACACGCCATTCTTGGAAACCCTTGATGATGAAGGTATGAAAAGAGTGTTGTTGGTTTTGTGTGTGCCAGGAACAAAATGGATAGTGTCCAAACAAGACTACTATACCATTAATAAAAACTCTTTGAAACTAGAGTACCGAGTTTGGAATTATTTTTTGAAGGCTAGTTTGATACCTTGTACGCACCTCTCATCCATCTTGAAGGAAAGGCTACTATAGTTACATTCAATAGTCATGGGAAGAAAGATTAATGTGGGCAGAATCATTTTTAAGGGTCCATAAATGTGCTCAAAGGAATGCAGGAAGTTGATTTTTTCCTGCAGTAATTTCTACTTTATGTGAAGACGCCAAAGTCCCACTACAAACCAATGAAGATATCCCCTGCAACACTAGAGTCATTTCAAAGAAGACAACACAAGACTTTATGGAGAAAGAAATGCCACGACAATCTAGTAAAAGCCCATCAACTTCCACGCCCCCAATGCTTGGAGCACTAACTGCCTCAGTTAGTGATTTCGAACGAACGATGCTCTAGTTGATGAGAGAGACACATCATCATATTAGAAGTTTGGCAAGGACTCAGGTGAGGTTGGTCCACGATCTGACTGAAGCAACTTCTGACTGCGCATGTACTAAAGCTACACAATGTGAAGGGACAATTACTTTTGGAGTTCTATGCAAAAGAACTTCACGAAGCCTATGCCTGTATATGTAGAATTTCCCAAGAGTTTATACGCTGATTCCAAGAGTGAGGAGAATGAGAAAATTGCTAAAGAGAGAACCCCTGAGATCCATTCGGTTGCCAAGGAGAAGGACAAAGGAAAGAGTTCTATTGTTGAGGAGAAAGAGAAGGAAAAGGAGAAAAAACTAGCTGAGTCTTTTGGATCTGACCTGCTAAAGGATGATGCCACGGCATCAGCACCACCTACTAAACCACCTGTAAAGACCCCACCACCACCAGCTATGAAGGGAAAAGAGCAAAATCATGAGAAAATCATCGACAAGTTGATCGATGATTTGACCTGCTCAGATAAGGAGGAGAATATCCCTATCAGCTCCATGAAAAGGAAAACCTGAGTGAAAACCACTACAGGAAGGAAAATGCCACGCACCAATTAGAGTAAAAAATTTTTGAACCAAGCTTTGTTTTATTTTTACTTTTGCATACTGTTTAAATTTTTATGTCATTTTTTTCATGTGTTCATGCATTGAGGACAATGCAACCCTTAGGTTTGGGGGAGTGTTGTCCTACATGTAGTTGCATTTAGTGTTAATTTCTTATTTTTTCATAATATTGTTTTGCCATGACATTACTATAGTTGCATTATGCCATGACATGGTTTTTATGTCAGGACATCTTCATTTTTTGCATTTTGCCATGGTATAATTGAGAATATGAATGAGTTGGAGTATATTATTTTTGTTGGTGATGTTCAATGATGAGAATAAAAATTCGTTGAAAATTTAGGGACTTTGATAATAGAATAAGTAGATTAAGTATAAGAACTTGTTAAAAATTAAGTTTTCTTTAGAATAGAAATATTTTTTTATTGAAGAAATTTGTTTAAAGTAGATTCTTTTTAAAGACTTAAGAATTTTTTTAAAAAATTTAGTGGCTCAAAAAAGAAAGAAAATTTTGTAATGGCATAATAAATAAATAAAATTTTTAGAAAATGCCATAAGACACTTCAATGCTTGAACTACAAAGTAAGTCAACAAAAGTTAGTTTGCTCATTTGTACTTTTTATTAGAAAAATAAGATTAAGTATAAGTGTATAAAAAATAAAATAAAATTTTAGGGCACTCCACTGTAGCAAAGATCGAGTAAGCTATGAAGATAGTTGTTTGCTCCATCTATCTTTTAAGTGAGAAAAAATTTAGCTATATGAGTGTAATATAATTCAGATTGTGACATGACATAATTTTTGGTAGTTTTGTGTTTGCTCCATTGAAGCTGTCAATAACATAAAGTTGTGTGACAAAATAAATCCTTAGTTTGAGTAAAAAAACTAAAACAAGTAGAAAAATAGAATAAGTTAATAAGAAAAGTTTGCTATAAATAAAATTGCTTTGATAAATAAAACTTTTTATTCTGACATGACAAAGTTTTTACATTTCTTTTACTTAATAAACTTATGAAACTTGATTAAGTTTTTAAATTTACAAGATATTCTGAGAATGGAAACACTAAAGTATGCTTTGTAGGATTCTAATTTCTCAATGATTGCATGACAAAACTTTCATACATGCATTTTTTACTTGAGGGCAAGCAACAACTCAAGTTTGGGGTGTGATAACTCTCAAAAAGAGTTATACCTTTTTAGCCTTGGGAAAGTGTTTGAACTTAAATAAAATTATGTATTTTAGGATAGAATTTAATTCTTTTCATGCATTCATTCATAAAGCTTGGTTGATATTTTTATTGCATTTTTACTATAATTTTGGAAGGAAAGGTAAGGTGGTAGAACGTGGTGCAGGAGCCTACATGAGAAGGAAGTTGAAAATTAGGATGCAGGATTATGCCATGACAAAGTTTTGTTGTCATGGCAATCCTAAGAGTGCTGTTAGCCACGACAATTACATGGAGTGTTGACTTACCATCTTCTAGAAATATTCTATCTAGACACTGATGTGTTATAGAGGAATGCACCAGAACACATGTTTAAGTTGTGATCTTACTAGACGTCTTCTAGAAGCTATACAGATGCTGAGTTGTGCAAAGAAGTACCGACCTTCCTCTCTCCTATAAATACTCATGAGCAACAATGAAGAAAGTGTGACGAGTAAATGAGAAAAATTTGAGTGAAGAACTGAGATACATCACACATGACCAATACGCAAATCACGAGTGGATTTTCGAGGCAAGCAAGGATAATAGCTGATGACTCCATTGAAGAGCTGAGCATGAGGAAGAAGACTCTCTACCCTTCAGATCTAGCCTGAGCGTTGGAGAAGGAGGAGGCTGATGACAATAGCTCCTGTGTTCATCCTTGGTTTTCAGTTTTAATTTAATTGAGTTTGTTGAGATGGTTACGAATGATATTTTCTGGATTTATTTCGATAATATTTTGTTATATTTTGATGAATGATTTATGGTTAATCTAATATTTTACTGTTTATTCAAGTGGACATTTCACAATGTGCTCCACATTGATATGATATGAGTTTAAATATTTGTGGTCACTGCCATGAGAATTGCGTGATAGAGCAGTATAAGTGCTAGAGGTTTTCCCTAACATTTTAGGACATATTGTTGCCATTTACTATTTACAATTTATTTTTTTGCATTTAGTTTATCATTTATTTTTTCATACTTGATATATCAACTATTTTATCTTTTATTTTTCAGTATCTTTATTTCCAGTACTTAGTTTATTTTTATTTTTTATATACTACTTTGCCATAGCATAGTATTTACTAAACTTTATCCTGACATTATTTCTTTGTCATGACATTAACATACACTGACTATACCATGATATTAATTTTTTTACAAGGTAATAACTTAATTATATCATATTAATTTCAATCCTTGTGGAGAACGATAACTCACTTATCACTTTATTACTTGAGCGACATGTATACTTGCATAGTTTATGCATAAGTTACAGCTGCAACACTCACTTTCATTATATGGTGTCCTTCTTCACCTTTTTTTACAATCATCCAAGCCCTAAACTTGTCCTCATTTACTTTCCAATCAATCTTCTACAATGGTTTCTTAGTTACCATTTTAGTGGACTATTTGTCCTCATTTACACCATTCAAAGGGCATAAATCGATCGTTGTTCATAATATTTACAACCAAAACAAACATTTAGATGTCTTTCATACTTGACTTGTTGCAAAAATTTCATCTATCCTGATCTTGGACACAAGTGGAGCATCTGAATCAACACTAAATGCCATACAAGAAAATCGACCTCGTAAACCATTATCATTTTTATAATCAATCTTAAGAACCCTTCCAATGAGTTTGCTAATGTCTATGAGTAAACTCTACTTGTACATTTTCCCTGAGAGATTTGGAAGTTGTATCTAGACGATTACCCTTTGAGATAACTTTGAGTTGTTAAGAAAGATTGTCTATGGTTCGACGGTCAAATATTGTACATAGAAAACCAATGGATCTTCAGTCAATGCCTTAGTTTGATCTTCTTCCTTAAACTTGACCAAGTATGAGTGATTTTCCAGGTCCATCAATTAGATCGTTGCCCTCGATTCTATAACACATAGATTTTGCTTAGTAAAGCATTGAAACTAATGTATCATCCTAAAAGTTTGATAATCATTGAGTTACATATGCTTCATTCTATCAAACTATGGATTCTGTTTGAAAATCACATCTTCTTGTAAATTGATTTCATTATCGTTTAGAATACTCTCCTTATTTTTTACATTGAGCATAAGAGTATCTTTGAAAGAAGCATAGCTCTCCATCTCCTTATCAATCATTGCTCCTTTAGTATTAGTTGAGTTATCTTCTCTCATGCAAACCTTTTTGGACACCCTAGCCACTCCATCATTAGATCCTATCGATAGGGGACACTACTCTACACTAAAGAATTCATCATTATATCAATAAATTAATAATATGTTTCATTAGAACTTGTAGGGTGTGTCTCATATTCTTCTCCCAGTTAAACTGTGTTATATTTTCTCAATTGGACTATAATTATTCCAAGGAAATTTTTGTATGATTATAACTCTAATCTTAGCCTATTTAAAGGGGCCATTGTATCCCTGTTTTGTTAAGCCAATCAATATGTAGTCGTAGGCTTTTCTTTTAGGGTGATAAGATGTAATCGCATATGAGTTTTGGTGAGAGTTTTGTGGTAATTATGGAGAGTATTTAATACCTTTTTAGTGCCTTATGAGATTTAAGGTTTTGTTTACCAATTTACTTTTTGAGATTCTAAGCCTTGTATCTGAGGTTTCGGGTAATGTACAGGTTGTATATTTAGGTTATTTTCTCCATATTGTACTATCATTTATTTACTCATTTAGTGAAAAGCCGATACCTCCTTTGCTCCTAGTTTTTCCCTCTTTGAGGGTTTTTCATGTAAAATATTTGTGTTCATTCTTATATACTTTTACTTGTTCGTTGTTTACACGGGTTGATCATCAACCAAACATGTCGATTTTCAATGCATTGAAAATATTTTAGTATATTTACATGTTTTAGACTACCCATAAAGGCAACATCACACTATATCTTTGAGTCGACGGATTCCAATATTGTCTCGTAGTCTTTCAAATGTTAAAGTTGGAAATATTTCGGTAAAAAGATCTGTTAAATTATCACTAGAATGAATTTGTTGAACTTCTATGTCACCTTTCTTCTCAAGATCATGAGTGAAGAATAATTTTGGTGAAATATGTTTCATTCTGTCACCTTTGATGTAACCACCCTTCAATTGAGCTATACATGCTACATTTTCTTCGTATAAGATAGTTGACATATTTTCCTATAAAGGCAAATGACATATCTTCAGGATATGTTAGGTTAATAACCTTAGCCAAACACACTCTCAGCTTGCCTCATGCATTGCAATTATTTCAACATGATTTTAAGAGGCGGCAGCTAATGTCTGCTTTGTTGAATGCCATGATATGACAGTATCTCCACATGTAAATAAATATCCCATTTGAGATCAACCTTTATGTGGATTTGATAAATATCCAGCATCAACATAGTCGACTAATAGGGATTTTGAATCATTTGAATAAAATAGCCCCATATCAATGGTCCCTTTGAGATATCTAAATACTTGTTTAATTCCATTCCAGTGTCTACATGTTAGAGAAGAACTAAATCTTGCTAACAAGTTTACAGT
The DNA here is from genome assembly GCA_039519145.1 of Kokia cookei. Lineage (NCBI taxonomy): Eukaryota > Viridiplantae > Streptophyta > Magnoliopsida > Malvales > Malvaceae > Kokia > Kokia cookei. The sequence goes on along the minus strand of CM076910.1, from coordinate 19,090,759 downwards.
GAAAGTTATATCAGGTCTTATGTTGTTTGCAAGATACATCAATGCCCCTATGACACTCAGATATGATACTTTAATACCAAGAAACTCTTCATCATTCTTGCAAGGAGGAATTGATCTTTATTCACATCTAACGATATTACAACCATTGAGGTACTTAATGGATGTGCTTTATCCATATATTATTTCTTCCAGATCTTTTCTGTATAAGTTGACTGATGGACATGAATTCCATCTTTTAAATGCTCAATCTATGGGTCAAGACAAAACTTGTTTTTCCAAGATCTTTCATCTCAAATTTTTTTCTTTAAATAATTTACTGCATTTTGAAGCCCTTCAGGAGTTCTAATAATATTGAGATCATCAACATAAATAGAAATTATCACAAAGCTTGATCCAGACCTTTTTATAAAAACACATGGACAGATTGGATCATTTTTATAACCTTCTTTTAACAAATATTCACTAAGACGATTGTACCACATACGTCTAGATTTTTTTTTAATCCATATAAACTTTTCTTTAATTTGATTGAGAAATTTTCTTGAGAAACTCTATATCCTTCAGGAATTTTAAATCCTTATGGGATTTTTATATGAATTTCACTATCAAGTATACCATACAAATAGGCTGTAACAACATCAATTAGACGCATGCCAAGTTTTTCACATACTACCAGACTAATAAGGTATGGTATCTAAACGTGATTGCATCCACCACAGGAGAATATGTCTCTCCGTAATCAATGTCGGGCCTTTGTGAAAATCCTTGTGCTACAAGTCATGCTTTATATGTTACGACTACATTTTTCTCATTTCGTTTTCACACAAATATCCATTTATTTCCTATTATATCCTACTGGCTTTACATATTTAGGTATTTGGACTAAAGGTCCAAAAACCTCATGTTTAGAAAGTGAATTTAATTCTGCTTGAATTTTGTCTTTCCTTTTTGACCAATCTTTTTTATTTCTACATTCCTCAATAGATTTAGGCTTAGGATCCTCATTTTCTTTTGCTATTTCAATACCAACATTATAAGCAAAATTATTGTCGACAACTATATTTTTTTAGTTCCATCTTTTTCTTGAAGTTACATAACTAATTGAGATCTCTTCGGTATCACCATTTTCAAATATCTGAACCTCTTATGGGTTTTTTTGATTAGTTATATCTTTGGCCTCTTCTTGGACACTTGTCTCTATAATATAATCATTTTTATTATTTGCTCCTTTCCTTTTACGAGGATTTTTATCTTTGGAACCGACTGGTCTTCCACGCTTTAGGCGTGGGTTACTTTCTTTTGCACTAACAGTTTGCCCTATTGGGACATCAATTCGTATTGGAGCATTTTCAGCTGGTATGTGAGATTTTGTAATTCTCTTTAGGTCAGTAAATGAATCTGGCAGTGAATTGGCGATGTTTTGCAAATGTAAGATCCTTTGAACTTCTTGTTCACATTGATTTGTATGAGGATCTAATAATGATAATCCATTCTATGTACAAGCAAATTGTGGGAAGCTTGATGTATCTTACTACGACAAGGCTGAATATAACGTATGATGTAAGTTTTATTTGTAGATTCATGGAATGTCCAAAGAAAATGCATCCCCAAGCAGCAAAAAAAATCCCTAGATATTTGCAACGTACAACTGACTATGAAATTCTGTACAAGAAAGGAGAAAATCAAATTTGATTGGGTTTACAAATAATGACTACGTAGGAGACCAAGATGATAGGATAAGTACATCTGGTTATGTCTTTAAGATTGGGTCAAGAGTCGTTTCATGGTCATCACGAAAACAACCAATTGTCACTCTGTCAACAACTAAAGTAGAACTTGTAGCTACATTAGCATGTGTCTTTAAAGCCATTTGGTCAAGAAAGCTTCTTGAGGAAGTTCATTTCAAATAAAAAAGGTCTACTCTTATTTACTGTGATAATAGTTCAACCATAAAGCTGTCTAAGAATCCTATTTTGCATGGGAGAAGTATACATATTGATATACGATATCACTTCTTGAGAGATCGTGTGAATAATGAAGATATTGATATGGTCTACTGCAGGAGTGAGGATCAAATCGCAGACATATTCAAGAAGTCTCTTAAAATTGTAGCTTTTAAGAAGCTGCAAAAAATGCTTCAAGTTAGAAAGTCAGAAAGTTCTTAGTTTCAATTGATAATAGAAATTAATATTAGTTTAAGGGAGGGTTTGTTAGATATTTACAGTAGTTTATTATGACCTAGTCTACAAGTAGTACTTAATATTTGATTTAAGTTTATATGCTTTCCAAGATTTTAGGAGTTAGTTTTGCATAGGCTTTTTGCTTATTGAATAAATAAGTTGATTTCCTCCCAAACTCTCTCACATTCATCTGTTGTTATATTTGCTGCTCACTTAAAAGTAACACAATAAACTTTAGTTTGAAAATAAAAATATTGTTAATAAAATAAAAATAATTATTTTTATATTGTTGATTGAGTCTTAACTCGATTGGTATCGACATTATTGCAAGTGTAAAAGGATGTTGGTTTGAGTACATTGAAGTGCATTATCCTCCTATTTAAGGGTTGGGGAGGGGTTATGGGCAGTTCTAGGTAATGTATCAAAAAGAGCAGATATAATAAGAAGTTAATGAAATAAATGTTCAAAAAAAATATTTTTATATTATATTAATAATATTTTATCATATTTATTCAAAAATAAACTTAAAAGTAAAATTGCATTGTTAAACTTAAAAAAAATTGCAATGTCAATTACTTTTGTTAGTGTCACGAAATAATTAATAATATATTTAACATATCTTAATAAACACAATTATGAAAGAATTTTTTTTGTATTATAAACAATAGAATAGTTACAATATATATAACCTACAACACATGAAGCTTTACAGGAAAAGAGTTGAAGAATTCGTATAATCAAAGATTGACTCAACCATTTTTACTAAAGAAAGAAAGAAATAAAATCTCATCAAATTTGTCTCAATCAACTACTTAATTTCCATCACTCCCCTCAAGTTTGTGCATGGATATCACACATACCTAACTTGCATACAGCTTTATAAAAAACTTTGATAGAAACAACCTTGGTAAGTATATCAACAAGTTGATCTTCAGACTTTACAAAAGTCAATGAAATGGTTCCAGCTTCAAGTTTTTCTTTTATAAAGTGTTTATCAATTTCTATGTGCTTTGTACGATCATGTTGAATTGGGTTGCGAGCAATCTTAAACGCTGAAGTATTATCATAATATAGGTTCATTGAACCTTGAGGATCAATGTCTAATTCTTAAAGCAATTTCTTCAACCATAACAATTCACATACTCCAAAAACCATGCCTCTATATTCTACCTCTACATTTGACCTTGCAACGACTGGTTGTTTCTTACTTCTCCAAGTTACAAGGTTTCCTCCAAAGAAAGTGAAATAACCTGATGTCAACCTTCTATCATCACTTGATCCTACCCAATCTACATCACTATAACCCTTTCTTATTAGATGACCATGTTTCTTAAAAATTAACCCTTTTCTTGGAGCATCTTTTAAATACTTCAAAATACGTTCAACAGCCTCCATATGTGACTTTCAAGGATCATGCATAAATTGACTCACCACACTTATTACATACGCAATATTAGGTCTAGTATGAGATAAATAAATCAATTTTCCTATAAATTTTTTATATCTTGCTTCGTCATTTGGAGATTCACATAAACAGTAATATACCTTATGATTTTGTTCAATGGGAGTAATCACAGGTTTACAACTAAGCATTCCCGTCTCAGCTAACTGATAGTATTAGAAAAGACCATTGATTTCTCCTTACTTAGGATGTAATTTGTTCCCATTTTATCATTTTTTAGCATGCTTTTTTAGTATTTTTAACTTAGTAACCGCATTTCTAACTCAGTGATGCTAGGTTTAATTTTCTTTAATTTCATCCTGTTTCTGCTACTAATGTTGCCATAATTAGTGTTCAGTATTGCATCCAAAGATGTCAGTACAGGAGTTTGTTCGGAAAGATCAACGCATGAAGGTATCTAAGGTTGTCACCCCAAAATAGAATCCAAATTTACGCCCAAAAATATCGCAACAACCGATACTGTCTGATGAACAAACCAGATCTACGTGAGTGCACAGTTGGTATAACCAACTTGTACAGCTAGAGGAAGTTGGATCTGAAAGAAAGGACACTTGTACTTGGCAATGGTTGATAAATACTGATGAGAAAGGATCTTCTTCAAGCTTCATCTTCCATATTTTTGACACATAAAAACTTTCTCTTTAACATTTTCTTAAGCTTGCTTCCATGGCAGCTTAACTTCATTGAGGAAGACTTGACTGTGACGAGAAGGAAAATCTGCTCCTGACGAGGAGCATGCGTAATTGCGACGCAAGAGGAGTGTAAAGGAATGGTTCTAGTAGACTAGGAATAGGATGCTTCAATTCATTCTTCTATTCTCTCTTTAAACGCTAATGAATTTTGATTAATTGAATTTGTATGGAAGTATAATTTAATTTCAGCTCAACTATGATATCTATTTCAATCTTCCTTTCATTTTTTATCTTTGGATTTAATTGTTTGACCACAGAAGTGTGATTACAATCACTGTCACTGGAAAGTGCAGTGACAAATTAAGTTAACAAGCAAGTCAACGGAAGTTGCTTGAGGATTGATGGAATTCTGTCCACTTGTTCTTAAATATTTTGCATTGCCAGCACTGGAAGGTGTGGTTAGTGTGAGTATTTAAGTCTTTGATAAACATGGAAGTCGAGGTTGGTATGATTCATTGAGCCTAATTGCGGCGACAATTTATCTATTAGTTACCTTGTGATCACATTTAGCTGTTTGCCAACTTTTCAAGTTAGGGAACCCCATCTCATTATCACTATTTTTACTTCTTAAATTTTCATAAATTACTTCGACAAATTATTCTCAAACCTTTACTTAATTTTCTTATTAATTTGCTCCGACATTATTCGTCACAATCTCTTTTGTTTTAACTTCTTTTGCATTGACAATTATAAACATAAGCAGCCATCTCTGTGGGATCGATATATGATAGTTTAAGACCTATCTACTATATTTGCATTGATAGTGTACGCTTGTACAAATTGTTGTGACGTTCCTAGCGCGATCAAGTTTGGCGTCGTTATCGAGGATGGGGTTTATTTGATGTTTATATTTGTCTCCGTATTTTTTTGTTATTTCTTAATCTTTATTTGTATTGATTTGTTTTATTGTTGTTACTGTTTTCGCTTGTTCATTTAGTAGTTTATGACCATTAGAAGAAGGCGACAAGAGCAGAGAAACATGACTTTGCCAAGAATCAATACTAAAATACCACCGCTGCCACCTTAGAATCCTCCAATACAGCCACAAGTTATCAATAATCTACCGCCACCACAAGAAGATCAATTGCAAAATCGAACCATCTGAGATTTTGTTGTTCCAGTTTTGGATGATTTGCAGCTAGGTGTTGTTCGACCAACAATTCAAGCTGGAAAATTTGAGCTAAAACTAGTCATGTTCCAAATGTTAAATTCTAATGGGTAGTATGCTAGATTACCACATGGAGATGCAAGAGGGCATATTAAATCTTTTCTACTAACTTGTACTTCTTTCAGGCAGTAGGGTGTTCCTGATGATGCTTTGCGAATGTAACTGTTTTCGTACACATTACAAGGGCGAGCTCGAACTTAGTTCCTTGGATTACCTGCTGGATCAATTACATTGTGGAATGCACTCACAACTCAGTTTGTTTTACGTTCCAATCCACCGACAATGAATGCTAAGCTTAGAAATGATATAATTGCATACTATCAGCTTGATGACGAGAATCTGCATACAACATGGGAGCGCTACAAATCCTTGCTTCGATGCTGTCTTATGCATGGAATTCAACAGGAATCACAGATCGAGATTATTTACAATTGGTTGAATGCACAGACAAGAAATTTTATCGATGCATCTGCGAATGGTCCTTTGTTGGACTCCACCTATGGTGAAGTTGTGAGAATTTTAGAGAGGATCGCTCAGAATGACTACCAATACCTAATCTCTCAAGCTACTCAAGTCAAAACAAACCCTAGAGTTATCGAGTTAGACACTATATCAGCTCTGAGTGCACAGGTATCTTCGTTAGCAAATATGATAAAGATAAAGAACATGAAGGGGACAAGTGAAGTTGCTCCCATCCAAGTTGCCCAATAAATGGATCCCGACATTTTGTTGCGAAATTTGCAGTGACAATTCTAGCTATGAAGATTGTCTATAGCATGTTGAGAATACGTTTTATGTTAATAATATCAGAGGAAATTCTTATGGTAATTCCTACAACAACTCAACTCGAAACCAACAGCCTTGCGAGAATCAAAATGCAACCACATTTAGATATGATAATTCCTCGAACCAAGGAAATTTTCGACAAGGGAATTATAGGTAGCAGCAACAAAATTTTAACCTAAGTCCTTAGATGCATGTACATCAAGATCAGTTGCAGCCATACATTCGTGTACAGTCACAACAATCTTCAATGTCAAATCTACATATGCAAGGACAACAACAGCAACAGTAGTATTCCAAACCACGAGCTGATCCATTAGTAGCCCTTGAATCCTTGATGCGTGAACATATCACGAGGATAGAAGCTATTATGGAAGGAAATTCCTATTCCATTCAAGCATTGGAAACACAAGTAGGACAACGAGCTTCAAATATGAGCACAAGACCACCAAGTGCATTACCGAGTGACACAAAGAACCCTAGCTCAAGAGGAAAGGAGCATTGTAAGGTTATCACTCTTCAAAGTGGAAAGTAAATTATCGAGCCAAGCAATAAATCAAAAGCAGCAATTGATATCATTTATGATTTGGACCAAGGTGAGGATAATTCCCCAGAAGAAGCTACAGAAGAATCATTCAAAGTAGCTCCACCAGTTATTACTCCCATGCCTACGATCAGACTTACAAAGTTGTTGACGCATTTGCCAATGTCGATGTAACCTATTTTGTTGAGGCAAACAGATGACCCTATACCCTTTCCATTCCCACAATGATTCAAGGAACAAGAGCATGATAGATAATAACAATAATTTCTTACTGTATTACACCAACTTCATGTCAACATCACTCTTGTGGATGCATCGGTGCAAATCCCCATATATGGGAAATTCATGAAGGAGCTATTATTTAAGAAGAAGAAGCTAACTATGATTGAAACAATCACACTCACAGAAGGATGCAGTGTAGTGCTGACAAATAAGTTACCACCTAAGATGAAGGACCTTGAAAGCTTTACAATCCCATGCTTGATTGGTAATCATTATTTGGGTAAAGCTTTATGTGACTTAAATGTGAGTATTAACCTAATGCCACTGTCTACATTCAATAAGTTGGGAATTGGTCACATGAAGCCCACTGCAATGACATTGCAAATGGCAAATAAATCTCTAACAATCTGTTTTTCAGTGGTGTCGAATACAGTGACTTCGGGACCCCAAACCTGATGAGAATATTTTTTAATGAGTGCTTAAATTAAATAAGTCGATAATAATTTTATATGGAATTTTGAATTTTGAATTTTAATTATTGAATTAAAAGTTAGTATAAGTGATTTGGTTCAAAAGTCAAGTGATTTTAGAAAATAAGGTATTAGGACCTTGTTTTTGAAATTAAGGGACGTAAATATTTTTATTAAATATTTACAGAGTCTTATTATATGTGAATTGAAGTTTGGGTGGATAATTTTGATGATTAATTGCTTAATTAAGGAAAAAGGAGTAAATTGTAAAGGGGTAAAAGTTGATTGCTATTGATCAAAACTAAAAGGGACCAAAGTGGTAACTACACCATGGTAAAAAAGTCCAAGCGGTGGAGGAAATGATTACCTTCCACTAACTTTTGGGTTATTTATTCATTTAGTCCTAATTAGTTTAAGACTAAATTGAAAACATGTTTGTTTAATCAAAATTTAATATAATTGAAGGACCAATTATGAAATTGGACCCTCTTTAAATTGCCTAATAATAGAAATGATATGAAATTCTTTAGATTTTGATAAATTTTAATTAAATCCTAATAAAATGAGGATTTACTAATTAATTTATTTTTAGTGTGATCGAAAATTATGGTTTTGAGGCCACAACTTTGATGTTTCAGACCGTAAATATTATTTATTTCATATTTATGAGGTTATTAGTATCGTATTAAAATTTGGTTACGAAATTTTATCGTATAGACAATTAATTAAGTAAAAAGGACTAGATTGTAAAGGTTGTAAAATATAGAAATCATTGATTAAACATGTTAATTTGTAGAGGAATAACCTAGAGAGGTCCTTAAAGGGTAATTATACCTTTCGACAGTTTAGTAGATGGGCTTAGCCTTTAAATTGGTTGAAATTGAATGAATTAAATAAGGATGAAAATGTAATTATGTTAAAAGGGCAATTATAAACATAGAAACATAATAAAAATTGGAAGAAATCATCTTCTTCCACCTATTTTAGAATCAAAAAAACCTAAAAACCATGGAAGGGAGCTTCGGCCAACTTTAGTTCATGGGTTTGGTATGTAAATCTTGCCCCTTTTTAGTTATTTTTATGTTTTTGAGTTCGTATTAGCTTAATCTAGCTAACCCGGGGACTAATTTGTGAATCTATTAAATGTTATAAAATTTTCCATTGATGAATGTGTTGTTTCTTGAAAATTTATTGAAGTTTATTAAGCTTGGTTATTGGATTTGATTATTTTGTAAAGTGATTTTTGATGATTTTAATGTTTAAGGACTAAATTGTTAAAGTGTTAAATTTGCAAGGAATTAAGGTGAAATAATGCAAAATTGGGCTGTTGAAAGACAAGTGAATGTTCGGCAAGCTAAAAATTTAAAATAAAATGGTTAATTTGCAAGTTTTGATCTAAAGGACTAAATTGAATAAACGTGAAAAGTTAAGGGTAATTTTGTAAAAATACCAAAAAGGATTATTTGCATAAATGATTAAAATTTTATATTTATTTAAATATTTGAGTGAAATTATTTTAATAGATCAAGATCATGTTTCGATTGTGAAAAAAGTAAAATTACGGATTTACCCTTGAAGTTCTCTTTAACTGTAATCTCATCCGGTAAGTTCGTAACATTAAATTTACATTTAAAGAGTATATTATTTGTATTCTTTATGAATTTTCTAGAACATGTTATGGTACATGAAATTGTGAAAGATGAACAAGAAATGAATGAAAGAGATATCAGGCTTTGAACAGATGATTTGAAATCGACACGATGGTTGACGTACTGCATATGTTGCGAGTCCTCGACAGCTCGTGTGAGCAGTATTGTGAGTCGGGAAATGAGAAAAGAATCCAAGAATGAATTACAGGCCCTACGATGGTTGAGATTTATGCATAAGTGCATATTCTCGACAGCTCGTGTGCGAAGCATTGTTAGGAAACAGTTATATGCACAAATATCGTATCGATGGCTGAGGTACTGCATATGTTGCGAGTCCTTGACATCTCGTGTGAGCAGCATCGTGACTCGGGAAAGAGATATGGATCCTAAATGGATTTTTGGCCCTACGATGGCTGGGACTATGCTTTACGCATACTCTCGACAGCTTGTGTGAGCAGCATCGTTAGGGAACAATTTATAGTACAGATAGGAACCGTATCAATGGTTAGGGTACCGCATACATTGTGAGTCCTCGACAGCTCGTGTGAGCAGCATCGAGTATTGGTAACAGAAAAGTTATAGACAGGAAAGTTAGAACACCAAATATGGCTTGAGGAAGCAACAATTCATCCTAGCTCGGTTGAGATATAATTGGTTTATGCATATGATTGATAACTCTTTAAACTCTTCGAACTTACTAAGCTTTGAAGCTTACCAAAGATGTTATTATTTTTTTTGTAGATTGTTTGTTGTTTGAAGATCGGATCATCTTGAAGAAATCACACTATCTCGGGAGCTCATTCGGTAGTATTTACATCACTTGGTTATATGACATGTACTAGGATGATGGTACCTTTGAAATGCTTGATTTTAGATTTACTGGTTCCTTTGTTGAACTAAACTTGCATTCTTTCTTGATGTTCAAAACAAGCAAATGTGTTAGTAATGAGTTGACCTGTGAATTTAAGAATCCTTGTGTTGATTGACTGTATTTTGTGTTATATGATGAAACAAGTATTGTCATGTATAGATTTTGCAAGATGAGAATTTGAATAAGAGTTTTGTATTGAATAATAATTGATAAACTGAAGGACTTGTATGAATAAATGAATTCTGCATACTTGTTTCGGTAGAATCCCTGCATGTATCGTAGAAGTAGAGGGCAGGAGAGAAGTTATTCACTAACTTGAGTTGTATCGGTAGTTGCATAATAAGTACTGGTAGTTTTTCCCATAAGAGTATCGGTAGTTTATGTACTTGTATTGGTAGAAGCTGCAGGGTAGGACATTTTAGCTCTCTAGAGTTTTTAGTACTGGTAGAAGCATGATTTGTTTCAGTAGAAGCTTTACTTGTATCGGTAGAAGTTTGCACTATTTCCTACATTGTTTACTGACTTGACAGCTATCGATACCTATCTAATAGGTACCGATGAAGTCTTCTAGAATTGTGGAAATGACATTTTTACCCTTATTGAGTTAATAAACAAAGTAAGAATAATGAATTATAAAAGTATATGTATTTTAATAAATCAAGAAAGATGTTAAAATAAGATTTAAATAGGTAACGATTTGAGGCACCAATGCATGTGATCTCGAAACCCTAATTGACAATGGTGTTGGATTTAAGTGCTATACAATGATAGTAAGAAGGATTGATGTATCTTGGATGATATTGTGATATTATGGTTGACATGGAATATGGATGTCATGATTTGCGAAATGAATATTGATTCCTTCTGTGATGTAATGATAAGTATGTTTGGTTATAGTTTGTTTAGCTAATGGTGAGAACTGTGTGTTTGAGATACAGGACCATGTGATCCCTGATGAAAAATATTTGTACATGATTCCTAAGTTCTTGTGTGATTGAATTTGATTATTTATTGATTGAAAGGTTGTAAATGAATGTGTAAAATTAAATGTAGTTAATATTTTGAGCTACAAATTATAATTGTATAAGTTGTGATTGAATTGTATGTAAAAAAAGAAAGAAAAAAGAAAGACTCGAAAAGTTCTGTAAACCCTGAGACCTTGGACCGGATATGGTTTTGGGTTTTTGGGTGTTACAAAGTCATTGCACAGCCTGAAGGACAGATAAAGGACATCCTTGTTCGAGTAGACAAGTTTATGTTCCTTGCTGATTTCATTATACTTGATTGTGAAGCCGATAAAAAGGTACTCATAAACTTGGGACCCCTATTCTTAGCTACGGGACACACTCTCATCAATATGTACAAGGGGGAATTAACAATGCCTCATAATGGAGAACATGCCACTTTTAGTGTCTTCAAAGTCACTCCCTGTCGTGACAAGGAAGAATGTCACCATATTGATGTGTTGGATAAATCATTTAAAGGAGAATTCAAGGAGCATAGCACAAGATTTATTGAAAAATTTATGGCGACATCGTATAAAGATGTTATACTAAACTGTGACAACAAGGTTGAGGCAAATAAGTTTGAGATTAAGCCAAGCTGGTCTATACAACCTCATGTGTTGACTAATAGAAGGAGCCTAGCCTTGAGATCATCTACAGAAAAAGCTCTTACTATGGAATTACAACCATCACATACTTCTCTGAAGTCCAAGTTCACTCTTTTGTCAGTACATAAATATATTATTGTCTTTGCATTTTGTCTGCTGACTCACCAGAGGATCAAAACGTATTAGAAAAGAAATCATGATGACTCATCCTTTCAAACCTAACCGTTAGATTAGTTTAAAAAAGGGCAATCTGATTGGATGCATTTATTAAGAGCAGACCTGTTAACCCTTCTTTGCAATACATACAAACACGCCTTCTCTCTCTATAAAGCAATTTTTTTGCCCCGACTATTTCACTACAAACCTCCATTACTATACTTAGAAATCTGCTTCAATTTCTCATCCTTCTTAATATACTTTTGCGACCACTAGATATGGCAAAAACAAGAGGAGCAAAGACATCAACAAGGTCCGTTCATGAATCATCCTCTGCTGCGACGACTCGTGAAACAGAGTAGCAAGCCTCCAACGAACCAGTGATGTTCATAACTAAGGCAGCCAAGCGCTTCCAAGACAATATGCTGAAGAGAAATTGTCATCCAGAGCAAGGTTTCAACTTGTTGAAGCGAAGGGACCTTAAAAAGCAAGTAGCTCACACCATCGCGAGAATGGGTTGGGAGGCATTCTACGACCATCTTGGGGCTTATTCCCCATCTACGGTGCGAGAATTCTATGCCAACCTTACTAAGCAAGATTCAGAATTTATATTTTTTCGTGAAGGGTTAATACCATGAGACGCCACAACCATCAATGTAATATACATACTGCCATTGATAAAGATGAGCATGCGAAGTTTATTGAAGAATTAACTAAAGAAGGGACCGAGGTGTTGATAAGAGACCTGTGTATCGAAGGTTCTATGTGGACTGGTTCAAAACCGAGCAACTACACCATGCATAGGAGATTTCCATCATTGCAAAGTAAGGTGTGGTTTCATTTCATTAACAGTGGTTTAATGCCTTCTACGCACAATACGATAGTCACCCTCGATTGAATGTGTCTGATACATTTGATCATAAAAGGTATAAAGATAGGTGTCGGTGCAGTGTTGCACTAGGAAATTATGAAATGTGCAGAAAAGCAGACAAGTATCTTGGTATTTCCCTATTTGATAACACGATTATGATAGCAGCAGGGTATAGTGCCTCGAGAAGGAGAGGAAATCCTAGAAAACAAGGACCCGATCAATGACGCTTCAATTGAGAGGATGACTCGTGGTAAGGAGACTCCTATAATAAAAGAAGTAGATACCAGGAAGATGAAGAAGAGTAAGGAAAAAAGTGGCAACAGCAGTACGCATGTGATTGCAGACCCAGCATTGTGGCACAAAGTAAAGGAGCTGGAGCAAATTTTCAATGCTATTAACATCAGACAAATAAAACATGTCACCACAATTGAAGAAATGGAACATTCATAGAATCTATTCTATGCCTACACTAGGGCATGGAATAGTCCCATGCTGACCACCATGAGGAGAATGAGCATAGCACCTCTGTCAGAATTTTTGATCTTCCCTCTGATCATCAGGGAAGCCAAACCTTCAAGTGATGAGTCAATTTTGGAGAGGAGGAACACTCCATAGCTTCTCCACCAATAGTGCGTATTTCGGATGAAGAAAGAGAGGTGGAATCAAAGCAGGTATATGATTGTTTGAAGAACATTACCAACTTATTTGAGGAAGATTTCCCTACTAATTTTGAGACTGCTGATGCTGTTGAAGAAGAAACTCCTACTAAGGGAGAAGCCACACCCGTTGAAGAAATGAGACGAGAGGAGAAGAAAGAAGAAAAAGAAGAGGAAGAAGCCATAGCAAATTCATCAGAGGAATTTGTCCCTGCACCAACAATTGTGGGTGTAATAAGTGAAGAATTGGTGCCATTTGCTGCTAGTCAAGAAGAGGTTGTGACAACACCAACTGAGGATCCAAATCCATTAGCCATAATAGTCTATATTGAGCCAATGGCGGAGATCCATCCTTCTGATGTCATAGTGATGAAGCCGGGGTTCAGTCTGCTGTTACAGAGTAATCCGGAGACAAGGTGAAGCCCAAGGACAAGAAACGTAAGCACATGAAAGACAAAAAAGTCACAAAGTAGAAAGGAAGCGTAGGAAACAAAAAACCAATGCAACCACATCTTCAGCTGCTGCAAATTGAGTGAGTTTTTTTATTTTTCTTTTTTAATTGTCATGCATATCATGTAGTTGTCGTTTATTTATTATTGCACCTTTTCTTTTTGAATTTTATTGTCACTGCATCTACGTTGTCATTGTATTTCCATAAACATTTGTAAATTAATGTTAGTGGGGGACAATACAAGCTCTAAGTTTGGGGGAATGTATACAGATTGGAAATGTAATTGCACCCACATTTAAAAAAATTTGTCCTTTTGAATTCAATGAATGCATGCAATATTATTGGAAATGTGATTGCAATTTTTTTCATTTGATGCTGAATTCTCTAATCATGTGAAATGCTAATGAATGAGTTGGATAAATGTGATTGAATGTTGTGTCTCTATTTTTGGATGAATGGTTGAGATTGCATTAGTAATGAATGAGTAGTATCATTATTTGAATCTTGAATAAATTTTCCATTTACAGCTACTTGTATATAAGTATAGTTATAAATAAAAGACACTCCGATCTGGGTGTATTGTGAACTGTCAAGGGGGAACACTCCAATGCAAGTGTTAGAAAAAGTAATCTAGCCAAAGCTTGTCACTGTAAGAGTGTGTGTTGGAACAATTACATACTCCTTGGAGATTTGTTGCACCCCATCATTACTTCCCAAGAATAAGGGTATAGTAATGCAATGACATACCTCAGTCACTTGTTAAAAACAAGAAGAAAAGAAAAGAAAAGAAAAAGAAAAATATTTATATTAGTGTACAATAAATGTTGTTTTGGTAGAATAAATTTAAGATTTAAAACATGGTGCTAGCATTGATGAAATTGTAATTTTAGTTATTCATACCTATAAATTATCTGCGCAATATTCTGTCATGTTAATGTAATTCATACATTAGGATTTCAGAAGATTCAAGTTGTTAGAATGGCTATTGCTTTGACAAAACCTTTTGTTATGACTTTACTAGCTTTTGTTTACTTGAGGACAAGTAAAAATTCAAGTTTGGGGGTGTGATAGCATTAGAAAAGACCATTGATTTCTCCTTACTTAGGTTGTAATTTGTTCCCATTTTATCATTTTTAGCATGCATTTTTAGCATTTTTAACTTAGTAACTGCATTTTTTAACTTAGTGATGCTAGGTTTAATTTTCTTTAATTTCATCCTGTTTTTGCTACTAATGTCGCCACAATTAGTGTTCAGTATTGCATCCAAAGATGTCAGTGCAAGAGTCTGTCAGAAAAGATCAATGTATGAAGGTATCTAGGGTTGTCATCGCAAAATAGAATCCAAACTTGCACCCAGAAATGCCGCCACAACCGACAACTGTCTGATGAACACAGTAGATCTACGTGAGTGTACATTGGTATAACCAACTTGTACAGCTAGAGGAAGTTGGATCTGAAAGAAAGGACATATTTACTTGGCAATGGTTGATAAATACTGATGAGAGAGGATCTTCTTCAAGCTTCATCTTCCATATTTTGACGTAAAAACTTTCCCTTTAACATTTTCTTAAGCTTGCTTCCATGGCAGCTTAACTTCATTGAGGTCGATCTGACTGTGACGAGAAGGCAAATCTGCTCTTGACGAGGAGCATGCTTAATTGCGACGCAATAGCAATGTAAGGGAATGATTCTATTAGACTAGGAATAGGATGCTTCAATTCATTCTTCTATTCTCTCTTTAAACGCTGATGAATTTTGATTAATTGAATTTGTATGGAAATACAATTTAATTTTAGATCAAGTATGATATCAATTTCAATCTTCCTTTCATTGTTTATCTTTTGATTTAATTATTTGACCACGTGATGGTATTACAAATGACATATATTTTCTCCCTAAATTATTGTTTTAATTGTCTCTTTTTTGTCTCATTTAACATGCATCATGGGCATTTCATTCTTAGTTTTTTATATTTTCCAACTTATTGCTAGTTAGTTTAAATTATTGTTATTTTTACATCTTTTTGTACTAATATTGACGCAAGCAGACGATATATTGCACCTTAGATTTGTCAGTACAAAAAATCAGCCAGGAGCTCAATGCTAGAAGAAGAATGCAGCCACAAGATCAGCTTGGAGTTGTGACCAGAGATGTCACCGCACTGAACATGAACTTCGAATTGATAAAGTCAAGCTGAATTCACATTTGGAAGCACCAGTGCAGGAACATCACAGTTGTCGCCACAATTACGGTTTTAGATTGTGCCCAGCAATGTAGTGACAACCTGCAAATCTCTGAAGAAAACATTAAAATTGCATGATTGCACAACTATACTCTAACTAACTTTGACAGCTGCAAAATCTAGATCTGGATCTAAGAATGGCAGGCTGAAATCTGTAACTTTTTAAAGAATAAATAAGAGAATGAAGAATGAAGAAATCATCAAGAGTTGAAGAATTAAATTTGCAAATTACTTTGTGTTCTTTTGAATTTATTGCTGAAGACCGGAGAGCTAACTAATCCGACGAGCAACAACTCTTGACGAGGAGTGCTTGATGTTGAGCAAGAGAAACAGTTAGGGGGTAATCCGAGTAGCCTAGAGATAGTATATTCCAATGTATTCGTTAACTCTTTTCTTATAGATGATGAACTATTATTAATATTGGAATGAATACGAGAGTATCTTTTAGTATTTGATGACTTTGATTCTTATTTAATTCTTTTTATATGTTTTTTCTTGGATCTAACTACATCAAACACGAGAGTGGTTTTGCAATCTATCGACATTGAGAGATGCGGTGACAAGTTAGGTTAACAAGTAAGTTAGGTGAGAGTTGCTTGGGATTAGAAGAGATTTTGATAATTTGTTCTTGGGTACACAACGTTATTCACATTGAGAGGGGGAGTAATTGTCGGTACTTGACTCACGACTAAATAGGGAATTGTTATTGGTAAGAATTCATTGAAGCTTCATTGATGTGATAGTTTATCTATTCAAAACCTTATCAACACATCCTGAGTGTAACTTAGAAAATCAGTGATCCACTTCAGATCTTCGCACTTGATCACATTTACATTTAGTGCATTTAAATATTCAACACTTAACACTCAACACAATTTGATTTACATTTAGTACATTGACATTTAACCTCTAACATTTAACTTTGATTGCATTGACAATATGAATTATTTTATTGTGCAGATCTAATGAAATTGCGTTGACATCATTACTCACATTTCATCTAATTTCGGTATTAGTTGCTCTGACATTGAAACATCAAGAACCCAATTCCCTGAGGGATCGATATCCGATAGAATTGTCTATCAACTATACTTGCATCGACGTGTGTTCACTTGCACATTGCTGTGACATTTCAAATGCAATCAAGTTTTGGCGCCGTTGCCGGGGAATTCTGGTGTTTGTTTGATGTTGACTTTTGCAGTTGCAATTAATTCTAGTTACTTAACTTTAAATCTCCACTAATATGTTTAGTTTTTTTTTATTGTTAGTTTTATTCCAGAGCATGAAAGGACATTGAGGAGGAGAAGGCAAGAACAAAGAAGAATGGCTGGTAACAACAACAACAACAATTTACCACCATTGCTGCCATAAGATGAAGTTCCTCCACTGCTACTACAAATTGTTAATGATATACCATCATCGCCTCCACAAGCTGAACAAGTACAAAATAGGACAATAAGAGATTTTGTTGTGCCTATACTCAATGATTTACAACCAGGGGTTGTACGACCGGCTATTCAAGCAGGTAATTTTAAGTTGAAACTGGTGATGTTTCAGATGTTAAATTCAAATGGGCAATATTCTGGTTTTCCTCATGAAGACGCAAGAGAACATTAAAATCATTTTTGCTTATTTGTGCATCCTTTAGTCAACATGGTGTCCCTAATGATGCCTTTAAAATGTAATTATTTCCTTATTCATTGTAGGGTAAAGCGAGAACATGGTTCTTGGGATTGTCGGCTGGATCCATTACATCTTGGAACGCACTAGCAATACAGTTTGTTTTGCGTTTCATTCTGTCGAGAATGAACGAAAGGTTGCAAAATGATATTACTGCCTATCATCAACTGGATGATGAGAACTTACATATAACCTGGGAACGTTATAAAACATTGCTTCGACGTTGCCCAATGCATGGTATTCAACAAGAAACTCAAATAGAGATCTTTTACAATGGTTTGAATGCTCAAACAAGGAATCTTGTCGATGCATCTGATAATGGTCCCTTGTTGGACTGTACCTACAATAAAGCTGTAAGAATTCTAGAGAGAATTGCTCAGAATGATTATCAATATTCAATCTCTCGTTCTGCATAGGTAAAGAATATGAAGGGAACAAATGATGTTGCCTCTATTCAAGTGGCCCAACAATTGGATACACCGATATTTTCCTGTGAAATTTGCATTGACAATCATAGTTATGAAAATTGCCCACAACATGTAAAAAATGCTTTCTATGTCAACAACATCAGAGGTGGTTCATTTGGTAACTCGTTCAACAATCGATCTCAACAACCTTGGGGGAATCAAAATGCTTCCACATTCAGATATGGGAATTCCTCAAATCAAGAGGGTTATAGACAAGGGAGTTACAATAGCAACCAAACACAAAATTGTAATTAGAATTCATAGGTGAATTCTCAATAAATGTAGTCACATAGCCAGATGCAACCACAATCTCGATTACAGCCATAATAGTTTGTGCTGCCACATATGCAAGGACGACATCATTAACAGCAGCAGTTTTCTCAACCTAAGTCAAGTTTTATGGCTGCTCTTGAAGCATTGATGCGCGAGCATATCACGCGGACTGAAGCAATAGTATAAGGCAACTCTTCTTCCATTAGAACCTTAGAAGCCCAGCTAGGACAGTTGGCTTCTAATCTTAGCACAAGACCACCGAGCACTCTTCTTAGTTATACTGAGAATCCTACGCAAAAAGGGAAGGGGCATTACAAAGCAATCACGTTGAGAAGTGGGAAGCAGACGATTGAACCAAGCATTCTGGCCAAGATCATGTTGATGCATCTGGACCACAGCAACAAGAAGAGAATGAGGCTAAAGGAAATCAAGTGAGAACAAATGAAGAAGAACCAACTGTAGTGCCATCTATGCCTACAATTTACCCAACAAAGTTGTCGATGCAACAGCCAATGTTGACACCACCGAGTTTTTCACAGCAACCAACTGCTACAATACCTTTGTCATTTCTACAAAGATTTAAAGAGAAAGTCCATGATAAAGAGTATCAAAATTTTATTTCTATTCTAAAACAATTACACATTAATATACCTCTTGTTAATGCTCTTGTGTAGATACCTAGCTATGAGAAATTTATGAAGGAGCTCTTGTCAAAAAAAAAGAAATTATCCGATATCGAGACGATTATGCTCATAGAGGGGTGCAGCATTGTACTTAACAAAAAGTTGCCAACAAAGATGAAAGGTCCTGGCAGTTTCACAATCCCAAGCTCCATTGGAAATCATTACTTAGGTAAGGCTTTATGTGATTTGGGAGCAAGTATTAATCTTATGTCTTTGTCTACTTTTAAGATATTAAGAATAGGTTTGATGAAGCCCACTATGGTGACATTACAACTTGTAGACAGATCCTTAGCAAAACCTGAAGGTTAAAATAAAGACGTTCTTGTCCAAGTTGATAAATTAGTGTTTCCTATTGATTTTATTATCTTAGACTACGAAGTAGATAAAGAGGTGACCATTATCTTGGGCTGACCATTTCTCGCAACAAGACGTACACTTATCGATGTGTTCAAGGGAGAACTTATCATGTGTCATAATGATGAGCATTTGACCTTTAGTGTGTTTGAGGCATCTCCGTCTGGAACCAAAGAGCAATGTCATCACATTGACGTGTTGGACAAATCATTGTAGAAGAATTTAATGCAAGGAGTTCAATAATGTCAGATGAAGATGTGACGACATCCATCGATGAAATCCTAGATGGCTGTGTCGACAAAGAAGAAGTTAACAATTATGAGCTAAGACAGAATTGACAATTGGAATCTTTAGATTTGTCGAATAGGACAATCCCAATGTTTAAACCGTCTATTAAGCAAGCTCCTATCTTGAAGTTGAAGCCATTGCCAATGCATTTAAAGTATGTCTTTCTTGGTGACAACGAGACATTGCCTGTTATTATCAATGCATCCCTCGACGCAACACATGAAGATAAGCTCATCGCCATTTTGAAAGAACACAAAAGAGTCATGGCTTGGAGCATTAGAGATATTAGAGGCATCAATCCCTCTTTTTGCATGCATAAGATAATGCTAAAAGATGAAGGGAAACAATCAATTGAGCAACAAAGACGACTTAATGAGAAAATGAAAGAAGTAGTCAAGAAGGAAATTATTAAGTGGTTAGATGCGGGCATCATATACCCTATTTCTGATAGCAATTGGGTAAGCCCCATCCAATGTGTGCCTAAGAAAAGTGGGTTCACAGTTGTGACCAATGACAAGAATGAGTTGATCCCTACTCGTATTGCGACTGGCTGGCGAGTATGCATGGATTATCGTCAACTGAATGTGGCCACAAAGAAGGACCATTTCCCACTGCCTTTCATTGACCAAATGCTGGATAAGCTAGCTGATAAAGCCTATTATTGCTTGGACGACTACTCTAGGTATAACAAAAATGCTATCACGTCGGAAGACCAAGCAAAGACTACATTTACATGCCCTTTTGGAACCTTTGCTTTCTGACGTATGCCATTTGGATTGTGCAATGCGCCAGCGACATTCTAGAGATGTATGATGGCGATATTCTCGGATATGATCAAGGACTCTCTTGAGATATTTATGGATGATTTCTCTGTTTATGGATAAAATTTTGAACAATGTGCTGACAACTTAGCAAAAGTTTTAAAGAGATGCAAGGACACAAATCTAGTTCTGAATTGGGAGAAATGTCACTTCATGGCAACTAAAGGCATTGTCCTCGAGCATTGGATATCTTGTCAGGGCATTGAGGTTGATAAAGCAAAAGTAGAAATCATCAAAAAACTACCACTGCCCACCAATGTCAAAGCAATAAGAAACTTTCTTGGACATGTTGGTTTCTATAGAAGATTCATACGTGATTTTTCCAAGATTGTTAAACCTTTATATTCACTGTTAGAGCAAAATAAAAAATTTGTGTTCGATGACAACTGTCTGGACACATTCACGACAATAAAGAAGCAGCTGATAGAAGCCCCAATTGTCGTTGCACTGGACTGGACACAACCATTTGAATTAACGTGCAATGCAAGTGATTTTGCTGTGGGAGCTATATTAGGCCAAAGAAAAGAAAAGGTATTTCATTCTATTTACTGTGCTAGTAAAACTCTAACTGAGTGCAGGTGAATTACACTACCATTGAGAAGGAGTTGCTAGCAGTAGTCTTCGCATTTGACAAGTTTCGTTCATATCTTATCGGCGCAAAGATTATAGTATACACAAACCACTCTACATTGAAATATCATCTTACAAAGAAAGACGCCAAGCCTAGACTGATACGATGGATCCTACTCCTTCAAGAATTTGATGTTGAAATCAAGGATATGGAAGGATCTAAAAATCGAGTAGCTGACCACTTGTCTCGACTGGAAGTTGGAAGTATGACTGCAGTCTCTGCCACTGGAAATTGCAGCGACAAATTAAGTTAACAAGCAAGTCAGCTCAACTTGCTTGAGGATTGAAGGAATTTTGTCCACTTGTTCTTGAATTTTTTGCATTGTCGACACTAGAAGGTGTGGCTAGTGTGAGTATTTAATTCTTTAATAAATAGGGAAGTCGAGGTTGGTAAGATACATTAGGCCTAATTGCAGTGAAAATTTATCTATTAGTTACCTTGTGATCACATTTAGCTGTTTGCCAACTTTTCAAGTCAGGGAACCTCATCTCATTATCATAGTTTTTACTTCTTAAAATTTTCTTAAGTTGCTTAGACAAATTATTCTCAAACCTTTACTTCATTTTCTTATTAATTTGCTCTGACATTATTCATCGCAATCTCTTTTGTTTTAACTTCTTTTGTATCGACAATTATAAACATAAACAGCCATCTCTGTGGGATCGATATCTGATAGTTTAAAACCTATCTACTATACTTGCATCGACAGTGTACGCTTGCACAAATTGCTATGACATTCATAGTGCGATCACTAACAAATCAAGAATATATTTTCATTGAGATAGGAAAATACCATTCTTTGGTCTAGCTACTTCAATAGTAAGAAGTATTTCAGATTACCAAGCCTTTTCATTTCAAACTCGGAGGCTAAATATTTTTGGAGATTTTCTATCTCATCCAAATCATCAACCGTTAGCACCATATCATTCACGTAGATAATCAATGCGATCACCTTTCCTTGTCTATGTTTCAAAAACAATTGTGACCAATATTACTTTGCTTGTATTCGAACAACTTGATGGATTTCACAAATCCACCAAACCATGCCCTTGGAGATTTTTCAATCCATACAATGACTTTTTTAGTTTGCATGCCATTGTAATCTTTGAGTACTTTTTAATTCTAGGAGGAGGATCCGTGTAAACTTCTTCAATGAGATCTTTATGAAGGAGGCATTCTTAACATCAAATTGAAGGAAAGGCCAATCTTGATTAGCAAACAAGGATAGCAATACTCTTACCGTATCAAGCTTGGCAACTAGTGCAAAAGTTTCTTGATAATCAACTCCATAAGATTGTGTATATCCTTTTGCAACTAATCATGCCTTGAACCTTTCAACCATTTCGTCTTCTTTATGTTTAACTGTAAATATCCATCTACACCCCACTTTTCTCTTTCCATCAGGAAAAGGCACTAGGTCTTAAGTAACATGTTTTTCTAATGCTTCCATTTCTTCTGCCATAGCTTAGGTCCACCTTGTGTCTCATAAGGCTTTTTTTACTTTGCTAGGAATAGAGATAGATGATAATTGCAATACATAAGATGCATATGACTTTGATAAACGATGATAAGACACATGATTAGGAATGATATATTTTGTTTTGACTTTAATATCATGTTCATATTGATGGTATTACAAATGACATATATATTTTCCCTAATTTAGTGCTTTTGTTGTCTCTTTTGTATCTCATTTAGCATGCATCATAAGCATTTTATAATAAGTTTTCATATTTTCTAATACATTGCTAGTTAGTTTAAATTCTTGTTATTTTTATCTGTTTTTGTACTAATGTTGACGCAAGTAGTTGGTATATTGCATCTTAAGATTGCCAGCACAGGAGCTCAGAGGATCAACATTGATAGAATGTAGCCATAATACCAGCTTAGAATTGATACCAGCAATGTCGAACCATTGAAGTTGAACATCAAATGAGTAGAGTTAAGCTGAATTTACACTGGAAGCACCAGCGCAGGAATATCACATATGTCGCTGCAATTACAATATCAGATTGAGTCTAACAATACAACGACAACCTGTAGATCTCTAAAAAAAACATGTAATTTGCGTGAGTGTACAGCTGTAGTCTAGCTAACTTTGATAGCTGCAAAAATCTAAATCTGAATCTAAGAATGAAGGTTGAAATATGCAATTTTTTGGATACTATAAATAGACGAAAAAATGAGGAAAAGAATCATCAAGAGCAAGGGGATTAAATTCCAAAAATTCTATGTGAATTAAAGATTTAAGCTAGAATTCAGGGAGCTGATAAATCAAGTTTGCAACTGCTTCTGACGAGAGGTGCCCGAGCAAGAGGAACAAGTAGAGAGTAGGCCTAGTAGTCTACAGATAGTAAGCTTCGTTGTGCTCTTTATTTCTTCTTAAACGATGATGGATTCTATTGATATTAAATGAATACGAGAGTATCTTTTAATATTATATCATTTTGATTCTTACTTTACATTACTTATCCGCTTATTCTTGGATTTAATCGCTCTAAACACAAAAGTGAAATTGCAGTACATCGACATCGAGAGATGCAATGATAGGTTAGATTAACAAGTGGGTTAGGCGAGAGCTGCTTGGGACTAGGACAAACTCCATTTACTTGTTCTTGAATACACATCATTGCTCACGCCGAGAGGTGGAGTAGTGTATTTGAGTTGGGATTAAGTAGGGAGCTATTGTGGGTAAGAACTCGAAGGGACTTCATTACTGCGACAATTCGTCTATATTCTACCTTGTCGACGCATCTAGGGTTGCAACCTGTAGTATCAGTGTACCATTTCCACCCTTTACACTTGATCACTTTTATATTTCCTTCATTTAAAATTCTAGCACTCAACATTTAACACATTTGGATTTATTTTCAGTACACTGACATTTAATCTCTGATATTTAACTTTAATTGTGTTGACAATAATGATTATTTTAGTGTGCAGATCTGACATAATTTTGCTGACATTCTTACTCGCATTATATTGATTTTTAATATCGATTGCTCTGACATTAAAACACCAGGAACCATTTCCTTGTGGGATCGATATCTAATAGCTCTGTCAATCAACTATACTTGCATCCATGTGTGTATGCTTGCACAATCGTTGTGTCGCAAGAACACCGATCAAGTTTTGGCACTGTTGCCGGGGAAATTGGCATTTGTTCGATTTTTACTTTTGTTATTGCTATCAATTTTACTTATTTAATTTTTAACTTCTATTAATTTGTTTATCGTTCTTTTCTGATTTTGAAGGTATTGTATGTCCACAAGGAGAAATCCTAAGGACATTGTAAGCTTTGATCCATATCTTGAGAGAACACTTAGGCGGAGAAGACAAGAACAAAAAAGATGGCTGGTAACAACAATAATAATCTACCACCATTGCTGTCACATGATAATATTCCTCCAGTGCTGCCACAAGATTTACCATGACCACGACCACAAGAAGAATAGATACAGAATAGGCCAAGAAGAGATTTTGTTGTGCCTCTTCTCGATGATCTACAACCAGGGGTTGTGAGACCATCAATTCAGGTTGGTAACTTTGAATTGAAACCGGTGATGCTTCAGATGCTCAATTGTAATGGACAGTATTCGGGTTTTCCACATGAGGATGCACGAGAACATTTGAAATCATTATTACTTATTTGTGCATCCTTTAGTCAACATGGTGTCCCTGATGATGCTTTAAAGATGCAATTATTTCCTTGTTCATTATAGGGAAAAGCTAGAACATGGTTTTTAGGATTACCGGCTGGATCTATCACATCCTGGAATGCGTTAGCAATGCAGTTTGTCTTAAGATTTAATCCACTGATAATGAACGCAAGGTTACGAAATGACATCACTGCATATCATCAATGTGATGACGAGAATTTACACACATGGGACCGCTACAAAGCATTGCTTCGACGTTGCCCAATGAATAGGATTCAACAAGAGACTCAGATTGAAATCTTTTATAATGGTTTGAATGCTCAGACAAGGAATCTTGTTGACGCATCTGCTAATGGTCCATTGTTGGATTGCACATATGATGAAGCTGTTCGAATTCTGGAGAGGATAGCTCAAAACGATTACCAATATCCGATTTCTCATTCTGCACAGGTGAAAACTAACCCTGTAGTTCTTGAATTAGATGCTATTTCGCGTAGGTATCTTCCTTGGCCAACATCATTAAGAACATGAATGGAAAAAACAACATTTCTCCGATACAAATGGCTCAACAAACGGATGCGCCGACATTTTCGTGTGAGATTTGCGATGAAAACCACAGCTATAAAGACTGCCCACAACATGAAGAAATGCATATTATGTCAATAACATCCGAGGGGGTTCGTTTGGTAACTCCTATAACAATCGTTCACAACAACCTTGGGGAAATCAGAATACATCAACATTTCGATACGAGAATTCTTCGAACCAAGGACATTATAGGCAAGGAGGTTACAACAACAGCTAATTGTAGAACTACCACCAGAATTCACAAGTAGATTCCCATACTGAATCAATGCAGTCACATAGTCAAATGCAACCATAATTGCGATTATAACCACAATCATTTGTTCTCCCACAAATGTAAGGACAACATAATTAGCATCAACAACAACAATTTAATCAACCTAAGGAAGATCCTATGGCTGCTCTCAAAGTGATGATGCGTGAACATATCACACGAACCGAAGCGATAGTGTAAGGTAATTCTTCTTCTATCTAAGCATTGGAAGCGAAGCTTGGATAGTTGGCCTCTAATTTGAACACCAGATCACCGGGTACTCTACCTAGTGTACTAAAAATCCAACTCAAAGAAGGAAGGAGCATTGCAAAGCAATAACATTAAGAAGTGGAAAATAGACGGTAGGATTAAGTAATTCTGATCAAGATTATGTCAAAGCATCCAACTCGCAGCAGCAAGAAGAGGTTATAATTCAAGAAAGTCAAGCACAAAAGAATGTGGAAGAACCAATTGTAGTACCATCTCTGGTTACAGTTTGTCCAAACTAGTTGTCGACAAAACCATCACTATCGAAGCAACAGAGTTATCTACCTACTGTAACCATACCCTTTTCATTTCCACAACGTTTTAAAGAAAAAGTCCATGATAAAGAATACCACAAGTTTGTTTCTACTTTGAAACAATTGCATATTAATATACCTCTAATAGATGCTCTTGTGCAGATACCCAGTTATGGGAAATACATGAAGGAGCTACTATCAAAGAAAAAGAAACTATCCAACATCGAGACGATTGCGCTCACAGAGGGGTGCAGCGTTGTACTCACAAACAAGTTGCCAACAAAGATGAAATATATTGACAGCTTCACAATTCCATGTTCCATTGGATATCATTACTTAGGTAAAGCATTATGTGATTTAGGAGCTAGCATTAACCTAATGCCCTTGTCTACTTTCAAGAAGCTAGGAATCGGATCAATGAAGCCCACTATGGTGACATTGCAATTAGCGGATAGATCTCTAGCACAACCGGAGGGACAAATCAATGATGTTCTTGTTGGAGTTGATAAGTTGGTGTTCCCTACTGGTTTTATCATCCTAAATTGCAAAGCTGATAAGGAGGTACCCATTATCTTGGGAAGGCCATTTTTAGCAACGAGACAAACACTTATCGATGTGCTTAAGGGAGAACTAGTGATGCGTCATAATAATGACCACGTAACCTTCAGTGTGTTTGAAGAAGCACCATCAGGACCCAAGGAACAATGTCACCATGTTGATGTGTTGGACAAAATTATTTTTGAAGAATTTCATGCCAGGAATTCAACATTGTCTGATATTGATGTGGAAACATCTATTGATGATATCTTAGAAGACTGTATTGATAAAGAAGAGGTGAACGATTGTGAGTTACGAAGATATTGGAAAATGGAGTTGTTGGATTTGTCTAATAGGACAATTCTAGTCTTTAAACCGTCTAAAGAGCAAGCTCCTACCTTGGAGTTAAAACCTTTACCTACGCATTTGAAATATGTATTCCTTGGTGACAATGAGACACTGTCTGTCATTGTCAATGCATCCCTCAACACAGCTAAGAAGAAAAGCTTATCGTAATCCTGAAAGAACATAAGAAAGCCATAGCTTAGAGCATCACAGACATTAGAGGCATCGGTCCCTCTTTCTGCATGCATAAGATAAGGTTAGAAGAAGAAGGGAGGTAATCTATTGAGCAACAAAGATTACTCAATGAGAAAATCAAAGAAGTGGTAAAGAAAGAAATCATCAAATGGTTGGATGCGGGCATAATATACTCTATTTCTGACAGCAATTGGTCAAACCCATTCAATGTGTTCCAAAAAAAAGTGGTTGGATACGGGCATAATATACCCTATTTCTGATAGCAATTAGTCAGACCCATTCAATGTGTTCCAAAAAAAAATTGGTTTTACTGTTGTGACTAATGATAAAAACGAGTTAATCCCTACTCGCATCGCAACCGGATGGCGTGTGTGCATGGATTACCGACGATTGAATGCAGGCACAAAGAAGGACCATTTTCCACTTCCTTTCATCGATCAAATATTGGATAGGCTAGCTGGTAAAGCCTATTATTGCTTCTTGGATCGCTACTTTGGATACAACCAAATAGCTATTGCATCGGAAGATCAAGCAAAAACCACATTTACATGCCCTTTTGGGACTTTTGCTTTTTGATGGATGTCGTTTGGCTTGTGTAATGCGCCAGCAACGTTCCAAAGATGTATGATGGCGATATTCTCAAATATGATTAAAGATTGACTCGAGGTATTCATGGATGATTTTTCAGTCTATGGACAGAGTTTGGACTAATGCGCCGACAACTTGGCAAATGTTTTGAGAAGATGCGAGGAAACAAACTTGTTTCTGAATTGGTAAAAATGCCACTTCATGGAAACATAGGGGATTGTCATTGGACATTGAATCTTGTATCAAGGCATTGAAGTCGATAGAGCAAAGGTAGAAATCATCGAAAATTTACCACCACCTACCACTGTCAAAGCAATAAGAAACTTTCTTGGACATGCGGGCTTTTATAGAAGATTTATCAAAGATTTCTCCCAGATAACTAAACCTTTATGCTCTTTATTAGAGCAAAATAAAAAGTTTGAATTTGATGACATCTTTCTGGACGCATTTACAACAATAAAGACAAAGTTGGTACAAGCTCCGATTATCGTAACACCGGATTGGACACAACTATTCGAATTAATGTGCGACGCTAGCAACTTTGTTGTAGTAGCTGTTCTCAGAAAAAGGAAAGAAAAGATATTTCATGCTATCTATTATGCTAGTAAAACACTAACTAAAACACATGTTCATTACACCACAACTGAAAAAGAGTTACTAGTAGTGGTCTCCGCATTTGTCAAGTTCTGTTCTTATCTTGTCAGTGCAAAGACTACAGTCTACACGGATCACTCAGCTTTGAGACACCTTTTCAACAAAAAATATGCTAAGCCTAGACTCATTAGATGAATCCTACTCCTCCAAGAGTTTGATGTTGAAATCAAAGATAGGAAGGGATCCGAGAATCAATTAGTTGGAACATTTCTTGACAAGCAATTATTCACTATCGACACATCACCATGGTATGCTGATGTAGTCAATCATCTTGTGTGTGGAAAGCTACCCATGAGTGCAACTAGTAATAAAAAAATCAGGTTTATACGTGTTACTGTTAAATATTATTGGAACGAGCCATATTTATTCAAGGTATGCGTTGACAATATAATTCGCTATTGTGTTCCTGAAGAAGAAATGATGTCAATACTGCGACATTGCCACGATGTCCCTTATGGAGGTCATTTTGATGGAACAAGGATTGCTACAAAGGTCCTGTAATCCATATTCTATTGACCCAATTTGTTTCGAGATGCCCACAATTTCGCACAATAGTGTGGTCGTTGTCAACGTACTGGTTTCATTTCTCGTCGCAATGATATGCTCCAACAACCTATCATGGAGGTAGAACTTTTTGATGTTTGGGGTATTGATTTCATGGGACCATTTCCAAACTCTTTTGGAAATACGTATATACTAGTAGCTGTTGATTATGTATCCAAGTGGATCGAAGCTATTGCAGCACCAAAAGACGACGCTCGGGCAGTGTTGAAATTCTTTCACACATACATCCTTAAAAGGTTTGGAACCCCGAGAGCATTGATAATTGACCAAGGCACTCATTTTAATCAAGTGGCGACTGCATTAAAACGATATGGTGTGAAGCATCGTATGACTACTACGTATCACCCACAAACTAATGGTCAAGTCAAAGTATCCAATGTCAAATTAAAGGTATACTGAAAAAGGTGGCTATTCCATCTAGAAAGGATTGGTCAATGCAGTTACATGATGTATTATGGGCACTTCGTACCGCTTATAAAACCCCATTGCGAATGTCGCCATATCAACTAGTATTTGGAAAATCTTGTCACTTACTTGTCAAAATTGAACATAAAGCTATCTGGGAAATTAAACAGGTAAATGTAGATTATGATGCTACTGGAAAGAAAAGATTACTGGACATCATGGAATTAGAAGAAATCTGATGCCATGCTTATGAGAATGCTTCAATATACAAGGAAAAGACAAAGAAATGGCATGACAACATCATTTTGCGTCGACAATTTCATCCTAGTCAGTTGGTACTCTTATTTAATTCACATTTAAAATTGCATCTAGGGAATTTCGATCAAGGTGGTCAGGTCCTTTCAAAGTTGTTGAACCATTTCAAAGCGGTACGGTGACAATAAAAAATTTACAAGATGGACAACAATTCAAAGTAAATGGCCAACGTCTTAAACACTATGTGAGCCCAGATGTTCGAGAACCAGACGAAATCATCAAACTAGTGAAATTTAATTAATGTTGACGCATTTCTTTATTTACTTTCCGTTATTTCACTTTTAGTTGTGTTGTTTCATATTCTTAGCAGAAATAAAGGTCACCTTTTTGTCGACGCACTAAAGCATAAATTGTCGATGCATTTGGTGATGAGTCAGCATTACTTTTTCGGCAAGAATAGCACCGATTGATTCTTTCTTATCCCAGCCATTGGATTGGAATGAAATTGGTGTAATCTGCAGCTTGGCAATTAATGGTTGCAGATGCATCGCTTCCCCATATGTTTCCACTCATTAAATTTTTTGTTATAAAACCCCCACTACAATTACCTTCTTCTTCTTCACAATCACCATTGTTACTGTAACTCATCCCTCTTTGTCGATTTCCTTTTTCTTACTCAAAAGAAATATTTTTTGCAATCTTTGTTTACTCTTTTTTATTTGCACCATGGCTAAAACCCGTGCATCCAAAAACACTCCAAAGCCTTCATCTCGAAATACCCTGACCTCCCCTATTGAGATTCTGTCTGAAACACCACCATCTTCATCCACAGGCCCGATTTTGTTTTTAATGACTGCGGCCAAAGACAGATATCACAACATCATGCTGAAACGCAATATACATCCTAAATAGGGCATCCAACTTTCACCAAACTTGACCCTAGGAAAATAGGTCCACCGTACCATCAGTCGCTTGGGGTGGGAATTTTTCTACGACCATCCATCTGGTTATTCCCCTACTTTGGTTCGGGAATTTTATGCAAACTTAGTATACAAGGAACAATAATTTGTTTTTATTCGAGAAGAGCTTATACCATGGAGTGCAGCGCATATTAATGTCTTGTTATGAATACCGGAATGAGTTGACAGTCACTTACCCTTCATGCACAGCATGAATAAACATAGCCTGGCTGTGATGATTAATGACCTTTGCATCAACAATGCTTCATGGACGGGTAGCAAATTTCACAATTTTACAATGCATTGACATTATCTGATGACTCTGTAAGGTATGGTTTCACTTTGTTAATCATCGTGTGATGCCCTCTACACATAGTATTACAGTCACATTGGACCACATGTGTTTGCTGTATTCAATCTCGCACCATCATCACATCGACATTGGAGAGATCATATATGATCAGATTGTGGAAGCTGCTAGAAAATAAAATGGTATTCTCCCTTTCCCTTCTCTTATTATGCTCATGTCTCAACATAAGGGCATTGTTCCAAAAGATGATGAGGAGGTTATGGAAAATAAGGCTTCGATCAATGATATATCGATTGAAAGGATGACAAGAGGCCAAGATACGCTTGTGGCTAAAGAAGCTTCAACAAAGAAAGACAAAGAAAACGGGAAAAAGAAAGAGGAACAGACTAATGCACCCACAGATCCACAAATATTAATACGACTGGCTAGTTTGGAAATTCTTTTTGACCGTGTTGATGTGCATACAATCTGTCTTTTGAGTGTTTTAGAAGATTTAGATTACAGACAGCATGTATTTTATTCATATACAAAAGCCTAGAATGAGGCCATTGTCACTACATTACGTCATATCAGCACTAGACCACTGCCAAACTTTCCAAAATTCCCTGATATCTTCTTTGACATGCAACAATCTTCATCTAACAAGCCGAACACTGATGGTAGGCCCAATCAAATGCCAGCAAGAGTTCACATCTTTGATGATGACAACTATGAAGGGCATTTAAACGCTGAGGAGGATTTTTATCGCAATATAACTGATTTGTTTGAGGATGAATTCTCAAACAGTTTAGGAGCAAATATGGCTGACATAGCAGATATTACAGAAGCAGATGTCGATGCAGTCAATTGCGATGACAAGGGCCAAACTGAGGATGAACGACATGTGGAAGTGGAAGCCAACCAAGGAGATGAATAAGAGAAGGAGAAAGGAGATGAGAATGAGAAGGAAGAAATAGAGCCTGCAGAGGTACAGGAGAGAAGGAATCTGATGATGCTCCAACATTGATCATGGAGGACGATGTTGGAGCATCCAGCCTAGAAGTGACTCGACCTACTGCGAGTTAGGTTGAAATTGTCACAAGCGAAATAAAGGAACTGAATCCTCTCGCTATTGTACCATACATAGCCCCACTCGCCAAAATCCATCCATTTGATGTGACAATTGATGAGGTCATCAACAAACTTGTCGAGGGAGAGCAATCTACCGAGCCAGTTGGTTCCAAAGACAAGAAATGAATGAGGTGAAAGGGCAAGAAAGTGAAGAAGAACCATGACGAGGGGGAGCGCCCAAAGAAGAAAAAGAAGAAAGCAAAGACCGTCGCTACATCAACTGCTAATGAATGACTTGGTACAATTTTTAAGTTTTAATGCATTTTTATGTTCACTGCATTTTATTTTGTCACTGCATCATTTTGTTAACATAGTTGCATTTCCATTATTTTTGTATATAATTGTTAGTCTATTAGAGACAATACATACATTAAGTTTGGGAGGGAGATAATGTGAAATGGAAATGCAATTACACCCATATATTTAAGTTTTATTTGTTTCTTTAGTTAATGAAAATTCACAAAATTTCAACTTGAATGTGCTTACAATTTTTATCTTAATGCGTAATTCTTGAATTGTTTCAATACTGATGTATATATTGGATGAATATGAATGAATGATGAGTCTGCTATTTTTGAATGAATGATTGAAATTTTTTCAGCAATGAATGATTAGTGTTTATGTTTGAATCTTGAACTAATTGACCCGCTGCAGCAGCATTAAATAAATAAAAGACACTCTAATGTGAGTGCATTATGACTTTTTAAGGGAGAACACTCCGTTGCAGGTTTAGAAAAATCATCTAGCCAAAGGCAATCAATGTAAGAGTGTGTGTTGGTGCAATTACATACCTCCTGCGGGTTTGTTGCACCCCATCGTTACTGCCCAGGAACAAAGGTAGAGTAATGCAATGACATCTCTCAGTCTCTTAAAAAAATTATGTTGTATTTGTTCAAAGAAGATTAGGATTCAATGCATGTCATTAACATTTATGAAGTTACAGTTCTTAAATATTCATTTCTATGAATTGTCGATGTATTATTCTATCATATGAATACAATTTGTACATTAGAAATTTAGAGAATTCAAGTGGTATGGATAATGACTGTGGTGAAATTTTTGCTTGTAACTTTATTAATTTTTGTTTACTTGAGGACAAGTAAAAACCTAAGTTTGGGGGTGTGATGGTATTACAAATGACATATATTTTCTCCCTAATTTAGTGCTTTTATTGTCTCTTTTGTATCTCATTTAGCATGCATCATAAGCATTTTATAATCAGTTTTCATATTTTCTAATACATTGCTAGTTAGTTTAAATTCTAGTTATTTTTATCTATTTTTGTACTAATGTCGACGCAAGTAGTTGGTATATTGCATCTTAAGATTACCAACATAGGAGCTCAGTTAAGATGATCAACATTGATAGAATGCAGCCATAATATCAGCTTGGAATTGCGACCAGCAATGTCGATGCATTGAAGTTGAACCTCAAATGAGTAGAGTTAAGCTGAATTTACACTGAAAACACCAACGCAGGAATATCACAGTTGCCGCTACAATTACAATATCATATTGTGTCTAACAATATAGCGACAACCTGCAAATCTCTAAAGAAAACATGTAACCTGCATGAGTGCATAGCTATACTCTAACTAACTTTGACAGATGCAAAAATCTTGATCTGAATCTGAGAATGAAGGCTGAAATCTGTAATTATTTGGAGACTATAAATAGACGAAAAGATGAGGAAAAGAATCATCAAGAGCAAGGGGATTAAATTTCAAAAATTCTGTGTCAATCAAAGATTTAAGCTGGAATTCGGGGAGCTAATGAATCAAGTCTGCAACTGCTTCTGACAAGAGGTACTTGATGCCGAGCAAGAGGAACAAGTAAAGAGTAGGCCTAGCAGTCTAGAGATAGTAAGCTTCATTGTACTCTTTATTTCTTCTTAAACGATGTTGGATTCTATTGATATTAAATGAATATCTTTTAATATTATATCATTTTGATTCTTACTTTACATTACTTATCCGCTTATTCTTGGGTTTAACCGCTCTAAACACAAAAGTGAAATTGCAGTACATCGACATCGAGAGATGCGATGATAGGTTAGATTAACAAGTGGGTTAGGCGAGAGCTGCTCGAGACTGGGATAAACTCCAGTTACTTGTTCTTGAATACACATCATTGCTCACACCGAGAGGTGAAGTAGTGTATTTGAGTCGGGATTAAGTAGGGAGCTATTGTGGGTAAGAACTCGAAGGGACTTCATTACCGCGACAATTCATCTATATTCTACCTTGTCGACGTATCTAGCGCTGCAACCTGTAGAATCAGTGAACCATTTCCACCCTTTACACTTGATCACTTTTATATTTCTTGCATTTAAAATTCTAGCACTCAACACTTAACACATTTGGATTTATTTTCAGTACACTGACATTTAATCTCTGATATTTAACTCTAATTGTGTTGACAATAATGATTATTTTATTGTGCAGATCTGACATAATTGCACTGACATTCTTACTCGCATTATACTGATTTTTAATATTTATTGCTCTGACATTAAAACATTAGGAACCATTTCCTCGTGGGATCGATATTCGATAGCTCTGTTTATCAACTATACTTGCATCGATGTGTGTACACTAGCACAATCGTTGTGTCACAAAAACACTGATCACATATCTTGCAGGATGTATACCATAGTTAGCACGAGTTGGAATATGGTATTCAGAAGTTACCTCAGGTGAAGATTATTGTAAAATAATGGTTAACTAGTGAACTTTGAGGCATATTATTTATTGGTAAAATTGGAGTTTTAGAATAATAAATTTTATTATTATATTCTACCCCATGAGACCTTTAAAATGGTATATAATATGCTCAAAATGGTTAAGTAATGAATTAGAAATTGAAGCTCAAAGTAAGCTACATGAAAATTATTGTTAAGGAAAAGTGGTGCTTAAAACCTCACATCCCACATTGTTAAAAATGTGGTATATGAGAAGGGTTTATAAGCTAGAAGCAACATGTTAATTAGTAAATGACTAAAACAAAGCTCTCTCTTGCGCGTAAAGTCGGTGCGGATCAAACCAAAAAGGGTTAGGGGCACACTCGCAAGACGTGGGCGACACAACATGTCCAAATTGGTTGAGCCTTAATGGGCCTATCGAATTTTTATCCAATTTAAATATTTTTTCCTCTTCAACAAAACTGTCCCTTGGTATTCCAAAGGTAGTTACTATAGCGTTATTTCAGTTTTAATTTTTTGTAACTCACCAGTTATTAGTATTTTGTAACTCTCCTGCCATTATGTTTGTAACTCTCTTGCCAGTATGTTTGTTTTAATTTACATGAAAACATTTTAGCTATTTTTCACTATAAATAGCCTACTTCTCTATTCATTTTAAAAACAAGAAGAAAAGAAAACAATCTTTTGCTCTCTCTCAAATTGTTGTTCTTAGTTTTCTCTCAAATTCCAATTTTTTTTTTGTGATAGAGGAGGCTTGGTTAGAATTTGCCTGTTCACTGAAAGTTGTGCTTCTTTTGGTGAGTGATTGTTGTTGTATCTTGAGAGATAGACGTCCAAAGTTCTTTAGCACCTAGGAGAGAGCGAATCTATCTTAAGGTGACTATTCATATAGACCTCAATGGATTTTTGGTTTACAATCCATTTACAAATACTGCGTAAAGAATTCTTGTTTATTTGATTTTTATTAATTTACAATTTATTATTAAATTTAAATTGTATTTATATTTAGTATATACTGCCTTTTGTCTAACAAACTTAAGATAGATACCTACAAATCAAAGACGAGTATGTATGGATAATTGAAATAATTTGGGAGTGGATGTTTAGGATTGGTTTTTTGAAAGACTTGGTATTTAAGCATGCCTAGTGCATCACCTCTCTTTCAAAGTAACCTACCTGGTGCACTATTCATTATTGTGTTTTCTATTAGTCCATCTAAACTTTTATTTCGGGTTTTTAGTTTTACTAAATTATTGTCGTTTAACAAAAGTTGTATTTCTGTTTTTGATTTTTAGTTTCTAACTAAATTTTTGACATTTAACATATTCATAAATTAACTAATATCGGTTTGTTTCTAAATTCCAAATGAGAAAATTGATTGAAACATCGAACATATCAATCAGTCCTCAGTTTGTTGGTGCTATTGTCCCTACTCAGGCTCAAAGCCAGAGTCTAACATTGCTGGTGGCTATGAGCCATAATGAAAAACCTACGAAATTCACTGAAGAGAATTTCAAGACATGGTAACAAAAGATGCTGCTTTATTTGACCATGTTAAACTTGGACAAATTTTTGAAGGAGATCCTCCTACTGTAAGAGAGGATGAGGTAGATCCTGCTACCACCTTCAATGTTGTTGAAGCTTGGAAGCACTCTGACTTTCTATGCCGTAATTACATTTTAAACAGTTTGATTGATGCACTCTATGAAGTGTATAATGTGAAGAAGAAAGCTACAGAACTATGAGAGTCATTGGACCATAAATACAAAACTGAAGATGCTAGAGCTAAGAAATTTTTAGTTGTCAAATTCTTAAATTTTGTAATGATTGATTCTAAAGCTATTGTGAATCAGGTGCAGGAATTTCACTGATCATTCATAGTATTCTTGTTGAATGGATGGGTATGAGTGAATCCTTTCAAGTGGCATCCATTATCGAAAAGCTACCCCCTGCTTGGAATGACTTCAATAACTATCTGAAGTGTAAAATAAAGGAAATGACAGTGGAAGATTTGATTGTCAAGCTTCGAATTGAAGAAGACAATAGAAGTGCATCCAAAAAGCTCAACAAAGTAGTAAATCTTAATGTAGCTAAGGCAAATGTGGTAGAAGTCATGAAGGACTTCAAGAAAGGAAAACAACCTATGAATGGGGCACAAGTCATCTAACTGTAGGGTTCCAAAGAAAGTCAAGGCTAATGAGGCCAATGATGTGGAAAAATTTCCTAGGAAATGTTTGATATAGACTTGTGTGTCTGATATAGGCTTTATGTGTGAAAGGGATATGTAATCTCTATAAAGCAATGAAAATGAATAAAAATGTCACTTCTTCCATTTATATGTTTGAGTCATTTACTTTATAACATGGCAGACTCGTACTTGTTAATTAAATACTTTATGAAGATTAATTAACTTAGAGCAAATTCAAATTAATTATATTCATAAATGTGAAACATGTGTTAGGGAAAATTAATGAGGTCTTCATTTCAAACAGTTGAAAGAAGCACAGAATCACTTGATCATAACAATGCTTATGACTTAAGATTTGTTTAAACGAGAAGAAGGCATAAATACTTTATTACCTTCATTATTGAAAGCACAAAACATTACTATGTGTATTTGCTTAAGAGCAAAAACGAAGCTTTAGAGAATGTTATTCTCTATAAGTAGGAAGTTGAGAAGTGATCGTGGTGATGAATATGTTGAATCATTTGATGACACCACTATATTTTCCTCAAATCAAATGGAGTAGTCGAATGGATAAATCGGACTCTAAAAGAAATGATGAACTCATTGCTAGGAAGCTCTGAGTTATCACAGAACATGTGGGGGAAGCTATTCTATCAGATAATTACCTCTTTAATAAGGTTCCTCATAAGGAAAGGGACAAGACAACCTCTTCGAAATATGAGGGTGTCCTAGAACCACTTGAAAATGTGAAGGGTGTCTTGTTAACGTAATGGTAAGTCGAGACATATGTGTCATCGACAAAATATTGTTAGACAACTAATCTCAAATGGAGTTATCTCTATTGATTTTATAAAATCAAAAGAGAACATTACGAATCCGCTAACCAAAGGATTAAACTGAGATCAGTTTGATAAAACATAGAAAAGAATTGGATTGAAGCCCATGAACATTTAAAGGCGCTATGTGAAGGAAAACCCAACCTAGTTGATTGGAGATCACACGATCTAGGTTTAAAGGGACAACATACTTTTATAGACCTTGTAAGGTCATTGTGGGGGTTATTACTCTAAATCCATTTCTATGATGATAATAGTGATTAAAAATGTGAAAAAGGTTAAACAAATGCTTTTAATGACCATTGTAAGTTTCGGTGAGCCGAAAAATATAAGTTACCTATGTGAGAGTGAAGTGGGGTCGCTTCAAGGAGACTACTGGGGCATAGTTCTCTAAAACTCCTGCAGAACCAGGAGATGTTCACGGCCAAATGGACATACCCACGAGAATAAAAAACCTTGCCAGGGAGGTATTTGAGTGAGGTATATCATCGTTTGCACCGAAAGCAGAATAGTTCAAGGGCATCGTGTCTACTGGTCAGCTAGTAAAGTAAATATACTTTCATAAGGGAAGTTTCAAGGGTTGGTGCCTACCTATCCTATGCAAATATCTAATGTAAACTCTATCACCACTTCGTGTCATTGAATTTTCTTAATCTTTCAATTTCATTCATGTGGGGGATTGTTGTAAAATAATGGTTAACTAGGGAACTCTGAGGCATATTATTTATGAGTAAAATTAGAGTTTTTAAATAATAAATATTATTATTATATTCTACTCCATGAGACCTTTAAAACGATATATAATATGCTAAAAATAGTTGGGTAATGAATGAGAAATTGAAGCTCAAAGTAAGCTACATTAAAATGATTGTTGAGGAAAAGTGGTGCTTAAAACCTCATATCTCACATTGTTAAAAGTGCGGTATATGAGAAGGGTTTATAAGCTAGAAGCAACATGTTGGTTAGTAAATGACAAAACTAAAGCTCTCCCTTGCGCGTAAAGGGGTACGGATCAAACCAAAATGAGTTAGGGGCACACTCGCAAGACGTGGGCGAAGTGAAATGTCCAGACCGGTCGAGCCTTAATGGGCCTACCAAATTTTTAGCCCATTTAAATATTTTTTCCTCTTCAACAGAACTGTCCCTTGGTATTCCAAAGGTAGTTACTATAGCTTTATTTTGCTTTTAATTTTTTGTAACTCACCAATTATTATTATTTTGTAACTCTCCTGCCATTATGTTTGTAACTCTCCTATCATTATGCTTGTTTTAATTTACATGAAAACATTTCAGCTATTTTTCACTATAAACAACCTACTTCTCTTTTCATTTTAAAAACAAGAAGAAAAGAAACAATCTTTTGCTCTCTCTCAAATTGTTGTTCTTAGTTTTCCCTCAAATTCTAGTTTTTTTTTTGTGATAGAGGAGGCTTGGTTAGAATTCGTCTGTTCACTGATAGTTGTGCTGCTTTTGGTGAGTGATCGTTGTTGTATCCTGAGTGATATACTTCCAAAGTTCTTTAGCACCTAGGAGAGGGCGAATCTGTTTTAAGAAGACTGTTCCTACAGGCCTCAACAAATTTTTTTTTACAATCCATTTACAAATACTGCGTAAATTTTTTTTGTTTATTTGATTTTTATTAATTTATAATTTATTATTAAATTTAAATTTTATTTATATTTATTATATATATTCTTTTCTCTAACAAAGATTAACATGGTCGGTTTGGTGGTCTAGGAGGATCAATACTATTTGTGAGAAGATCATCTTGTAATTCATCACATCCACCCAACTAAGTGTTCTCATTTTCATCACCTCTCTCTGCACTTTCCAGATCAGTATTATCATCACCTCTCTATGCAATTCCTAGAATATTTGATTGCTCTCTTGGTGCAGTATTTTTATTAGTACTCTTTTCATGCAATTGGAGAAATTCCTATATTACATCATCAAGATAAATCACTTCATTATGTTTCTCCCCCTGAAGTGAAGAATCTGCAGAGTAAAAAAACTCATTTTCATGGAAGATAACATCCATAATGACAGAAGCCTATTAAAAGAAGGATCTTAGCATTTATACCCTTTTTTTATAATTTTCATACCCCACAAAAATGCATTTTACAGCTCGAGATTCCAGCTTATTTCTCTGATGGGATACATTGAACGTAAACAACACATCAGAGTGCACCAAGGAAAATGACATACATGTTTTATTTTCACTTAAAGGAAAGCGAGCATGATGACCTTTGGCAAGGGCACAAGTTTTACAAGTAAAATCTGAAACATTAAAACCAACAAATAATGAAGGAAATAATCTTTTCAGATAGAGGAAATATGGATGTCGCAAACATTTATGTCATAATCAGATCTGTTCTTTTTTTTCTTATCAACTGAATTCTCTTGTACCACATAAGCCTGCCCTTTGCTAAAATATTGAAAGCCATTTTCCAAATAGTACAATCCTCCCCTTTCTCTACCAATGTCAATCTTCACCTTGGTGTAAAGGTCTTAAAAAATAAAGTGAGTGGGAAAAAATACAAGAAATATTATGAGATTTTGTTAATTTTTGTATTGAAAGAAGGTTAAAATTTAATGATGGCACAAATAAAACATTCTTTATATCAAAAGAAGAAGATAATGGGATAGTACAAATACCAACAATTAGAGAAGAAACTCCATTAGCATTAGTGACAATATTTATAGAACAATTAGATAATTTATCGAATTTTTGTCTATCACAAATCATATGATCTGCTGCACCTAAATAAACTATCCAATCACTATTACTAATAAAGGATTTACCTAATTGAGCAAAAAATCCAGAACTTGTGGCTAGATTAATCTTTGGATTAATGTTCTTCTCTTGGTTATTAAAGGATGCTTGAGGTGCCTTCTTACTTTTTGGGTGACAATCCAGATATCCATGTAACCAAAAACATGTATCCACTATGTGACTTTTTCCATTACAATGGGTCGATCCTCTTTTCAAGAGGTCTTTTTGGTTATCACTACAGCTCATTCTCTAATTGTCCCTCCAAGCATGGCTCCCTGTCAATTAACTTCTACAAAGACTACAATATGCACACTTT
Organism: Kokia cookei; assembly: GCA_039519145.1. NCBI lineage: Eukaryota > Viridiplantae > Streptophyta > Magnoliopsida > Malvales > Malvaceae > Kokia > Kokia cookei. Next base: position 19,049,780 of record CM076910.1, on the reverse strand, counting down.
GGATATTTGGGAGTGGTTTAGTAGCAAGTACTCGACCTCTTACCCTATCCAATTGCGAATCCAATCCAGCCAAAAAATATATACACTGTGTCTATTAACCTTTATAGTATATTTTGTGGTGTTAGTTGCACAATCCATAGTACAATCATCAATAACATCAAGTTGTTGTCAAACCATTTGTAGTTTTCCAAAATAAGAAATAATGCACTCACCATTTTTATGAATAGACATCACCTCAAAATGAAGTTGATATGCTTTTGAAGCATCTTGCTTGACATAATACATTTGTTTTATAGCATCCTGTATTTCTTTTGTCATGCCCAAGCGAAGGAATAATGATTCAATGTCCTTTGTCATTGCATCAAGAAGCCATGATTTGACCAAGCAATTTTCTTCTTGCCAGGTTTTGTACTCATCTGAAAGTTCATCTTTCGGTGGCACTTTTGTAAATGCAATAAAACCCGAATGCTTTCTTCCACGAATCTTTTTTTCGGCATTTAAGGACCACTCAGTATAATTGGTTCCATCAAGACGATCTAGGGTGATTAGAGAATTTTCCTATATTGGGAAATTAATTGTAGGGTTGTTTTTCTCATGAGAACCATTGTCACCCTTTTTAGAATCAAGCATAGTGATCATGGTACAAAGAAGAAGCTACAACAGAAGCATTAAATAGAAATAATAATTGTGTCTACTTCAATTCCAAATGAAATTCGAGGCTCTTGATATAATCTCTATAAACAAAATTATGAAAGAATTTATGTATATTATAAACAATAGAAGAGTTATAGTATATATAACCTACAACACATGAAGCTTTATAGGGAAAGAGTTAAAGAATCCCTATAATAAAGGATTGAGTCAATACTTTTTACTAAATAAATAAATAAATAAAATCTCATTAAATTTGACTCAATCAACTCCTTAATTTCTAGCAACATCAATGTCTCATTAATCTAATGGGGGGCTAATATATATAATGAGTTTTTAGAATGTCAAAATACCTAAAATATAATAATGATATAAAAAATTATGACATAATTACACACATATTGACAGTACTAGAAATAACATATGTTTTCTCCCTACTTATTGGTTAAGTTGTCCCCATTTAATTATCTTTAGCACATATTTTAACATTTTCAATTCAGTAAATTGCATTTTATAACTCAGTGGACCTTAACCTATTTATCCCTAATTTTCTCATGTTTTGGTACTAATGTCGCTGCATGAGTATTTCCAGATTACGCCCAAGACTGTCGTTACACCTGACAGTTGTCAAAGCAGTGATAGGCCTGTAAACGTCACAGCATTTAAGTGCAAGCGGACACTCATCGATGCAAGTATAGTTGATAGATTTCCTCTATCAGATATCGATGCCACGAGGATAGAGTTCTTGATATTCAATTGGCGAAGCAACTAAAATTAAAATTATAGAAAATGCTAGTAAGGATGTCAACGCAATTAAATCAGATATACACCACTAAGTTAGTCAAAGTTGTCAATGCAATGATAAAAATAAAATGTTAGAGCAACTCAAAGTAAAATAAATTGTTGTTGATATTTTGAGAATTTAAATGTAGAAAAAGTAAAAGTGTGATCAAGTGCAAAGAATGGAGTGGATCACTGATTTCACTAAGTAGCAATGCTAGATGTGATGGCAAGGTATTTTATAGATGAACTGTCGCACCAATAAGGTGCCAATGAAATCATACCAATAACAACTCTTTGTTTAACCAAGACTCAAGCGCCCACATTTACCCCACCTTCCAATGTTGGAAATGCCTTGCACTCAAGAACAAGTGACTAGAATTCCTCCTAGCCTCAAGCAACTTCCGCTGACTTGCTTGTTAACCTAGCTTGTAATCGCACTTTCCAGTGTCGGTAGACTTCAATTGCACTTCCATGGTTAAAACAGTTAAATCCAAGGGAAAACAACTGAGAAGAAATGAATAGGAATCAAAGTAATCTAACATTAAAAGATATTTCCATATACAATCAATTGTCAATAAGAATTCATCAGCATTCAAAGAGGGATTAACAAATAACTTGAAGCATACTATTCCTAGGCTACTAGGATTATTCCTTAATCGCTCCTCTTGTATCGTATCAAGTACTCCTCGTCAGAAGTTGTCACAGACTTGCTTGATCAGCTCATCGGACTTCAGAACCAAACTTCAAAGCTTTAGAGAATTTGCAGAATTACTTTCTTCACCTCTTGATATTCGCTCTCCTTCTCTCCTCTATTTATAAGCTTTGAGAATTGCAGATCCTATCTCTTTTTAGGTCCAACTTCTTTTGCAGCTGTAAAAGTTTGTTAAAATTCTGTTGTGCACTCACGCAGATCTAGTGTGTTCTTTATAAATCTACAGGTTGTCGTGACATCGCTGGGTGCAATCTGTAATCTTTAATTGTGGCAACAACATGTTATTCTTCTGTGTTGGTGCTTCTAGATGTGTTTGCAGCATAAATTCACTCATACAAAGTAGATGTTTCCATGCGGTGACATTTTTTTCCGTAATTCCAAGCTAAACTTGTGGCTGTATCTTTGAACTTTTTCTAGCATCGATCTTTCGAGATGGATCCCCGTGCTGACAATTCCAGATGCAATACATATGTTGCATATGGTGACATTAGTGCACAGAAGAGATAAAATAATGAGAATTTAAGTCACACAACATTGAGTTAGAAAATGTAAATACTAAGTATGAAATGACTATCATGCATGCTAAATATAATACAAAAAGGACAGTTAATACATAAATTTAAGGAGAAAATAAGTGACATTTCTAATGCTATCACACCCCCAAACTTGAGTTTTTAATTGTCCTCAAGTAAACAAAGTCACAAACAAAACATGTCACCACAATCATTATTCTAACAACATAAATCCTCTGGAATTCTAATGTACAAATTGTATTCACCTGATAGAATAATGTGCCGACAATTTATAGGTATGAATAATTAAAACTGCAACTTCACTAATGTTAGTAACATGCTTTGAATCTTAACCTTTCTTGACCAATACAACATATATTTCTTTTTTCTTCTTTCTTTATTTTTTTTTTTATAAATGACTGAGAGATGTCATTGCATTACTCTACCTTTGTTCCTAGGCAGTAACGATGGGGTGCAACAAACCCCCAAGAAGTATGTAGTTGCACCGACACACGCTCTTGCAATGACAGCCTTTGGCTAGATAATTTTTCTAACACATACAGTGGAGTGTTCTCCCTTGATAAGTCACAATGCACTTACATTGGAGTATCTTTTATTAGTACAATGTCACTTCAATTGGTAAGTTATTTAATGATTCAAAGATTGATTCTACCCATTCATTACTGAAGCAATTCCAATCATTCATCCAAAAATAGAAGGCTCAATATTCATTCATATTCACCCAATTCACATATCAGCATTCCAAGCAATTCAAGATTTATGTATAAAATAAAAATTGTGATCACATTTTTGTTGAAATTTTGCATACTTTCATTAACCTAAAGACACAAATAAATTTTTAAATATGTGGGTGTAATCGCATTTCCATTTCACACAAGATCCCCTCAAACTTAATGTCTGCATTGTCCCCAATTCACTGATAATACTATACATATAAAAATGGAAATGCAACTATAATGCAGATAGACTAACATGAAAAATGCAATGACAATGAGATGCATGCAACTAACTATTGAAAAGTAAACTAACTCATTGTTCAGCAGTCGATGAATTAACTGCCTTGGCTTTCTTCTTCTTCTTCTTTGGGCACTCCTTTTCTGCTTTACGCCTCATTTTCTTGTCCTTCCTCTTTCTCTTTTTGCCTTTGGAATCAACCGGAGCAGTAGATTGCTCCTTCACAGCCGGTTGAGTGGAGGCCTTATCGATAGTCACATCAGATGGATGGACTTTAGCAATTGGTGCCACAAAGGGTACAATGACTAGAGGGTTAAGATCCTCAGTGCTGCTGGTGACTGTCTTAGCATGGCTTGCTTCAGGTGGAGCCAAGGTATCACTGAATGCCTTCACACTTGTGGGTGCATTGACAAATTCATCCTCTATATTTGTGGGGGCATTATTCTTCTCTTCTTTCGGATCCTTCTCTTCAGGTCCTTCATCTTCTTCATTATCCTTCTCCTTTCCTTCCTCTTCCTCAGGCTTCTCTTTCTCAGTTGTGTCTATTTCGATGCCTTCCTCTACTTCCAAACCCATAGATACAATCGGTCTACGCATCTCCTTAGCAATAGCCTCCCTTTCTGTTATGTTAGCCCTAAGACTGTTCGAAAATTCATTCTCGAACAGGCTAGTGATTGTTCTGAAACAGACGTCCATGGAGTTGGAATGTCCTTTATGCTCCTCATCATTGGAGATATGAATTCTCGTTAGGGATGGGACAAGTTGAGGCCTACCTTCAAGAGTAGGTTGCTCAGAGGACGATAGGGCTTCCCTAAAAATAGGTGGGAATACAAGGAATTCTGGCATGGGATATGGGCTCAAACTCCTCAATGTAGTGATAATAGCGTTGTTCCATGCCCTTATTTATGCATAGAAGAGGTTCTGCCTGTAATCCATTTCCTCTAACATATTGACAAGGTGAATCTAGCGCATATCCATGCAATCAATGATTTATTCTATTACATCCAGTTTTTTCCGAACTTGTGGGTTTGTAGGAGCATTTTCTTACTTCTCCTTTTGTTTTCCTTTCCCTTTCTCCTTCTTCTTAAGCACCTCTTTCACAAGAGGGGTCTTGTCCCCTCGTCATTCGCTCTACCGAGATATCATTTATTGGCCCCTTGTTGTCCAACACCTCTTCACCATTACGGGGCACAATACCTTTTTTTTTGTAGAGAATCATAATTAAAGAAGGGAAAGGTAAGATACTTATCTGTTTACACACAGGTTCAACAATTTCATCATGTAAAATTGCACCGACATTGTTGTGGTGGCCCTTTAGAATGGAGTGAAAAAGGAACATGCGATCCAGCGTCGTAGTTGTGCTATAGGTTGAAGGCAGAATTCAGCGGTTAACAAAGTGGAACCATACCTTGCTCTAAGTGGTGAGATAATGTCGGTGCATAGTGTAGTTATGCAGATCATTTCCAGTCCACACAGCAACCTCGACGTATAGATCTCGCATCACCAGGTCAGCATCTTCATTAGTTAACTCCTCTAAACACATAGTGTGAGTATTTTCTCTTTCAACGATGCGAAAAAGTGCGTTGATGTGAATCACACTCCAAGGCATGGCTCTCTCAGATAAAAACAAACTCTTGTTCAGAGTCCACTAGGTTAGCATAGAATTCCCTTACCATAGTAGGGGAATAATCGGCCGAATGGTCGCAGAAAGACTCCCAACCTAGGCGAGCGATCATTCTGGTGACTTGTTTCCCCAATGTCTGATGCAGGGACAACTAGAAACCTTGCTCTGAGTGACAGTTTCTCTTGAGCATGAAGAAGTGGTAGCGGTCCTTCGCCACCTTGGAAAGGAACATGATAGGTTCTTTTTGTGAGGGCTAGTCGGCATTCTGAACCACAATGGCTGAGGATTCAACGGAGGATTATGAAGGGGTTTTTACTCCTCGTGTTCTGGCCATAATAGCTAAATAAAGAGAGTGAGAGAATTTACAGAAATGTTTGAAGACAATGAAGAAGATGGTTGCAGCAGTAATGAAGGTTATGAGAGGGAGAAGAGAAACGGTAGAAGAAGGGTTTTATAATTCTTTCAGAGGAAGAGACGTGAATATTTCAATTGGCTTAGGAAAACATTACGTCTATAGCCAATAAATCCTAGGTTATAGATCGTACCTCTTGGTTTGATCTAATTGCTAGGGATGGATGAAGATCAATCGGTTCAATTCTTGCAGAAAAAATTTTGCTTAGTCATCGCAAAATGCGTTAACAAGTTGTGCTTTATGATGTGTCGACAAAAAGGATATTTTTTTATTCCTACATAAACTAAAAAGGAAACAAATGAAAATAAAAAGCAAAAAGTAAAAGTAAAAATTGCAATGAAATTAAATAAATATGACCAGATTTATGGTCTCATTGTGTTCTTTGACATCTAGGCTCACGTAATGCTTCAGTCGTTGGTCATTTACTTTAAACTAGTGTCTATTCTTCATATCTTCAATTGTCACCTCACCATGCTGGAATGCTTCGACAACTTTGAAAGGGTCTAACCATCCCGAACGTAATTTACCTGGATGTAATTACAAACGTGAATTAAATAGAAGTACCAACTGACCAGGGTTAAATTGTCGTTACAAGATGATATTGTCGTGTCATCTCTTAGTTTTTTCTTTGTATAAGGCTACATTTCCATACACAGTGCATCGAATTTCTTCTAGCTCGAAAATGTCCAATAACCATTTCTATCTAGTAGCATCGTAGTCCATCTTCACCTACTTGATAGCCCACATGGCTTTATGTTCAAGTTCAACCAGCAGGTGACAGTATTTACCAAACACTAATTGATACGACAACATCCTCAACGGGATTTTTACAAAGTGCGAAGCGCTCACAACGCATCATGTAGCAGCGAAGACCAATATCTTCGAGATGGGTTAACCACCTTCTGAAGGATACTTTCAATTTGTCGATTAGAAACCTATGCTTGGCCATTCGTTTGTGGATGGTATGTGTTGGCCATGCGATACTTCACACCATATCATTTCAAGGCTGTCGCCACTTGGTTATTATGAAAATGAGTACCTTGATCACTTATCAATGCTCTAGGTGTTCCAAATCTTGAAAGGATATATGTGTGGAAGAACTTAAACACCGTTCGAGCATCATCCTTTGGAATCGCAATTACCTCTATCCACTTAGAAACATAGTCAACAGCAACTAAAGTATACACATTCCCAAAAGAGTTCAGTAATGGTCCCATAAAGTCTATACCCCAAATATCGAATAACTCCACCACCATAATAGGTTGTTTGAGCATCTTGTTGTGGCAACATATAGAACTTGTGCGTTGACATCTATCGCATTGTGCACAAAATTGTGGGCATCTCGAAACACTATGGGTAGAAGAATCCTGATTGTAAGACCTTTGTAGTAGTCCTTACTCCACCAAAATGGCCTCTGTAGGGAGCATCATGGCAATGTCTTAGGATGGAAGTCATCTCTTCTTCAGGAACGCAACGACAAATAATGTTGTCAATGCATACCTTGAATAGGTATGGCTCGTTCCAATGATACTTCGCAACGTCACACATAAATTTGATCTTCTTATGAGTAGTGGTACTCAAGGGTAGCTTCCTACAAGCAAGATAATTGATGACATTTGCATACCATGAAGATGTGTCAACATAAAGTAATTGCTGGAAATGCATCGACAATTTGGGATTTATTCCCATCCTCACTTTAGACTTCCAGGCAAAACAAGTGGTCAGCAACTTGATTCTCGGATCCTTTCTTATCTTTAATTTCAATATCAAACTCTTGTAAGAGCAAGATCCATCTGATCAATCTCATTTTGGCGTCTTTCTTCGCAAAAAGGTATCTCAACGTAAAATGATCTGTGTACACTATAATTTTTGTGCCGACAAGGTATGAACGAAAACTTGTCCAATGCAAAAACTACTGCTAATAATTCCTTCTCAGTAGTTGTATAGTTCACCTGTGCTTCAGTTAAGGTTTTACTGGCATAGTAAATTGAGTGAAATACCTTCTCTTTGTGTTGTCCAAGCACCACTCCTACAGCAAAATCACTCGCGTCACCCATTAATTCAAATGGTTGTGTCCAATCTGGTGTGACGACAATTGGAGATTGTACTAGCTACTTCTTTATTGTGACAAGTGCATCTAGACATGCGTCATCAAACACAAACTTTTTATTCTGCTCTAGCAATGAGCATAATGGTTTGGCAATCTTGGAAAAATCTTAGATAAATCTCCTATAGAAACCAACGTGACCAAGAAATCTTCTATCATGTCCGAGAAGATAGCCATCATACACCTCTAGAACGTGGCTGGTGCCTTGCATAATCAAAATGGAATACGTTGGAAGGCAAAGGTTCCAAATGGGCATGTAAACGTGGTCTTTACTTGATCTTTCAGTGTAATGGCAATTTGATTATATCTAGAGTAGCCATCTTGGGAGCAATAGTAGGCTTTACCAACTAGTCTATCCAACATCTGATCAATGAATGTTAGTGGAAAGTGATCCTTTTTTGTGGCCTCATTGAGACAACAATAATCTATACACACTCGCCAACCAGTAGTAATACGAGTAGGGATCAGGTCGTTCTTATCATTACTCACCACTATGATGTCGCTTTTCTTAGGAACACATTGAATAGGGCTTACCCATGCTATCTAAAATGGGGTAGATGATGCCCGCGTCCACCCACTTAATAATCTCCTTCTTCACTATCTCTTTCATTTTCTCATTAAGCCTTCGCTATTGCTCACTGGATTGCTTCCCTTAATCTTCCAACCTGATCTTGTGCATGCAAAAAGAGGGACTAATTCCTCTGATATCTACAATGCTCCAGGCTATGGCTCGTTTGTATTGCTTCAAAATTGCGATAAGTTTTTCTTCTTGACTCACATTGAAGCTTGCACAAACAATCACAAGTATTATGTCATTGTAACCTAGAATGACATACTTCAAATGCTTCGGCAATGGCTTTAACTCCAAGGTTGGAGCTTTCTTGATTGATGGTTTAAACATAGGGATCGTCCTATTAGACAAATCCAAGGATTGCAATTACCAACCCTGTTTCAACTCATAACTATTAGCCTCAGCTCTGTGGTCGCGTTCAGTTAGGATATCATCGGTGGTTGTCACTGCATATTCATCTAAGACTGCTGAACTTCGTTCATTAAATTCCTCTATAATTACCTCGTCTAGCACATCAATGTGGTGACATTGCTATTTACTTGTAGATGGAGCAGCTTCAAACACACTGCAAGTAACATGGTCATCATTATGACGCATAATGAGCTCGCCCTTGAAAACATCAATAAGCGTTCGTCCCGTTACTAAAAATGGGCATCCCAATATGATGGGCACCTCCTTATGTACTTCACAGTCAAGGATGATAAAGTCAGCAGGGAACACGAGCTTATCAACGTGAACGAGGACATCTTTGATCTGGCTTTCAGGTTGTGCTAAAGATCTGTCCGCAAGCTGTAATGGCACCGCAGTGGGTTTTATAGATCCAATTCGTAACTTCTTGAATGTGGACAAAGGCATAAGGTTAATACTAGCTCTTAGATCGCATAAGGCTTTACCTAGATAATGGGTTCCAATGGAGCATGGAATTGTGAAGCTGCCAGGTTCTTTCATCGTTAATGGCAACTTATTTGTTAGCACAGTGTTGCATCCCTCTGTGAACACAATTATCTCGATTTCGGACAACTTTTTCTTCTTTGATAGTAACTCTTTCATGAATTCCAATAGCTGGGTATCTGTACGAGCATCTACAAGAGGTATGTTAATGTGTAATTACTTCAAAGTAGAAACAAACTTCTGGTAATCCTTATCATGGTCTTTCTCCTTAAATCTCTTTGAAATGGTAAATGTATAATGTCAGTGGGTTGTTGTGGAATAATCGGTTTCATCAACATAGGCAGTTGTGTCTACATCTTTGTTGGCCGAATTGTAGGCATGGAGGTCACTACAGGTTGTTCCTCCTCATTTATTTCTGCTGAGTTCTCGTCAGATTCAACTTCTCCTTGTTGTTGTGGCTCTGCATCAACATGTTCTTGGTTGAAATTTCTGCTTGGTTCAGCAATTTGTTTTCTGCTCTGCAGCGTGATAGCCTTACAATGCTCCTTCCCCTTCTGCATTGGATTTCTAGTGTCGCTAGGCAAAGTGCCTAGTGATCTTGTACTCAGATTAGAAGTCAAATTGTCCTAGCTGGGCTTTCAACGCATGGGTAGAAGAAGAATTTCCTTGAACGATTACTTCATTTCACGTAATATGCTCTCGCATCAGAACTTTAAGAGCAACCATAGGATCTGATCTTTGTTGAGAAAACTATTGTTGTTGTTGCTTATTTTTCTTTTCATTTTCACCAAATTAAAAAATTTTCCACGTGACAGTAAACCTTTTTTAAAAGATAAAATTACTAGTATACAAATCTATAAAATTATTTATTGATATAATAATCACTTTATTATGGATGTCAATAACTCTCAAAAGTTGCAACATCCATTGTAGCAACCCCTAATGGAATTATGAGGGTTTTATTAAGCCTTCATTTATTCTTTGTAACTTAAGGGATTGTATTATGTTAAAAGGTTTATAAATAGAGGTATGTACAACGCTTGTAGATATATAAAAGGAATGAAATAAAAAGTTCTTTTGTTTATCTTTATATTGTATTACCTGTTTATATTGATATTTATTTTTTAGTTTGTTCTTTCCTTTCATTATTGCAAACACATTATCTGCACGAGTTTTTACAAGTTTATAGTGAAGTTCATGTCATTTCGACTTTATATAATTTGCCCGTATAACTCCTGTTAAACTATATATGTTATACATTTCTTCATCATTCTTTTATTTTATTTTCTAGATGAAATATTTCCTTTGGATAACATTTTCACATTTATTTTTGTAACTCAAATGTTATAATTATAATTATATATACATGTTTTTTTTACTAAAAGAAATTTCAGTTAATGTAATTTGTGTTAAGTTATTATTATGACTATTCCTCTAAATGCCAATATTTGACATACATATTATTATTTAGAAAATTTTGTATATATATAATTGACTTGTTTTACAATTGATAAAGCTTATTATTTTACTAAATTATTTTACTAATTTCTTTTATTTTGATTCAAGTGATTATAATGTCAAATATTGCCAAACTTTAATTTGCGGCCTTAGACATATCAGGCAAGAATTATTTGTCATCGGTGTTAGATGCTGAAATTCACCTAGATGCTAAAGATCTAGGAAATACTATATTAGCAGATAAAGAAGCATCTAATCAAAACAAGGAAAAAGAAATTACTTTCATTTGTCATCATCTACATGAAGGATTAAAAGTGGAATATCTCACTGTGAAATACCCTATTAAGTTGTGGAATAATTTGAAAGAAAGATTTGACCATCAGAAAATAGTGATACTCCCTAAAGCTCGTTATGATTGGATGCACTTACGGTTACAAGATTTTAAGACTGTAAGTGAATAAAATTTAGAATTTTTAAAAATTAGTTCTCAACTAAAATTATGTGGAGAAAACATAACTGATGAGGACTTGTTAGAGAAAATATTTTCAACCTTGCATGCTATTAATGTGCCCTTGTAGCAGTAATACCGTGAAAAAAGATTTTAAAAGGTATTCTAAATTTATTTCATGTCTTTTGGTGGCTGAAAAAAATAATGAGCTGTTGATGAAAAATCATGGAATTTGTCCCACTGGTTTTGCACCATTCCCTGAAGTGAATGTAGCAGTACACAATAATTATGAACATGAAAAATATAGAGGTCGCGATCGCGGCCGTAGTCGTGGACGTAGTGGGGGACGTGGTAGAGGATGTATAGTAATCGTTATCATGGTCATAATAATGGTACTTCTAAACACCAGAAAAAGAATAGCAATGAGTGACAAGAAAGAGGTGGTCAAACTAATCCTTCAAAGGTTGTTGAGAATTTATGCTACCGATGTGGTATGAAGAGGCACTGGTCATGTACCTGTCGTACGTCTAAGCATTTTGTGAAACTTTATCAAACATCCATTAAAAAGAGGGAAAAGAATATTGATATTAATTTTATATCCCAAAATGATGAAATGGAGGCAAAGGATGAAGATATTCACTATGATACTAAAATTGACCATGCCTACGAGGATGATAAATTTGATGACCTTAATAATATAACTCACCTAGATATGACAAATTTGTTGGAGAATCATTAGAAAATTTGATGTTATTTTTCATGTTGTTTAAAGTATGCTTTATTTTCTTGCATAAAAAATAATTTATATATTTAATAAATATTTGAAATGTTTCTCATATTATATTTTGTTTATTTTTATGAAGAATATGAATATTCAACAAAGTTTCGTTGGACCCAAAATCAATGGAGACATGTGTCTTGCAAATAGTGCTACAACACACATGATACTCAAAGATAAAAAGTAATTTTCTCATTCGAAAATAAGTGATGCCCATGTTAATATAATATTGGATAGTTTAAAACTTATTGAGAGCTCTAGAAGAGCTATTATATTATTACCTAAAGGTACAAAAATTATCATTGATGATGCTTTATATTTCACTAAGTCTCAAAGAAATTTATTGAGTTTTAAATTTATTCATCTTAATGGATATCATATTGAGACTATGAATGAGAAAAATATTGAATATTTATGCATTACAAATGTTTAATGTGGAAAGAAATATGTTTTGAAAAGGTTGCCTGCTTTTTCATCAAGTTTATATTATACACATATTAGTGCAATTGAGACACTTGTCACTACAAATCAGAAATTTGTAGAACCACATACTTTTACTATTTGGCATGACCGGTTAGGCCATCCCAGATCTATTGCGATGCGAAGAATAATCGAGAATTCAATTGGACACCCATTAAGAACCAGAAGATTCTTGAATTCAAGGATTTATCTTGTGTTGCTTGTTCTCAAGGAAAATTGATTATTAGACCATCACCAGCTAAAGTTGAGATTGAATCTCCCTCATTTCTGGAACGTATTCAAGGTTGTTGAAACCATTTTTTTGAAAAAAAGTCCAAACTTTTATTTTAAAACTGAAAATGGAGTCGCTACCAATCATTTTTAAATTGGTGCGATTGGATTACCTCCTAAAATATTTAAGATTATTAAAATGATAATTTTGGTCTTGGAAACCATAAAAACTGGTTCGGGAGTCAGTTACGCATAAGGAATGATTAGCACCCTTACACGCTCAAAATTGGTATGTAGTCGATTATTTAATATCTTATTGTTGAAAATCGAGAACTCGAAGAATATTTAAAAAGCGATCCTTGAACGTGTAAATGGAATAATTTGATGATATTTTAAAAAATTTAAATCTCACGAAAAATTATCTTTCATTTCGAGTTAATTGAGAAAACTCATGTCTCGTAGTTAAGGACACAATATTTTGAGTCCTTGAAAAATAAAAAAATCATTTATAGATTGATTAAAGAAAATTTAAAATGCGATCTTTAAAAAATAAATGATAGATTTCGGTGTCGTTTAAAAATTAAATTTCACGAAAAACGATCTTTTGTCTCGAGCTAGTTGAGAATAAAGTCACATCCCATAAGTTAAGAACACGACATCTCGGGTACTCAAAAATAAAGAACATTTATCGATTTTAAATTTTACATATTTTAATTTTAAATAGGATATCTGATTAATTAAGTTTGAAGATAAAATCGTACTTTGGAGCATAATTTTATCGAGTTCCTTAAGTAAAGGACATTGCCTCGGTTTTAAAAAAAATTTAATCATTAATCAAGAAGGATAAAGAAAATATAAATGATAAGGTAGAATCAAAGCATAAATATTGAAATATTAATTGAGTAATCAGAGAGCAGCTCCACAGGCTCTAAGGGGTCGAGGTGTTGTTAAGGGTGGTAGTAGCTTTGGTACGGGGACGGGATGCACCGGATAGAGGTGGAACCTAGACCGAGGCTTGTCAACCTGCACTGGGATATGCGGCAAGGTGCCATGAGGACAGAGACGACGTCGATGTTATCGCGAGTACGTTCTTTATTTATTTTGTACCGTACTTTGCACTGATTGACATTGGATCTACTCAATCTTATATAGCTAGTATTGTATTTGTGAAATTGAATATATTTGCTTAGGGTACTGTCAGTGCGGTTTTCATGGCTAGTCCTCTAGGTCAGTCCATTCAGGTCGACAAGTGTATAGGCGAGTATTGTTAGAGGTTCAGGGGGTTGTGTTTTCGGCTGATCTGATGGAACTACCATTTGGGGAGTTCAAATTACTCGAGTGGATCGATTAGCTTGTTGAGCATTGAGTTAGTCTCGATTGTGCATCCAAGAGAGTTACCTTAAGAACTGATGATAACCAAGAGACTGTGATGATTGGGGAGCGTCGAGATTATCTCTCTAATGTGATCTCCACTCTCGTAGTCAAGAAACTGGTACGAAAGGGGTGTGAGGCATATCCGCCTTCATCTCTGATTCTGTGTCTACTGAACTATTTGTATGTGACATTCGGACAGTCAAGGATTTCCTAGATGTCTTTCCCAAGGAATTGTTGGGTGTACCTCTGAATTGGGCTGTTGAGTTTGGCATCGACCTATTGCCAAGTACTACTCTAGTGTCGATTGCTCCCTACCACATGGCACAGAAGGAACTGGCAGAGTTGAAAGCTAAAATACAAGAACTTCTCGATTGAGGGTTCATCAAACCGAACATGTCTCCGTGGGGGAACCTATTTTGTTTTTCAAAAAGAAGGACGGTACGATGAGAATATGTGTCAACTACCGCCAATTGAACAAGGTAACAATTAAGAGCAAGTATCCATTCTCAAGAATTGATGACTTATTCAATCAGTTCCGCAGAGATTTGATGTTTTCGAAAATCGATCTTCGTTTTGGATACCATCAGCTCAAAGTTAAAGAGACTGATGTGTTTAAGACCGCTTTCAAGACACGTTACGGGCATTACAAGTTCTTGGTTATGCCATTCGGCTTAACGAATGTCGTAGCTGTGTTCATGGATCTAATGAATCAGGTCTTTCAACCGTACCTAGATCAGTTTGTAATGGTTTTTACAAATGACATTCTAATCTATTCCAAAATTGAGACTGAACACGACGAGCATATTCATATTGTACTTCAAACACTTCGTAAGAAACAACTTTACACGAAGTTTAGTAAGTACGAATTCTGGTTATCCAAGGTTGCCTTCCTAGGGCATGTAGTGACCGTTGAGGGGATCTAGGTTGATCCTAAGAAAGTTGAAGCTGTGGTTGAGTGAACACACATGAAAATTATATTTGAACTTCAGAGTTTCCTCGGTTTAGCGGGTTACTACCATAGTTTCGTCAAGGGTACTACTAAGTGTACTACTAGTGTAATCTTTGTGGTTAGTCCTCTGGGTTAGTTCGTTCGGGTTGACAAAGTGTTTAAGCGAGTACCGTTAGAGGTTTAAGAACTACTTTTTTGGCAGATTTGATGAAGCTTCCAATCGAGGAGTTCGACTTGATACTGGGAATGGACTGGTTAGTGGAACATCAGGTTAGCCTTTATTGTGTGAAAAAAAGGGTTACATTGAGAACTGAATAGGACAATGAAGTAGTGGTGATTAGGGAACGTCGATATTACCTCTTTAATGTGATCTATGTTCTAGTAGTTGAGAGGTTGGTATGAAAAGGGTGCGAGGGATATCTTACTCTAGTCTCTGACTCCACCCCAGCTAAGCTAATTGTTAGCAATATACGGAACGTCAGGGATTTCCCTAATGTCTTCCTTGATGAACTTTCAAGTGTGGCACCAACTCGTGAGGTGGAGTTTGGTATCGACTTGTTGCTGGGTACCGCTCCGATGTTCATCACCCCTTATCGCATGGCGTCAAAGGAGTTGGTCGAATTGAAGGCACAGTTGCAAGAACTTCTTGATCAAGGGTTCATCTGACTTAGTGTGTCTACGTGTGGAACACCTATACTGTTTGTTAAAAAGAAAGACGGTACTATGAGAATGTGTATCGATTACCGTCAAGAATAAGTACCTACTACCGAGAATTGACGATTGATTTGATTTGGTTATCACCAACTTAAGGTTAAATATGAGGATGTGTACAAAATCGCCTTCCGAACATGTTACGATCATTACGCGTTCCTGGTTATGTTGTTTGGCTTAACGAATGCTCCTACAATGTTCATTGATTTGATGAACCGGGTCTTTCAACCCTATTTGGATCGATTTGTTATGGTTTTTATCGACAACATTATGATCTACTCCAAAATTGAGACTGAACACGATGAGCATTTACGTATAGTACTTCAGACACTTCGTGAGAAGCAGCTTTATGCGAAGTTTAGCAAATGTGAGTTTTGGTTGTCTAAAGTTTCTTTTTTGGGACACGTGGTGACTACGGAGGAGATCTACGTTGACTCGAAGAAGATCAAAGCTAAGGTTGAGTGGAAACCATCGAAGAATGTTATTGAGCTTCGAAGTTTCCTTGGTTTAGAAAGCTATTACCACAGGTTCATCAAGGGGCTCTCACTGATAGCATCACCTCTGACTAAACTTTTGCGCAAGAAAATTCCATTTAGGTGGTCTGAGGAATATCAAGCGAGCTTTGAGAAGCTCAAGACTATTTTGACAGAAGCTTCTGTATTGGTGCAGCCGATAACGGGTAAGGAATTTATGGTGTATAATGGCCCATCGTATGTAGGATTAGGATGTTCTTGATGCAAGAGGGAAAGGTGGTAGCGTACGCGTCCCGATAGCTTAAGGTTGATTAGGGTAATTATCCTAATCACAACCTTGAGTTAGCTATGGTATTGTTTTGGAGACATTACCTGTATGGTGAGAAATGTGTCATATACATCGATCACAAAATTCTCAAATACCTGCTAACCCAAAAAGAATTGAACTTGAGACAGTGTAGGTGGGTTGAATTACTCAAGGATTATGACTATACAATTGAGTATCTTCCCGATAAAGCTAACGTAGTGGCAGATGCTCTTTGTCATCGAGCGATGACTAATTTGCGAGAAATGTTTGCACAACTGAATTTATTTGAGGACAAGAGGTTGTTGGCTGAGTTACAGGTGAAACCAACCTGGGTTGAGCAGATTCGGGCTAAACAGTTGCAAGATGAGTTGTTAATGAAATATCTGTGTAAGGTTAAATTTGGTATCGAGTTTGAATTCGGGTTAAACAACGAGGGAGTGTTATGCTTCAAGGGTCGTATTTGTGTACCAAAAGATTTTGAGTTGAGGTTATCGATTTTGTAGGAGGCACATAGCAACCCTTACGTTATGCATCCTGGCGGAAATAAGATGTATTAGGATCTACGAGAGATATATTGGTGACTGGGGTTGAAACGAGAGGTGACTACCTACGTCTCTCATTGCTTAACATGTCAGAAAGTTAAAGTCGAACATCAATTTCCATCAGGGTTGTTACAACCAGTTAAGATTCCTCAGTGGAAGTGAGAACGAGTGACGATGTATTTCGTCAATGGGTTACCCCTAACACCCACTAAGAAAGATTTTCTCTGGGTCACCATTGATCGATTGACCAAGTCTGCCCATTTTCTACCTATTTGCATCGATTATTCTCTTCAAAAGCTTGGAAGCTATACATGTCCGAGATTGTGAGGTTACATGGGGTTCCCGTTTCAATTATTTCAGATCAGGATTAGTGCTTTACATTGCGATTTTGGAGGAAGTTGGGTACGCGACTAGACTTCAGTACTGCGTACCATCCTCAAACGAATGGTCAGTCTGAGTTAGTTATATAGATATCAGAGGATAGGCTCCATAGTTGTGTGATTAACTTTAGCGGAAGTTGGGAGGATCATCTACCGCTAGCTAAGTTTACGTACAACAACAGCTTCCAGTATGGCACCATACGAAGAATTAAATGATCATAAGTGTCGAACTCCGCTATGTTTGATAGAATTGGGAGAAAGACAAGTTTTGGGCCCTGAGTTGGTAACCGAAACTGAAAGTACTGTTAGACTGATCCGGTACCGACTAAAGGTAGCTTCTGATCGACAAAATTCTTATGCGGATTTGAAACGAAGTGACATAAAGTATTCTGTCGTTGATCAGGTATTCCTAAAAGTGACACCGTGGAAAAGGTCCTTTGGTTTAGACGAAAGGGTAAACTGAGCCAGAGGTTCATTGGACCTTGTCGGATTTTGAAACGGGTTGGACCAGTTACTTATCAGCTCGAGTTACCTCTCGAGCTTGATCGCATTCAAAATGTGTTCCACGTTTTGATATTGAGATGGTACTGTTCTGACCTAGCCCACATTGTTTCGGTAGAGGAGGTCTAGGTGCAGCCTGATTTAACTTTTGAAGAGGAACCTGTTCAGATCCTCGAGCTGGATGTTAAGGTTTTGTGGAGAAAGACTGTTAAGACTATCCCTGTCTTAGGCCACGTTGAGGGTTGATGATCTCGGACAGAGTGAAGTTGCATTTCACAACATAGCTCACGGACCAAACACAATCCATAAACCTGGCCACCCACGCGCCTACAAAATCGATCTGAAGGAGAATACATTCAAGGAAGAGCCATTCAACTTGGTTGTAGGCTTTGCTCATGTCGAGCTTAGCCACGAAGCCTTTGTTCGGCCCATTATTTAAGCTTTGGAGGTAATGAATGAGTTCATGCGCGATTAAAAAGTTACCGTGTATCATTCGGCCTGGAATGAAGGCGCTCTGGTTTCGGGAGATGCACCTAGATAGTATGAGCTTCAACCTGTTAGCCCAAACTTTAGAGACAATTTTATTGATAACCCTACATAAGCTTATAGGTCGATATTGTGTCATATCCTTAGGGTCATCATTTTTAGGAATTAAGACCACAATAGTTTCATTTACTTCCCTTGCGCTATGGATGCCCTGGAGGATCTATTTGCAATCTTTAGTCACGTCTGCCCTAACCAAGTTCCAATGCTCTTTAAAGAATAAGCCCGATAGCCCATCACTCTTAGGAGCTTTCCTAGGGTCCATTTCGCTCAAGGCATCTAGGATTTCTCTATCTAACATCAGCTCCATAAGGGCCATGTTCATGTCGCCCGTAACACATGTAGGAATATGGTCCAAAACTTGTTCAACATCATCATCACAATCAGTAGTAAACAGATCCATAAAATACCTACGAGCCAACTTCCTAATATTTTCTTCACTGGTAAACCAATGACCGTTAACATCCATTAGGCCCTCGATGTGATTCTTGCGAGCACGATGGGAGGCACGTACATGGAAAAATCGAGTGTTTCTATCTCCTTCGTGCAGCCACCTAATATGAGACCTTTGAGTCCAGTAGGTTTCCTCATCGTTGTTAATGTTTGACAATTCCTTCCAAGTCTGGCTAAGTCTCTCAGCACTATGTTCCATCTGTTGTCCATCCATAATACTACTAATCTCTCGGATTAGGCATCGATACAACCCTTACGGTATTGTGCTTAGCAAACTGCCAATTACCTAAGGAAGTGCAAACCTTCTCTATACCACGCATAACATTCCTGTTGCACTGCGCCCAGGCATTCTTAATAACCTCCTTAGCCTTATCATCATTGAACCAACAAGCCTCGTATTTAAAAAATAATCTTGGATCCTTTTTGCCTGTCCGCGGTTGCCTGCCTAGAGTGTCCAACAACACAGCATCATGATCCGAATTTGCATGCCTAAGGACGTTCGAAGCCATGAAAGTATTCCGCAACAACCAACTCGTTGACACTAGGAAGCAATCTAGCCTTTCTTTGACAAGGTCATTGTCCCTCCTATTGTTGGACCAAGTGAACCAACCCTTATCAAGCTTTACATCAATCAATGCATGGTCACCGACCACCTTTCGAAAGTCATCCAACACCACTTGGGATTTGCAGTGGCCACCCTACTTCTTGTTGTCATCCAAGATTTCATTAAAGTCTCCACCTACCACCCAGTCTTCAACAGTATTTCTCTCGATATGGTGCAAGAGCTCCCATGAACGGGCACACTGCTAAACCTCAAGGTAACCATAGAAGCCCGTAACCCTCATTTTATCTCCACCTTTGGTAGTAACTAAGGAGTCAATATGATTGGCCGAGAAACTTTGAACAATCACATCCCACTCAATTTTCCAAAGTAACACGAAACCATCTCTTCTATGCATAACATCAATAGCAAAGCAGCCTTCAAAGTCACATTTTCTCTTAACCTTCTGAAGTTCAAAAGCATTCTGTTTAGTTTCACAGAGAAAAGCAATGTTCGGGGAATTGGCAGCGAGGAGCAGCCTTAGTTTAACCACTGTCGAAGGGTTCCCCAACCCTTAATAGTTCCAACAAAGGAGCCTCATGGCTCTCAGCGGGGCTCCTCGCTAGCCACCGCCTTTAAAGGGGACAAACCATTCGCTAACTTCCTTCGAACCACACGAGTTGGGCTACACTCCCCCTCGTAGCCCCCTCATCCTTTCTTCCTTTTCCCTTTAAATATGCCCTCTTTGTCACGAAGTAGAAGGGTCGTTCACTTATGTGCTGGAGAGCCTGACGCTGATGCTTCCTCTGACGAATGCATCTGTTCTTTCTATCCCAGAGTAGCATTAAGATCCGCACCCTCCCCCTACTTGTCGATATCCCCTCTACCCCTCCTACCCTTCTTTAGAAATTTCTTCCACAATGTTTCTCAATATTTCCCCTCCTGCCTCACCTTGGGATATTGGTACCCTCATCCAGTTACCAAACTGGAAGTCCTTGGGCTCCAAATGCTCAAAAAGAGATTGCATTTCATTGTGCTATGCCCAATATGGCCACAAATATAACAAAAGGTGGGAAGCCTCTCATACTTAATAATGCTCATCAGTTCCACTCCATCACTATCCTCAACTTGAACTACACAACGCAAGGGTTTCGAGGTGTCAAGGTTGATTCTGATTCGCATGAACTCCATCCAACCCTCGTCTTTGTCCCTCCAATCGATGGCTTTGACCTCCCTCACTATGCCCCCCACCTTCAGAGCCAACTATCTAGCCATAGAGTTCATGGGGATATTATAAACACAGATCCAATAAGGCACCACCTCGAAAATTATAGCTTTGAATGTCCAGACCACTTTTATAGGGCATTAACGATAGGATGTGTTTATCAAAAAGCCATGGATCCAATCCTAGTATTCGATCTCTATCCTCCATCGAGCCAAACTTGAACAAGAAGGTGCCTTCTGCCACTTCCATGAAGTTAACCCAATATTTTATGTACCATAAAGACTGCAACACCCTGTACATCGACTCTTTATGAACTCTTTCTCTTGTAAGCAATTTGCTCATCGCCCAACTCTCCCAACCTTCTCCTTCCTTGGTTATCTTATCAAGGATCTGAACCTTTTTTACCTCTTCCTCAGAAAAATTAAGGTGTTGCGACATTTCTAGACTTCATCGTCTATGGCTACCAAAGCATCCCCTACCATGACTAGCGAAAACTACCCAAGCCAGCCCAACCCCCAACTGGTCCTCTGCCAAAGAAAAGAGACAACACAACAAGAATCATATGAAACAAATCTGGCAATAAAACCGTCAACAAAGCGTAAGAGATAACCTATTAAAAAAATTTATGAACGAACACAAAATAGTGAAAAAAGGAGACTTAGTCAACGTAATCTCGAAGCCATGCATGGGAACATGCACTTTGTACGTTAAAGAAGCTAGGGAAGAAAAAATACGTACATTGCATGCAAAAACATGCACAGTGAAAGAACGCCACACAAGAAAAATAAATAAAAAATAGACTAAAATATTAAAATAAAGACATCTAAAAAGACTTTCTTGAAACCTTTCACCACCACCGCAAAAGCTACACAGGACCAAACACTACGTCAAATCACACAGTTGACGAACCCCTTCACATGCCAGCGAACCCTCAAACACACGACAATGAACAATAGCCCCCGAGAGGGCACGTCAGCAGGCCTCCAATTAGCACAGACCACGATCATGTGGAAAAGTCAAAGCACAGGGAAACCCCCTCACCAGCCTTAGAGCCAGAAGCTCCAAGAAAGCATCAAGATGATAATCGGAGAAGAAACAGCCATCAAGAAGGTGAAACGAACACCAAATCCAGACCTGGAAATCACAAGAAAGGAAAACACAGACCAAACTGATCCAGTCAGCACGTAAAATGCTTCAACTCCGATGGAAACCACCCCCGATATGCAACAAGAAAACAGAGAACCACCCATCACCTTTAATGATGGTTCAAAGGTACCCTAAACATACAGCAGAGAAAAAAGCAACTCCTTCAAACAGCCAGTAGATAGCCCTTCTTTCCACCAAAAAAATATTTAGACACCAAACCCACCCCTCCGTTCTATCTAAAAGAAGAAAAGAACGAACACCAACCAAGAAAAAAGTTCGCCCGAATCTTGGAGAGAAAACATAGCATGCTACCGGCAGACGCTTTTGCTATTTAAAATAGGATGTTAACTTATTTATGATGGGAACTTAAACTCGTGGTGTTGGAACTTAATTATGTTTATTGTCTTGGGAGTTGAACTATGAACTCCACTGCATTTATTAATCTATGAAATAGAATTGAGTAATTGTCTTTACAAATGTGTTAATGTTTTACTTTGTGATGTGATGTTCTGAGTTGGTTGTTTCATCTAGGTCAGGTTTAAAGTGTTATATTTGTTTTATTAGTGATAGCATTAGAAAAGACCATTGATTTCTCTTTATTTAGGCTGTAATTTGTTCCCATTTTATCTTTTTTTTAACATGTTTTTTTAGTATTTTTAACTTAGTAACTGCATTTTTTAACTCAGTGATGCTAGGTTTAAATTTCTTTAATTTCTTCCTGTTTTTGCTACTAATGTCATCACAATTAGTGTTCAGTATTACATCCAAAGATGTCAGTGCAAGAGTCTATCTGGAAAGATCAACGCATGAAGGTATCTAAGGTTGTCGCCGTAAACTAGAATTCAAATTTGCACCCAAAAATGTCGCCACAACCGATAACTGTCTAATGAACGCACCAGATCTGTGTGAGTGTATAGCTGGTATAACCAACTTGTACAACTAGAGGAAGCTAGATTTGAAAGAAAGGACACGTGTACTTGGCAATGGTTGATAAATACTGATGGGAGAGGATCTTCTTCAAGCTTCATCTTCCATATTTTTTACGTATAAAAAACTTTCTCTTCAACATTTCTTAAGCTTGTTTCTATGACAGCTTAACTTCATTAAAGGCAACCTGACTGTGACAAGAAGGTGATCGGCCTGTGAACTTCACAGTAATTATGTGCAATGGGACACTGTCGATGCAAGTATAATAGACAGATGTGAGTCTGTCAGATATCAATCCTACGAGGATGGTGTTCTTGTTACTTAAAATTGTCGAAGCAAATGAAATTAAAGTAAGGAAAATTGTTAGGAATAATGTCAATGCAATTAAGTCAAAACTGCACAAAGATTAGACTTAAATTTGTCAATGCAAATACTATAACCTGTAACATAAAATGTCAAGGCAATTTAATAGAAAAATAATTTGAATATTTGAATATGTTTTGTGAATGTAAATTCAAAAAATTAAAAGAAGTAGATCAAGCATAAAGAAATGGGGAGATCCTTGACTTGGCAAGTTGGCAGACACTAAATGTGACTACAGGGTAACTGTAGATAAATTGTCACCGCAGTTAAGTTCTAATGAAATCTAACTGCTATCAACTTCTCTATTTAGCAAAGACCCAAGCACTCACAATTACCACATCTTGCAGTGCTAGTAATGCTTTGCACTTGAGAACAAGTGGCCAAAATTTCTTCTTGCCTCAACCAACTTTTGTTATCTTGCTTGTTAATCTAACTTTGTCATCGCACCTTCCAGTAACTATGATTGCAATTGCACTTCCGTGGTCAAAACAATTAAATCCAAAGATAAACAGATGAGAATAATATAGTAGAAATCAAAATAGATCTAACATTAATAGGTATTTTCATACACAATTAAAGTCAACATAATTAATCAACATTCAAGAGGAACTAAAGATGAAATTGAAGCATGCTATTCCTAGTCTACTAGAATCCTTTCGTAATTGCTCCTGATGCATCGCACTTAGGCACTCATTGTCAGAAGTAGTTGCCTCCTCGTCGCGTCAGATCACCCTCCTAGGAAGTTAAGTTTCCATGGTAGCTCACTTTAAAAGAGAATCAAAAGATGTGGAATTAATTTCATAACGAGCTTGATGATGATCTTCTCTCTCTCTCCCCTTTACTTATAATCACTAGAAGGTACAAGCTCTTATCCTTCTCAGATCTTACTCCCTTTTGCAATTGTACGAGTTGGTTATTTTCAGCCGTACACTCACGCAGATATGGTTTGTGCATTAGGTAGTTACAGGTTGTCGCGACATTGCTAGATGCAAATGAAGATTTTTATTTGCTACGACAACTTGATATTCTCCTGCGCTAGTACTTCTGGATATGTTAGCAGCATAAAGTCTCTAGTGTAATGTAGAAATATTCATGTGATGACATATTTGTCTACAATGCTACACTAAACTTCTGGCGACAACTCTGAATGCTTTCTTGCTCCGATCTTCTAAGGTGGATTCCTGTGCTGACAACTTTAGACGCAAAACTGATGCTGAATGCAGCGACATTAGTAGCACAAATGAGATAAAATGAAAGAAAGTAAGACCATACAACAATGATTTAGAAAATGCAAATACTAAGTATAAAATGCTGAAAATGAATGCTAAATGTAATACAAAGGAAACAAAGTATACACTAATCAGAGAGATTTTAATGGTCATTTCTAATGCCATCACACCTCAAAACTTGAGTTTTTACTTGTCCTCAAGTAAATAAAAGCTAGCAAAGTCATATGAAAATTCCTGTCACCGGAATAATTATTCTAGCAACTTAAATTCTCTAACATCCTAATGTATAAATTACATTCATATGATAGAACATCGCGCCGACAATTTATAGGCATGAATAATAAAAACTGTAACTTCAATAATGCTAGCATCATGATTTAAATCTTAAATCTTCTTAACCAATACAACATTTATTGTCATATACATACATATATATATATATCAACTTTTCTTTCTTTTTCTCTTTACTTTTTTTTATAAGACTGAGAGATGTCATTGCAATACTATACTCTTGTTCCTAGGTAGTAATGATGGGGTGTAACAAACCCCAAGGGATCATGTAATTGTAACGACACAAACTCTTGTAGTGACAATCTTTTCCTAGATAATTTTTCTAACACCTACAGTGGAGTGTTCCCCCTTGTTAAGTCACAATGCACCCACATTGAAGTGTCTTTTATTAGTAGATATAATTATATACATAGTTACAAGATGGTAAGTTAATTCAAGATTCAAAGAATGATACTACTCATTTATTACTAATGCAATTTCAACCATTCATCCAAAAATAGAAGGATACAATATTCAATTATATTCATCCAATTCATACTTTATCATCTCACAATCATTCAAGATTTATGCATCAAATAAAAAATCGTGGTAACATATTTTTCATAGTTTTGTATACTTTCATTTCTCAAAAGATAAATAAAATCTTAAACTTGTAGGTGCAGTTGCATTTCCATTCCGTACATGTTTCCCCCCAACTTAGTGTCTGCATTGTCCCCAATGCACTGGCAATACTATACAAAATATATGGAAATACAATTACAATGCAAAATGTGTTAAAAAATAAATTGTAGGGACATGTAAAATGCATTGACAACTATATGAAATGCATGCAACTAAACTAAGTAATGAAAAAGAAAAACTAACTCAGTGTATCGTAGTCGAGGATGTGGCTACTTTGGACTTCTTCTTTCTAGGTCGCTCCTCTTTACGCTTCTTCTTTTCTTTGTGTTTGCGCTTTTTATCGGTGCGGTGGATTGCTCCTCCATGGTTAGTTGGATATTGGCTTCATCAACAGTAACATCCGATGGATGAATCTCAGCATGTGGTGCCACCTATAAAATAATGTCCAGAGGATTAGAATCCTCATTGCTGGATATTACGACCTCGGCCTGGCTCGCCTCAGGTGGTGCCAGGTTTTCAACAGAACCACCTACACTAGTAGGTGCGGCAACAAATTCCTTCAATAAATTTTTTGACACAAAATCTTCTTCATTTTCTTCCTTCTTCTTCTCTTTTCTCTTCTTTCTATTCAACACCTATAGAGGCAATAGTCGTGTGCTCCACTTCTGCAGTAGCAGCTTCTCTTTCCGCCATATTGGCCTTTAAACTGTTTGAAAACTCGTCCTTAAAAAGGTTGGCGTTGTTACGGAAGCAATCATTCATATCCCTGGAGTGCACCTCATGGTCCTCATCATTAAAGATGTGGATTCTGTGTGGGGATTGGACAGACTGGGTCCTTCCTTCTGAAGCAGCTTGCTCTGTTGATGGTGTAACTGCCCTGAGGATAAGGGGAAACACGATGAACTTCGGCAATGGCTGCTTACTCATGCTGCTTAATGCACTGACAATGGCAGTATTCCATGCCTTGGTATAGGCATAGAATAGGCTCTGACACTTCTCCATATCATCCACTATGGCGACAAGTTTATTTTGTCGCACAGCCATACGGTCAGCAATCTGTTCAATCTCAGTAAGCTTTCTCCAAATCTGAGGATCTATGGGTGCATAGATTTGTTTGTCCTTCTTTTTCCCTTTTTCTTTCTCCTTCTTCGACGACACTTCCTTCAAAATAGGGGTTTCCTGCCCCCTCGTCATTCTTTCCACCGAAAAATCATTTATAGGGCCTTTGTTCTTTAAAAACTCTTCCACTTTGTGAGGCACAACGCCCTTCTATTTACACAACAGCATGATTAGAGAAGGGAAAGGCAAGATATTTGTTTGTTTGGCGGCAGATTTAGCAATTTCCTGTTGAAGGATTGCCCTAACATCAATCCGTCAGCTATTGATAATAGAATGTATCAGGCACATTCTATCCAGCATAACAATAGTATTGTGAGTGGATGGTAGGAGACGATAGTTGATGAAGTGAAACCACACCTTTCTTTGGATGGTGAGGTAACGGCGGTGCATTATATAATTGTTCAGATTATTTCCAGTCCAAATAGCATCGTCAATGCACAAGTCATTCAACAGTAAATCAGTGCCTTCCTCTGTCAAGTTCTCCAAAAACTTGACATGCTCATCTTCTCCCTCGATAATGTGGAAGAGGGCATTGATATGGTCAGCTACTCATAGCACTAAACCTTCACGAACGAAGATGAACTCCTGCTCTGGATCAACCAAGTTAGCATAAAATTCTCTTACCATGGATGAGGAGTACCCTTCCGAATGATCACAGAATTGCTTCCAGCCCAAACGCAAAATCGTTCTAGTCACTTGTTCCCCCAACGTCAGTAGTAGGGAAAACTGAAATCCCTGCTCAGGATGGTAGTTTCGTTTCAGTATCACATCATGGAAACGGTCCTTTGTTATTTTTGTTAAGAACAAGATAAACTCCTTGGATGGTGGTTAATTATCATTTCAGAACATCGCTACTGACGATTTAGTAACTGGTTTCAATAGGGTTTTAGCACCACGAGTTCTTGCCATATTTTTTCGTATTGATCCAACGGTTGGGGATCAAGGTGAATCAACTGGCGTGATTCTTTCCTGAAACGCTTCGACAAGTCAGCAATTGGATGCTTCGACAAATCATGCTTTCGTGTACGTCGACAGAAAGAAGAACTTTTATTCCTATAGAAAACTAAAGTAACGAATTAAAGGAAAATAAAAGACAAGAAGTAAATAGAAAAATTGCAATGACATTCTAAGAAAATGTGACCAGGTTAATGGTCTCGTTTTGTTCATTAATGTTTGGGCATAGGTAGTGCTTTAATCGTTGGCCATTCACTTTGAATTGGTGCCCATCGTTCAAAACTTTGATTGTCACTACACCATGTGAAAATGCTTCGACAACTTCAAAAGGGCCTAACCATCTGGAGCGTAATTTTTTTGGATGCAATTTTAAACGTGAGTTAAATAAAAGCACTAATTGACCTGGGGAAAATTGTCGCCGCAAAATGATGTTGTCATGCCATCTCTTAGTTTTTTCCTTGTAAATGGCAACATTTTCATAAGCATTGCGTCGAATTTCTTCCAGTTTTGAAATGTCCAACAATCTTTTCTACCAAGCAGCATCATAGTTCATGTTCACTTGCTTGATTGCCCACATGGCCTTATGTTCAAGTTCGACGGGCAAGTGACATTATTTACCAAACACCAGCTGATATGGAAACATCCCAAACAGTGTTTTGCATACAGTGTGAAGCACCCACAATGCACCATTTAATCGCAAAGACCAATCTCGTCTAGATGGATTAACCATCTTATCAAGAATACCTTTTATTTATCGATTGGATACTTCTATTTGTCCATTTGTTTACGAATGATATTTGGTTTCCATGCGATGCTTCACACCATAAAGTTTCAAAGTTATCGCCACTTGATTACAATGGAACTGGGTGCCTTGATCACTTATTAAAGCTCGAGGTGTTCCAAATTGTGTAAGGATGCATGTGTGAAAGAACTTGAACACTGTCCGTGCATCGTCCTTTGGAACAACTATTGCTTTGATTCACTTTGAAACATAGTCAACAACGACCAGAAAATACACATTTCCAAAAGAAATTGGAAATTGTTCCATGAAGTCTATACCCCAAACATCAAAGAGCTCAACCTCCATGATAGGCTGTTGTAACATCTCTTTGCATCGAGATATTAATCCAGTGCGCTGACATTTGTCACATTGTTGAGCAAAAGTGTGGGCGTCTCGAAACAATATAGGCCAGTAAAATCCTGACTGCAGAACCTTTGCAGCAGTCCTAACACCACCAAAATGGCCTTCATAAGGAGCATCGTAGCAATGCTTCAGGATAAAGAGCATTTCCTCCTCAGGAACGCAATAACGAATGATGTTGTCAGCGCATACCCTGAACAGGTATGGCTTATTCTAATGATACTTCACAACATCTCGAAGAAATTTGACCTTCCAATGACCAGTTGCACTCAACGGTAACTTTCATATACTAAATAATTGACGACATCTACATACCATAGAGATGCGTCGATAAAGAATAACTTCTCATATGGAAATGCATCGACAATTTGTGATTTGTTTCCATCTTCACTTTCATATTCCAAACGACATAGGTGGTCTGCTACTTGGTTCCCTAATCCTTTTCTATCTTTAATCTCAACATCAAATTATTGTAATAATAGGATCCATCTAATCAGCCTGAGTTTTGCATCTTTCTTGGCTAAAAGGTATCTCAAAGCAGAACAATCAGTATAAACTATAATTTTTGTGCCGATAAGATATGAATGAAATTTGTTAAATGCAAAAACTATAGCTAGCAATTCTTTCTCAGTAGTTGTGTAATTTACTTGCATCTCAGTTAAAGTTTTACTAGCATAATATATCGTGTGAAATACCTTATCCTTGTGTTGTCCAAGTACAGCACCCACAGCATAGTCGCTTGCATCACACATCACCTCAAACGGTTGCGACCAATTAGGTGCGACGACAATAGGTGCCTACACTAGCTGTTGTTTAATTTTAACAAATGCTTCCAAACAAGTATCATCGAACAAAAAATTTTATTTTGCTCCAACAAAGAGTAGAGTGGTTTTGTTATTTTGGAGAATTCTCGGATGAAACATCGATAAAATCTAGCATGGTCAAGAAAACTCTTTATTCCCTTTACATTGGTGGGTGGTAGTAGCCTTTCAATGATCTTTACCTTTTCTTTATCAACTTCAATGCCCTAACAAGATATACGATGGCTAAGAACAATGCCTTAAGTTGTCATGAAGTGGCATTTTTTCCAGTTCAGTACCAGATTGGTGTCCTCACATAGCTTCAACACTTTAGCTAAGTTGTCAGTGCATTTATCAAAATTATGTCCATAAATAGAAAATTCATCCATAAATACCTCCAACTAATCATCGATCATATCAGAGAAGATGGTCATCATGCACCTCTAAAATGTAGCTAGTGCGTTGCATAAACCAAACGTCATTCATTGGAAAGCAATGGTTCCAAATGGGCAAGTGAAAGTTGTCTTTCCTTGATCTTCCGGTGCGATTGCGATCTGGTTGTATCTAGAGTATCCATCAAGGAAACAGTAATAGGCCTTACCAGCTAGTCTACCCAGCATTTGATCAATGAGTGGAAGTGGGAACTAATCTTTCTTTGTAGCCGTATTTAAACGAAGGCAATCCATACACACATGTCATCCTGTAGCAACGCGCATACGAATTAGCTCGTTTTTATCATTGCTTACCACCGTGATGCTGCTCTTTTTTGGCACACATTAGACTGGACTCACCCATGTACTGTCCTAGATTGGGTAGTTTATGCCTGCGTCCAGCCATTTGATGATTTCTTTCTTCACTACCTCCTTTATTTTCTCATTTAATCTTTATTGTTATTTAATTGGTTGTTTTCCTTATCTTTTAGCCTAATTTTATGCATGTGGAAAGAGGGACTAATGCCTCTGATGTCTGCTATGCTCTAGAGGATGGGTCTTTTGTGCTGCTTCAATATTTCGATTAACTTTTCTTCTTGGCTTGCGTCGAGACTTGTGCTGACAATCACTAGTAATGTGTCATTGTTACAAAGGAAAACATATTTTAGATGCAATGGTAATGGTTTCAACTCCAGAGTCGAAGCTTTTACAATTGATGGCTTAAAAACTAGGATCGTCCTATTAGTCAGATCCAATGATTCCATTTCCCAACCATGTCGAAGCTCACAGACATTAGCCTCAACTTTGTGGTCACATTAAGGTAGGACATTGTCTTCCGATGTCACTACATATTCCTCTAGCACTTCTGAACTACGTTCAATAAATTCCTCCATAATTAACTCGTCCAGAACATCAATGTGGTGACATTATTCCTTACTTCTTGATAGAGATGCTTCGAAAACACTAAAGGTAACATGTTCATCGTTATGACGCATTATAAATTCACCCTTGAAAACATCTATAAGTGTGCGTCCCGTTACGAGAAATGGACGTCCCAAAATAATGGGCACCTCCTTATCAACTTCACAATCGAGTATGATGAAGTCTGTTGGGAACACAAACTTATCGTTTTAACAAGAACATCTTTAATTTGTCCTTTAGGTTGTGCCGAAGATCTGTCTGCAAGTTGTAATGTCACCGCAGTGGGCTTCATATAACCAATTCCTAATTTCCTGAAAGTTGACAATGGCATAAAATTAATGCTAGCTCCTAGGTCACATAGAGCTTTACCCAAATAATGATTTTGAATGGAGTATGAAATTGTGAAACTGTCAGGATCTTTCATTTTTAGTGGCAATTTATTTGTCAGTACAGAGTGTTACACCCTTCTATGAGCGCAATGGTCTCAATATCGGACAATTTCTTCTATTTGATAATAACTCCTTCATAAATTTCCCATAGTTGGGAATCTGCACAAGAGCATCAACTAGAGGTATATTAATATGTAATTGTTTCAAGGTAGAAACAAACTTTTGATAATCTCTGTCATGTTCTTTCTCCTTGAATCGATGTGGAAATGGAAAAGGTATTTTCACAGTGGGTTGTTGTGATAAAACCAGTTATGTCGACATCGATAGTTGCGTGATAACTTCATAGGTCGAATTGTAGGCATAGGTGTGATTATTAGTGATTCCTCCTCATTTACTTCGATTGCTTCTTCTTTAGATGCAATGTCTTCTTGTCACTTTGATTCGTTTGTGTCGACAGTTGCTTTATTGGAGCTACTACATTGTTCGATAGTTTACTTTTCACTCCATAACGTAATAGCCCTGCAAAGCTCCTTATCCTTCTGATTCAGATTTTTAGTGTCACTGGGTAAAGCACCTGGTGGCCATGTGCTCATATTAGAGCCAGTTGTTCTAATTGTGCTTCCAACGCTTAGATGGAAGAAGAATTCCCTTGGACGATAGCTTCTGTTCTCTTAATATGATCATGCATCAAAGCTTCAAGAGTAGCTAATGGATCTGATCTTGGTTGAGAATACTGCTGTTGTTGTTGCTGATGCTGGCCTTGCGTATTTGGCATTGCTGTCTGTTGTGGCTACATCCGATTATGTGACTGCATTTTTTCAGGATGTGAATGTACCTGAGGATTATGATTATAATTTTGCTACTGCTGATTATAACTCTCTTGTCTAAAGTTCCCTTGATTTGAGGAATTTTCATATCTGTATGTAGACGCATTCCCCTAAGGTTGTTGAGCCTTATTTGAACTGTTATACGAGTTACCATATGAATTCCCTCTAATATTATTAACATAGAATTCATTCTTAGCATGCTGTGGACAGTCCTCATAGCTATGGTTGTCACCGTAAATTTCACAACAGAATGTCGGGACATCCATTTGTCGGGCTACTTGAATAAGGGTAACATCACTCGTCCTCTTCATGTTCTTGATCATGTTCGCCAAAGAGAACACTTGTGCTCCTAGGGCTGATATGACATCTAGCTCAATAACTCCAGGATTTGTTTTCACTTGAGTAGAACGAGAAATCGGATACTGATAATCATTTTGCGTAATTCTTTCTAAGATTCGCACGGCTTCATTGTAAGTGCAATCCAACAAAGGACCATTAGCAGACGCTCGACAAGATTTCTTGTCTGCGCATTTAATCCATTGTAGAAGATCTCAATTTGTGTCTCCTGTTGAATTCCATGCATGGGATAACGTCTAAGCAGAGTTTTCTAATGCTCCCACGTAATGTGCAGGTTCTCATCACCCAATCGATGGTACGCCGTGATATCATTCTGCAATCTAGCATTCATTGTAGGTGGATTGAATCACAGAACAAACTGAGCTGCTAGCGCATTCCATGAAGTAATAGATCCAATCGGTAAACCAAGAAACCATGTACGTGCTCTTCCTTGCAAAGAATAGGGAAATAATTGCATTTTCAAGGCGTCGTCAAGAACATCATGTTGACTAAAAGAAGCACATATTAATAGAAAATATTTGAGATGCTCCCTCGCATCTTCATGAGGCAAACCAGCATATTGTCCATTCGAGTTTAGCATCTGGAACATCACCGATTTCAATTCAAATTTCCTAGTTTATATTGTTGGTCTAACAACCCCTGGTTGCAGATCATCGAGCACAAGAACAACAAAGTCTCTAATTGTCTTGTTTGGAATTTGCTCTTCTTGTGGCAGTGGTATATTGTTAAATTGTTGTGGCTGCACTAGAGGAATAGTGTTTTGTGGCGACAACTGTGGAACTTCGTTATTATATCCATCCATATTTCTTTGCTCTTGTCTCTTCCTCCGAATACTTCTTTCAATTTTTGGATCAAAACTGACAATGTTGTTAGGATTTCTCCTTGTGGACATAAAACACCTAAAAAAATTTGAAAATAATCAATAAAAGAAATAAAATAGATTAGTAACAAATAGAAGTTAGAAAAGAAAGAATAATTGTAACTACAAAAGTAAATATCAAACAAACGCCATCCCCGACAATGGCGTCAAAACTTGATCGGCCTATAAACGTCACAGTAATTATGTGCAAGCGAACACTGTCGATGCAAGTATAATAGACAGATGTGAGTCTATCGGATTTTGATCCCACGAGGATGGTTTTCTTGTTACTTAAAACTGTCGAAGCAAATGGAATTAAAATAAGGAAAATTGTTAGGAATAATGTCAATGCAATTAAGTCAAAACTGCATAAATATTAGACTTAAATCTGTCAACGTAAATACTATAAACCGTAACTTAAAATGTTGAGGCAATTTAATAGAAAAATGAATTAAATTTTTGAAGATGTTTTGTGAATGTAAATTCAGAAAATTAAAAGAAGTAGATCAAGTGTAAAGAAATTAGGGGATCCCCCACTTGGCAAGTTGGCAGACAATAAATGTGACTACAAGGTAACTGGTAGATAAATTGTCGCTGCAATTAAGTTATAATAAAATCTCACTGCTATCAACTTCTTTATTTAGCAAAGACTTAAGCACTCGCAATTACTACACCTTCCAGTGCTGGAAATGCTTTGCACTTGAGAACAAGTAGCCAGAATTCCTTCTTGCCTAAAGCAACTTTCGTTATTTTGCTTGTTAATCTAACTTTTTCACCTCACCTTTTAGTAACTGTGACTGCAATCGCACTTCCGTGGTCAAAACATTTAAATCCAAAGATAAACAAATGAGCAGAATTTAGTAGAAATCAAAATAGATCTAACATTAATAGGTATTTCCATACACAATTAAAGTCAACAAAATTCATCAACATTCAAGAGGAATTAAAGAAGAAATTTAAGCATGCTATTCCTAGTATACTAGAATCCTTCTATAATTGCTCCTTTTACATTGCACTTAGGCACTCCTTGTTAGAAGTAGTAGCCTCATCATCACCCCTCCTAGGAAATTAAGTTTCCATGGAAACTCACTTTAAAAGAGAATCAGAAAATTTGGAATTAATTTCTTCATGAGCTTGATGATGATCTTATCTCTCTCCCCTCAATTTATAATCACTAGAAGGTACAGGTCTCTTCTCCTTCTCAGATCTAACTCCCTTTTGCAGCTATACAAGTTGGATATTTCCAGCTGTACACTCACGCAGATCTAGTTTGTGTATTAGGTAGTTGCAGGTTGTCGCGACATTGCTTGATGCAAATTAAGATTTTTATTTGCTGCGACAACTTGACATTCCCCTACGCTGGTGCTTCTATATATCTTAGCAGCATAAAGTCCCTGGTGTAATGCAGAAATATTCATGTGGTGGCATATTTGGCTGTAATTCTACACCAAACTTGTGGCGACAACTCTGAATGCTCTCCTACTCCGATCTTCTAAGGTGGATTCCTACGCTAACAACTTTAGACGTAAAACTTGTTGAATGCAGCGACATTAGTAGCACAAATGAGATAAATGAAAGAAAGTAAGACCATACAACACTGCTTTAGAAACTGCAAATACTAAGTATAAAATGCTGAAAATGAATGCTAACTGTAATACAAAGGAAACAAATTATACACTAAACAAAGAGATTTTAATGGTCATTTCTAATGCCATCAGAAGGCAAATCTGCTCCTGACGAGAAGCATGCTTAATTGCGACACAAAAGGAGTGTAAGGGAATGGTTCTAGTAGACTAGGAATAGGATGCTTCAATTCATTCTTCTATTCTCTCTTTAAACGCTAATGAATTTTGAGTAATTGAATTTGTATGGAAGTACAATTTAATTTCAGATCAAGTATGATATATATTTCAATCTTCCTTTCATTATTTATCTTCGGATTTAATTGTTTGACCATGGAAGTGTAATTGCAATCACTGTCACTGGAAAGTGCAGTAACAAATTAAGTTAACAAGCAAGTCAACAGAAGTTGTTTGAGGATTGAAGGAATTCTGTCCACTTGTTCTTGAATATTTTGCATTTTCAGCACTGGAAGGTGTGGTTAGTGTGAGTATTTAAGTCTTTGATAAACAAAGAAGTCGATGATGGTAAGATTCATTAAGCCTAATTGCAGCGAAAATTTATCTATTAGTTACCTTGTGATCAGATTTAGCTGTTTGCCAACTTTTCAAGTTAGGGAGCCCCATCTCATTATCATTTTTTTTACTTCTTAAAATTTTCTTAAATTTCTTCGACAAGTTATTCTCAAACCTTTGTTAGATTGTACCTATGGTGAAGCTATGAGAATTTTAGAGAGGATCACTCAAAATGACTACCAATATTTGATCTCTCGAGCTGCTCAAGTCAAAACAAACCCTAGAGCTATTGAGTTAGACGCTATATCAGCTCTGAGTGCACAAGTATCTACGATAGCAAATATGATATAGAACATGAAGGGGACAAGTGAAGTTGCTCCCATCCAAGTTGACCAACAAATGGATGTCCTGACATTTTGTTGCAAAATCTGCGGTGACAATCATAGCTTTGAAGATTGTCTACAGTATGCTGAGAATGTGTTTTATGTTAATAATATGAGAGGAAATTCTTATGGTAATTCCTATAATAGCTCAGCTCAAAATCAACAGCCTTGGGGGAATCAAAATGCAACCACATTTTGATATGACAATTCCTCAAACCAAGGAAATTTTCAACAAGGGAATTATAGTTAGCACTAACTAAATTTTAACCCAAGTCCTCAAATGCATGTACATCAAGATCAGTTGTAGCCACACATTTGTGTGCAGTCACAACAATCCTCAATGCCAAATCTACATATGCAAGGACAACAACAACAACAGCAACAACAGTATTCCCAACCACGAGCTGATCCATTAGCAGCCCTTGAATCCTTGATATGTGAACATATCACGAGGACAGAAGTTATTGTGCAAGGAAATTCCTCTTACATTCGAGCATTGGAAGCACAAGTTGGACAACTAGCTTCAAATATGAGCACAAGACCACCAGATGCTTTACCAAGTGACATAGAAAACCGCAGCTCAAGAGGAAAAGAGCATTGTAAGGCTATCACTCTTCAAAGTGGAAAGCAAACTGTCGAGCCAAGCAGTAAATCAAAAGCAGCAACTTATATCATTTATGATCTGGGCCATGGTACAGATAATGTATCAGAAGATGCTATAGAAGAATTAGTAAAAGTAGCTCCACCTGTTATTACTCCCATACCTACGATCAGGCCTACAAAGTTATCGACACAGTTACCAATGTCGACGCAACCTGTTATGTTGAGGCAAACAGATGACCCTATACCCTTTTCATTCTCACAGCGATTTAAGGAACAAGAGCATGATACAAAATACCAGCAGTTTTTTACTACATTACACCAATTTCATGTCAACATCCCTCTTGTGGATGCATTGGTGCAAATCCTCACTTATGGGAAATTCATGAAGGAGCTATTATCTAAGAAGAAGAAGCTGACTGATCTTGAAACAATTGCGCTCACAGAAGGATGCAGTCTACTGCTGACAAATAAGTTACCACCTAAGATGAAGGACCCTGGAAGCTTTACAATCCTAGGCTTGATTGGTAACCATTATTTGGGAAAAGCTTTATGTAACTTAGGTGCGAGTATTAACCTAATGCCACTATCTACATTCAATAAATTGGGAATTGGTTACATGAAGCCCATTGTAGTGACATTGCAAATGGCAGATAAGTCGTTAGCGCAACTTGAAAGACAGATTAAGGACATCCTTGTTTGCATAAACAAGTTTGTGTTCCCTGTTGATTTCATCATACTTGATTACGAAGCCGATAAAGAGGTACCCATAATCTTGGGAGCCCATTCTTAGCAACACTCTCATCGATTTGTATAAGGGGGAATTAACAATACGTAATAATGGGGAACATGCCACTTTCAGTGTTTTCAAAGCCACTCACTGTCATGACAAGGAAGAATGTCACCACATTAATGTGTTGGATAAATCATTTAAAGGAGAATTCAAGGAGCATAGCACAAGATTTATTGAAAATTTGTGGCTACATCGTATAAAGATGTTCTACTAAACTATGACAACAAGGTTGGGGTGAATAAGATTGAGATTAAGCCAAACTAGTCTATACAACCTCATGTGTTAAATAATAGAAAGAACCTAGCTTTGAGATCATCTATAGATAAAGCTCTTACTAAGGGCTTACAACCATTGCATACTTCTCTAAAGTCCAAGTTCACTCTTTTGTCGGTGCATAAATATATGCATTTTGTCTACTGACTCACCAGAGGATCAAAACGTATCAAAAAATAAATCATGATGACTCATCCTTTCAAACCCAACCGTTAAATTGCTTTAAAAAAGGGTAATCGATTGGGTGTATTTATTGAGAGCAGACCTATTAACCCTTCTTTGTAGTACATACAAACACGCCTTCTCTACTAATAGTGCGTATTTCTGATGAAAAAAGAGAGGTGGAATTAAATGATGGAATGTGTAGCAAAGTAGATAGGTATCTTGGTATTTCCCTCTTTGATAACACGATTATGTCAGCAGCAGGGTATAGTGCCTCGAGAAGGAGAGAAAATCCTAGAAAACAAGAGTCCAATCAATGACGCGTCAATTGAGAGGATGGCTAGTGGTAAGGAGACTCCTATAATAAAAGAAGTAGATACTAGGAAAAAAGTGGCACCAACTGTACGCATGTGACTGTAGACCTAGTATTGTGGCACAAAGTAAAGGAGCTGGAGCAAATTGTCGATGCTATTAACATCAGACAAATAAAACTTGCCGCCACAGTTGAAGAAATGGATCATTCACAGAATCTATTCTATGCCTACATCAGGGCATGGAATAGTGCCATGCTGACCATCATGAGGAGAATGAGCACAGCACCTCTACCAGAATATTCGATCTTCCCTTCAATCATCAGGGAAGCCAAACCTTCAATTGATGAAGCCGAATTTGGAGAGAAGGAACACTCTACAGCTTCTCTACCAATAGTAAGTATTTCAGATGAAAAAAGAGAGGTGGAATTAAATGAGGTAGAGGATTATTTGAAGAACATTACCAACTTATTCGAGGAAGATTTTCCAGCTAATTTTGAGACTGTCGATGCTGCTGAAAAAGAAACTCCTACTAAGGGAGAAGCCACACCTATTGAAGAAATGAGACAAGAGGAGAAGAAAGAAGAAAAAGAAGAGGAAGAAGCCAGAGCAAATTCATTAGAGGAATTTGTCCCTGCACAAACAGTTGTGGGTGCAATAAGTGAAGAATTGGTGCCATCTACTGCGAGTCAGGCAGAGGCTGTGACAACGTCAACTGAGGATTCAAATCCATTGGCCATAATAGTCTACATTGAGCCAATGGCGGAGATTCATCCTTCCGATGTCATAGCAGATGAAGCCGAGGTTCAATCTGCTGTTACAAAGCAATCCGAAGACAAGGTGAAGCCCAAGGATAAGAAAAACAAGCACATGAAAGACAAAAAATGTCACAAAGCAAAAAGGAAGCGTAGGAAATAGAAAACTAATGCAACCACATCTTCAGCTGCTGCAAATTGAGTGAGTTTTTTAGTTTTCAGTTTTAATTGTCATGCATATCATGTAGTTGTCATTTATTTATTAATGCATCTTTTGTTTTTGAATTTTTATTGTCACTGCATCTACGTTGTCATTGCATTTCCATAAATATTTGTAAATTAATGACAGTGCATTTGGGACAATGCAAACTTTAAGTTTGGGGGGAATGTATATGGATTGGAAATGTAATTGCACCCACATTTGAAAAAATTGTGTATATGGATTGGAAATGCAATTGCACCCACATTTGACAATATTTTGTCCTTTTGAATTCAATGAAAGCATGCAATATTATGGGAAATGTGATTACAATTTTTTTCATTCGATGCTTAATTCTTGAATCACGTGAAATGCTAATGAATGAGTTGGATAAATGTGATTTAATGTTTTGTCTCTATTTTTGGATGAATGGTTGAGATTGCATTAGTAATGAATGAGTAGTATCATTACTTGAATCTTGAATAAATTTTTCATTTATAGCTACTTGTATATAAGTATAGTTATAAATAAAAAACACTCTGATGTGGGTCTATTGTGAACTATCAAGGGGAAACACTCTGATGTGGGTCTATTGTGTCAGCGCAATTACATACTTCCTGGGGGTTTGTTGCAACCCATCGTTACTTTCCAAGAGCAAGGGTACAGTAATGCAACGACATCCCTCAGTCACTTGTTAAAAAAGAAGAAAAAAAAGAAAAGAAAAAGAAATATATTTATATTAGTGTACAATAAATGTTGTTTTGGTAGAATAAATTTAAGATTTAAAACACGATGCTAGCATTGATGAAAATATAATTTCAGTTATTCATACCTATAAATTATCGACGCAATATTCTGTCATGTGAATGTAATTCATACATTAGGATTTCAGAATATTCAAGTTGCTAGAATGACTATTGCTTTGACAAAACTTTTTGCTATGACTTTACTAGCTTTTGTTTACTTGAGGACAAGTAAAAATTTAAGTTTGGGGGTGTGATAGCATTAGAAAATACCATTGATTTCTCCTTACTTACGTTGTACTTTGTTCCCATTTTATCATTTTTTAGCATGCATTTTTAGCATTTTTAACTTAGTAACTGCATTTATTGACTCAGTGATGCTAGGTTTAATTTTCTTTAATTTCATCCTATTTTTGCTACTAATGTCGTCACAATTAGTGTTCAGTATTGCATCCAAAGATGTCAGTGTAAGAGTCTGTCTTGAAAGATCAATGAATGAAGGTATCTAGGGTTGTCACCGTAAAAAAGAATCCAAATTTGCGCCTAGAAATGTCGCCACAACCGACAACTGCTTGATGAACGCACCAGATCTGCGTGAGTGTACAACTGGTACAATCAACTTGTACAGCTAGAGGAAGTTGGATCTGAAAGAAAGGACACCTGTACTTGGCAATGGTTGATAAATATTGATGAGAGAGGATCTTCTTCAAGCTTTATCTTTCATATTTTTTTACGCATAAAAACTTTCTCTATAACATTTTCTTAAGCTTGCTTCCATGGCAGCTTAACTACATTGAGGGCAACCTGACTGTGACAAGAAGACAAATCTGCTCTTGACGGGGAGCATGCTTAATTGTGACGCAAGAGGAGTGTACGGAAATGATTCTAGTAGACTAGGAATAGGATGCTTCAATTCATTCTTCTATTCTCTCTTTAAACGCTGATGAATTTTGATTAATTGAATTTGTATGGAAGTACAATTTAATTTCAGATCAAGTATGATATCTATTCCAATCTCCCTTTCATTGTTTATCTTTGGATTTAATTGTTTGACCATGGAAGTGTTATTGCAGTCACTGTCACTGGAAAGTGCAACAACAAATAAAGTTAACAAGCAAGTCAACGGAAGTTGCTTGAGGATTGAAGGAATTCTGTCCACTTGTTCTTGAATATCTTGCATTGTCAGCACTGGAAGGTGTGGTTAGTGTGAGTATTAAGTCTTTGATAAACAGGGAAGTCAAGGTTGGTAAAATTCATTAAGCCTAATTGCGGCAACAATTTATCTATTAGTTACCTTGTGATCACATTTAGTTGTTTGCCAACTTTTGAAGTCAGGGAACTCCATCTCATTATCACTGTTTTTACTTCTTAAAATTTTCTTAAATTGGTTCGAAAAATTATTCTCAAACCTTTACTTCATTTTCCTATTAATTTGCTTCGACATTATTCATTACAATCTCTTTTATTTTAACTTCTTTTGCATTGACAATTATAAATATAAGCAACCATCTCTATGGGATAGATATTTGATAGTTTAAAACCTATCTGCTATACTTGCATCGACAGTGTATGCTTGCACAAATTGCTGTGACATTCATAGTGCAATCAATTAGCCTAATAACAAATTTAGTCATCTAATATTTACACATTTGATCAATTTGATCTCAAATCTAAAATAAATTTAGTCCTCAATATTTACGAGATTTGTCATTTTAATCTTAATTATAAAAATTATAAAAAAATTATAAATTTGTTATTTGAATATTAAAACTTGATTAAATATTCATTATTTGAGTTAAAACAATTATTGATTTGTGATTTCTTTATCATTCATTTTTGTACAGTCATTGGCAGATTTCATTTACGATGTTTCTACCGTGTGTTCACAGTCAATGGCAGTTTATCTGCAAACCTTTGGTGGCTGTTTGGAAGTGAACCAGATAACCTATTTTGAGAAACATGGAATTCACCTAGATTTTTCAGTTTTTCTACTGCAACAGGAAGGTCACCAGTTAAATAGTTTGCTGATAAGACTAGTGTAATGGACAAGGATGAGATCCCAAGTACTTCATCGGGTATTGATCAACTAAGATTGTTGTAAGAAAGACCCAAAGAAACCAAATTTTGGCAATTAGCTAGACTTGAAGGAATGTTGCCCTGAAGATTGTTAAATTACCAATACAATGGGGAATAGTCCCAAAGAGAAAATTACCATCAGCAAGAAATATCTTTAACTTCTGAAGCCTCCCGATATCAAAGGGAGTGGGACCTGATAGTTGATTTTGTGATGTTGCTAGCCACTCCAAATTAATGAGATTTCCAATCCCATCAGGGATTCTTCCCCATATTTTTTTTGTTCCATTCTTAAATGCAGAATGGTACGAGAAAAATTGCCAGTGCATTCAGGAAATACCCCTCCAAAATTATTTCTACTTATATATACAATTCCTAGTTCGGTCTTATTGACTAAAGTGCAAAGAAAGTTCAAGTCACCTTCTCTCCCATGCCCCAAATGGTTTGTGCCCATGTAAAGTTTATACAGTTTATCCAACTTTTCTAATGGAGGCACGTTTCCACTAAGTCTGTTATCATTAAACTGAGGTATATTTAGATTAGAGATTTGGTTTAACCCTATGGAAAAGAAATCGACATAAGGCATATTGATTGCTAAGACAGAATGAAGAGTACCTTGAATTTTGTTTTGACCAATATCAAAGCCTCCAATGTTGGAGAGATTGAACATTGCCTCAGGAACAATACCAGAAATTGTATTTGATGATATTGTAAAAAGTGAAAGATTTGTTAGTTGCCCCAAAGTTTCAGGTATAATCCCAGTTAATCCATTCATAGCAACAGCAAATACCTGAAGGCTGAAGGGATGACAAGTTCCCCAATGAAGGTGGTAGACTCCCTCTCAAACTGTTGTTGCTAAATCTCAAGAGTTTCAAGTTTAACGATAGACCAAGTGAAGCAGGTATTTCTCCTGTTTGCTGGTTGCCTCTCATATCAACAATTACGAGCTTAGAACAAGCTGATAAGTTGGAAGGAATTTCACCGCTGATGGAATTATTGATCAGCTCCAATGCTTCCAATCTTCTTAAATAACCAATTTCTTGGGGAATCTTGTTGTAGAAGTTGTTGCCCACAAGATTCAACTCCTTGAGAAAGCTCAAATTTCCAATGTATGGTGATAAAGATCCCGAGTGTTTGAGGTATTGTAGTTCCAACTTGGTGACTCTTTGATGCTTACGACCGCATGTAACACCATGCCATTGACAGAAATGAATAGAACTATTCCTTGACTTCATAACCCTGAGCTCATGCAAGTTATCTTGGCTTTGAACTGGAGTAAAGCTTGTTGATCAGTGTCATTTCCTCTAACTGCAAGGGCTGTTTTTGCTAAACCAAACATGTTAAGACCCTGCAAGTGGAGGCATGAGAGAACTATAACTTCAATGTAAACAAGGAAACAAGAGCTGGACGCTTGCAAATGCTTTCTTGATAGCTCCATCAACCTGATTCAGTTTCTTAATTGATAAGAAAGATTTGTATTTGAGAGTGCTTTGTTCAATAACAAGAGCTAGAGTGCAATATAAGCAGTTTTCAAATTCTGATATCAACCTGTTCTATCAACAATCAATTTACTCAAGTTTTCCAACGTGGGGTTGCATCACAGTTTTGTTTGACTTTATACTCAATTTAACATTTTTGTTGATACCATTTTCCCTCAGAAAGAGTATGTGGACAAGTAAAGATATTTTAACATGGAATAAGGTTAATCATGGCTGGATCCAGAAAGTCAACAGCCATCTAGTTGGTCCTTGTCTGACACCTAACAATGTCAACATATGAATAACTTTTAAATATGAAAGTGATAGAGTCCTCTTATGAAGGAAAGAGTAATAATTTATTTCATCATGGGTCAAATCAAGTATTATATTATATTGATTACTAAAGTCTTCTCTTCGAATTAGGTTGGAAAAAGACAATTAGATCATAACAAACATTGGTTTACAATCATCTCTTACACCACTGAATTTTCTCTATAGCCGTAATCTGTTCACACCATGCAATTTAAATACTTATTCTATGATTTATATATTATATTTAAAGGTTGATAATAGTGGTAGTACGGTTGCAAAGCAATAAAAAGTAAAAATAAGAATATATAGATTTTACATGAAAAATTTTTGGAGAAAAATCACGGACAAAAAATAAAAATTCACGTGTTGAAAAACGAATAATACATTATGAGTTTCGACTACTTCTATTTTACCTCCACAGATCCTATTATTTTACCTCTGTATTTTATATCTTTGATAAAATACGAGATTCGGGTCACACATCTTTAACAATATATATAATATTGAGATAAAAAAAATTCAGGTCATACTCATTGAGATGAAGGGGTGTTGAGGGATAAGAAGGGGATTGTTTTGGCCATTTTTTCTAGTAGTGGTGCAGCCGGGGGGGGGGGGGGTGTTTTGATTTAGAAGGTGCGGTTTCCTTTGATTATTGAGTTTGAATCGATGATTGTATCAAATTGGTTGAAGTATAATAATCTTCTTCCTTGGTCGCTAAAGAAATCTTTGCGGATATTGAAGGTGGCTGTAGGAATATAGTTGAATCATAGTTTGAAGTCTCAACTCATCATAAGAAAGGGATGATGGAAGCTTTAGCAAAAGTTGATACGTCAAGGAATATTTTTATTAAAGCATCGTGATAATTTGTTATTGTTGTATTCGAGTGTTGCGTTGCTTTTGCTAGATTGAACTACTGTTTTTGCAGACATCGTGATAATATGATGTTGTTGTATTCGGGTGTTGTGCTACTTTTTATTGGACTGATCTGTTATTTTTACAGCTTTGTTGACCTTATATGAGTTGTATTTAACAATCCCATTTTTCTAATCCAATGACTGTGAAAAAAAAAAATCATGCATCAATTATTTATTCGGATTTGTGGGAGGTCTAAGGTATATTTTTTAGCCTTACAAACCTATCGTTTGCTTTGTAAATGTGATAGATTAAGTATAAATAATAGTTTTTTTTTCTCTAGTATATAAGCAGTGGAGAAGTTGAAATTACTGAATTTTGGCATATAATTCCATTAAATTTATTTGATAGATGCAAAAGGTAACTTCCTAAAGCATAGCCTCGAATATATATAATCTCTAAAACTTTTGATATTAGAAGGAAGGTATTTATCAACTTCTTAAAGTGAATATTTTTATCTTCTACTAATTAAGGATATTTTAAATAAAATACTTCAAAAAGTAAAACTTTTTAAAACTCTATTTATAATTTAAACAAATAAATTCTATTATTAATTTTCAAGTTGCATATTCAATTTTATGATTGTGTAAACTATCTTTACGTCATTATGTCTTCGACCCACAATCACTTTTTTAAAAAAATAAAAATAAGAAAATAAGAAAAATAAGTTAAATCAACAATTCCTTAAAACGGATATTTTTGTCTTCCACTAAATAAGGAT
This sequence comes from Kokia cookei, assembly GCA_039519145.1. Taxonomy (NCBI): domain Eukaryota; kingdom Viridiplantae; phylum Streptophyta; class Magnoliopsida; order Malvales; family Malvaceae; genus Kokia; species Kokia cookei. The sequence goes on along the minus strand of CM076910.1, from coordinate 19,004,944 downwards.
ATATTAAATAAAATACTCAAAAAAGTAAAATTTCTTGAAACTCTATCTATAAACAAAAGTCACGTTTTGAGTCTTATTTAAGCCAAACGGATCTCATAGGAGGTCTAACTACGAATTTTGAAGTCAAATGGGCCTAAGTGAAAATTTCTAAAAAATGAGTCCACACGGCCCAAAACTTAGTCAAATAACAGAAATACAGTCCCAAAAGTCTAAAATAATTAATTATGAAAACCACCTTATTTTAATTAACCGAGAAACAATCCGAGCTCCCGCATGCTGTCCGATCCTAAGTCTGAAGACCACTTGAAACATATTAAACAAACTAGTGAGCTCGAAGCTTAGTGTATAACATGTCCCAAGCAACAAATCAGAAACACTTACACAAACAAATACGTTTCCACATACAAAACCAGACATATTCTCACATATAAAATCAGAAGTGTTCTCATAATCAAATACAAATACATATTCAGATTCAGATACAAATGTAGATACAGAATAAGATATAGATGCAGATATAGATCTTACACCCATCCGCTACAAACCAACTTCGTCCAATCAATCACACCAATTAGGACTACAAGAGTCCATCCATCCAATTACATCAGGTTGTGGCAGTATGGCACTCATATAAGTGCACCTGAGCTACCAGACAGAAATGTTGCGGTAAACCGCCATAATCATATATCTGTGATTGAGCCACTATAATTTTAGTCAAGCTGCTAGAGCAAATATTGCGGATACAATGTCAGAAGGTGTAGTAATACTACCAGAATCATACTTCCTCCATCACGTATCATATCCCACCCCCAATGCACATGCAAATACTAACAGAGATCTGATGCACATATGCCATACATGTTTCTCAAATCAAAACATGCTAACATACAATCATAACAAATCAGAAACATGACATGCTTTATGTAAATGTAATTAACACAGATTATATCAAATAACATGCACAGTTTATTAGTCCGAGTCATGCTTGTAATACATAATCATACTTTCGGAATTATCAAAACACAGAATGTAAACGTATTTTTCATATAGCTTGATCATAGCACATCTAGACACATCGACAAAAATCACATTTTGAGTCTTATTTAAGTCAAACGGATCCCACGAGAGGTCTAACTACGAATTTCGAAGTCAAACAAGCCTAAGTGAAAATTTCCTAAAAAATGGGCTCAAACGACCCGACTGGCCCGGACCATGTGGTCCACACAGTTTAACACACGCCCATGTGACGTCAACAATGTAGTTTTTAACTTCACATCGTTCACTGTTTTTTTTTCGAAATTTTCATTCACACTTGATAGTTTTTTGAGATGTCGGCACTACAACAGCGACCCAAATTCCAAATAAAATGTAACAATCCCTTTAAACACTCAGTTTGCGGAAAGAGTGTTTGTCTCAAGACCTTCGTTAAACTCTGAAGCATGAGCAACTAACAATGAAAAAAAGAGAATTAGCAACAACACTAAGAAGGAACAAGGTCTGAACGGCAAAAAGGGAAGGTTACAAGGGATTGCCCACGTGAAATTATGGAAAACTGATAGAAGAAGGAAAAGCAAAAGAGAATCTGAATAAACATATTTTATAAAACTGATCAATAATTTCCATTAAAAAAAACAAATCCTACAAATGTTAAATTTTCAAAAGGAGACTGATTAACTATGCCCTTTCTTGAACAACACTTCATAGTCTAAAGAACTTGGAAGTTTATGTCAAATGCAAGCAATTGCCAAAGCCCAAGAACTACCATAATAGTGAGATGCAATGCAAAAAAAGGAACATATTGAATTTAGAACTCAAATTAAAAAAAAAATCACTCATCTCATAAATGCACAAATAGTCATTAATTCCTTCTTTTACTTGAAAGCAAACCATATAATATAAAAAATTTCTTTGCAATTAATTCTAATTATTATTTGTGATGAATTAATTGTAGAATATGGGATGGAAAGTGAGGTATCAACAAAAGGTGATGTGTATAGTTATGGCATCCTCTTGCTAGAATTGTTTACAAGGAAAAGGCCAACAAATGAAAGTTTCAAAGAAGGTTTAAGTTTTTATAATGAAAAACGGTGGTTCGATCCTCGGTTGCATGCAGTTCGAGCCACTTTCCTTCAATCTTTATAATTTATTTTTAACCCAATTTAATTGAATTAAAAATATTGTGACACCCAAAACACCATCGTCGGTTAGAGTCCCGATGTCCTTCCGATCATCTATCGCAATCTATCTCACGTCACTATTTCATTTAACCATAATAGAGTAATGAAATAAGCATGACATGAATCATCAATTGAAAATCAACATAACTCAGAAAGAGCAAAAATGTCAATTTCATGATTTTTGGAGACTTTTACCTATACCTATTGGATAGGTATCGGTAGTAGTCAAGTCAGTAAGCAATTTAGAAATAGTGTAGATTTTACCGATACTTATGATAGTTCTACCGATACAAGTGTAACTTCTACCTAAACAAGTCTTACTTCTACCGATACTAAAAACTCCAGAGAGCTAAGAAGTACCACCTTACAACTTCTACCGATACAACCATGCACAGAACTACCGATACAACCCAAATCAGTAAGCAACCTCTCTCTTACCTTTTACTTGTACAGATACATGCAAGACTTCTACCGAAACAAGTATGCAGAATTCCAATATTTACACAAGTTCATCCACAAAACTTCATTTCATAGACATAAAGTGTAAATGGACAACACATTAAGTTCAAGAACAACACCTAGCATTACATTTAATGTACTAGATGCCCACTTACAACATTAATCAAGCATTCAAGAGTTCAACATTTAACCAAGTACTACAAGTATCATTTAATCCCGAAATAAGCATTTACAAAAATAACATCATCCTAGTACATGCCATATAATCAAGTGATGTAAGAACTACCGAACCAACTCTTGGATAGTGTGTTGTCTTCGAGATAATCTGATCTTCAACTAGCCAAAACGAAATCTACACAACAGCAACAATACACAGGTAAGCTTTCTAGCTTAGTAAGTTCGCAATCAGTGAATCATAGCTTAATATCAAGCACTGTCATAACAATTAACATCAGGGTCATAAAACTTCGTCTTTAAACAATCTCATACTTCACAAGTACATAAATCTTCCTTTTTAAACAATCTTATGCTCTACCGAGGCATAAGTCTTCCTTTTTAAACATAATCTCACGTTCATTCCGAGACATGAGTCTTCCTTTAAACATAATCTCATTCTCATCCCGAGACATGAGTCTTCCTTTTAAACATTATCTCATTCTCATCCCGAGACATGAGTCTTCCTTTAAACATAATCTCACTCTCATCTCGAGACATGAGTCTTCCTTTTAAACATATTGCCATGCTCATTCTGAGTCAAGAGTCTTCCTTTTTATACATAAAGTGTTCAAGTGCTTCCACAGTAAGTAATAATTAATAGTTCACATATGAAATCTAACAAACGAACTTACGGAACGAAATTGCAATTCAGGTGGAACTTCAGAGACTATTCAATGATTTTCCCCTTCCCACGATCCATGGCTCGATCTTGATCTATCACAAAAATAAATCAATTCTCACATTAAATCATGTAATTTAATTAAGTTACACATATACGTCCTTTTTGGAAAAATTATCGAATTACCCCTAACCTTTTCATTTCTTTTCAATTTAGTCCTTAATGTCATAACATGCATAATTAACCATTCAAATCACAATCCATACCAGTCGAATGTTCCAAGACACAATCTCTACTCATTCATACAATTTATTTCACACCAAGAACATGTATTTTACCACTTTAGCAATTTAATCCTCAAACCCTAAAATCATCAAAAATCACTTTATAAAACAAATCAATCTAACAATCAAGCTTCTAAAGCTTTCGTAACTATCAAGAATAAGCTCATTCTTCAAGGGTAAAACATTTAACTTTTGAAAATTCACAAATTACTCCCTGGGTTAGCTTGGAAAAGTTAATACGGACTCAAAAACATAGAAATTACTAAAAACGAGTGAAAATCACCTTCTTAAAGGAGAACTAAGCTCGGCCGAACCTTAAGAGCTTCCAATTAGGGTTTTCTTCTTTTTCTTTGTGAAGAAGATGATGAAATTTGATTAATGTTTGTTATAATACATTATTAACAATTTACCTTTTTACCCTTAAGCTATGTCATGCATTTTCAACCAAATTCTAAGGCTAAACCATCTTCTTACCTAAACAAGGGTTTAATTACCTATAAGGACCTTCCTAGGTCTTCCCCTTCCAATTTGGCATGTTAAAGCAAAAATTCCTACCTTTTTACAACTTTACAATTCAATCCTTTTTATTTAATTAACTATTTAAACAATAAAATATTTTAACCAAAATTTAATAAGATGCTAACAACATCATAAACATCTAAATAAATAAACTTACGACTCGATTTGTTGGAGTTGTAATCCTAAAATCACTGTTTCTGAAAAATTCCCTCAACGGTTCAGGCCTTCTGCAATGTCTATCGAGTTGATTTTCACCAATTGTGCAAAATTGTCAAAAAATTATCAAATTCATGCTTTATATTTATAAAAATAATTAAAAATCAATATGTTGGAAATTTTAGCATAAATTAATTATTTTATGATTAAATTGTATTTTTCGACATTAATTACTAAGAATTTGCATAAATTTTAGTTAAAAAATGGCATGAAAAAGGCTATACAATTTCATCATTCCAAGTACTCACCTATATGTACAATGATTTTTTAGCGTTGAGGCCTTGGGACATGTCTGGAGAGATAACGAAATGTGAGTTAAGCTCCGTTCAATGGACATGTGAGAGGAAATAAGGAGAGTGTTAGCTATATGCTTCACTTTTGGGACATGTTTGATTCTATTAGGCTTTTGGTGTGTTTGGAAAGTGTTAGTTATATGCTTCACTTCCAAGAGTCATATTTGGTGTGTTTGGAGATCCGTGTATCCGATGTGTGGTGATAGAGTTTAATTTATGTTTCATAACCTCAAGAGTCAAACTATCATAAATTATTATTAAATGTGTTATATATTAATGTGATTTATGCTTAAATGTTAACGTGATTTGTGCTTAAATATTAATGTGATTTATGCTTAAATATTCATGTGATTTATGTTTAAATGTTAATATGATTTATGCTTAAATATTCATTTGATTAAATGTGACTAAATGTGATTAAATGTGATTAATATGTGACTAAATGTGAGTAAATGTTAAAATATTCATGTGACTAATGTGATTAAATGTGACTAAATGTGATTAATTTGTGATGTGATAAATGTTGAAGTATTCATGTGACTATTGTGGTTAAATGTGATTAATATGTGCTGTGTTAAATGCTTAAATACTCGTGTGATTAATACGATTAATATGTAAAAGAAAGTATGAAATATGACTAAACATGTAAAATATGATAATAAATATAGATACGATTTGAATATGTTATATGGTTGTCTTATTGATGCAAAATGACTTATTTGCATAGTCGTTATTCTGAGCATTCACTGAGCTTGTTTAAGCTCACCCACTCATTTTAAACCATTGTAGATAATTAGTGTCGTATGAGCGATGTGGTCTCGAAGGGCGATCCAAGCCAAACTATTTAGTTGTTACTACTAGGTGTTAATCGTTTATTTATGCTTTTGGGAATAAAAGGAAAAATTGTAGATTTTAGGTTTGGTTTTACTATGATTATTAGTTGTTTGCATGCCCATTATGCTTGGTAATTCGTGGACTTAAAATCCTATATTTGAGTTTTTAAAACGAAAATTTGGTATCCATTTTCCAAGCGGTATCTAAAGCATGATTCATTGAAGTAATAAGCTTGTTTAAAGTATAATTAACATGTTCTATTGATAATTAACACATGTTTGTCATAAAACTCATATTAATGCCATTGTAAAAAGATGTTCGCATGAAATCTGATAACTGAATTGATGAATATGTCGTGAGATGATGGTGTAGCATCTTAATATTCGGGCTCGACGATAGGGTCGGGTATAGGGTGTTACATTTTATGGTATCAAAGTTTAGGTTCAATAACACTCGAACCTAGGTGATTGTTGTAAGGACTGGGTTGTGAAACCCAAGTGCCAAAATTTCTTTGATTTCTTTAGTTGTTTGAAATATCTCTGATTGAATAGCATGTGGGGTAGGAACGGGAACACATTTCCTTTAATCCTAAAGTTTTCTTGCAAGAACGTGTCTTAGATCATTTCCCCTGTCACTCACACCTTTTTATTTGTTTGTGTATGTTAGATCAATAGCTTTGATATGCCTCATAGATGTGTTAATGTGAGTCCGAACGTATTTGTATGTTTTGATTGATTTAGCTAGTAAGTGGAAAATCCCGGTAGAGGCTATTAAACTAGGAAAAAATGATTACGAGTTCTTTAGATGAGAGTGTTGTAGTGAATAGAGGAAATTGTTAGCTAAGTTACCCTAGAGCAATCTGTGGTAGTGAATAAAATCATTAAGAAAAGTAATAGGAAGTTAGAGAGAATAGGAATCAGAGTACGTTGTGAAAGTGTGATGGTTACTTTAAAGGTAGAAGTAACATATTTTGTGATAGAACAAGTGACGTGTTGGTAGGAAATTTCGAAGATGAAATTTCTTTTAGAGAGGGAGATTGCACATCCCAAAATTAGGCCTAAGAGTTTCAAGGGTATTTTAGGAATATTAGCTCATATGTTCTCGAAATTTCATAAGGTTGGTAATCAATAATGTTTTCGACAATGACGATTAGGAAATTAAATCAATTTCTAAAAAATGAGTTTTAAATATCTTTAATTTTGAAAATAGGACTGATTTGTAAAAGAGTCAAAATTGATAGTTTTTATAAAGCAAGTTAACCAAAAATCAAATTAGACTTATTTTCTTCATCACCCACGTTATTTCACATTAAAACAACCCTAAATATTTGAATTTGTCGTCTCTTGTTCTCTCATGCTATTCTATTCAATTTTAAACTTTAAATCCTAATCCATTTTGATTTCTATCATCTTTGACCATAAATTACCATTAAAACCAAGAAAAATACCAAAAGTCTCACTAACTTCATTATTTTCTTAAAGAGTGGGTTTTTTGGGATTTGCGTCAAAGCTCATTTTTCTTCAAACAAAGGTAACCATTCGACTTCATATGAGTTTTAAATGATATCTAGTCCCTAAAACTGAGTTTTTAGCCACTAAAACACAAGCTTTGAATAAAAGTCAAAAATCGGGTCTTTAATGGTGATTTTCAAGTTCATGGATAAAAACTTGATTTTAAAGTGTTTTTCAATTTATTTTTACATGATTAGAAGGTTTCTAAACATATCATGAAGTTTCATTAATGATTTATAGTGTTTTAATGAATTTTTGTCGTAAATAGCCATTGTATGTCGAAAAATTTTGATACTTTAAGACGTGTAGTTTTGGGTAGTTTAAAGGGTGAAAATTAGCCGTAGATGAATAGGTAGATGAACAGAATCTGTTTCGTGTGAAAAGATTAAGCTTACACCGAGATATTAGAATTTAAAGTTTCCTATGTTAAAGGTTTTGATTAAAAAGAGAATATAGCTTAAGTTATTGTTTGTGACTGTTTAGAATTTAAAGTTTCCTATGTTAAATGTTTTGATTAAAAAGAGAACATAGCTTATTTTATTGTTTGTGATTGTTTAAGATAAGTTATTGATTGATTATTGATTGTGTATTTGTCTGGTTCGTCTTGTTGAAGCGTCGGAGTCAATAGAACCTTCAACGAGTAGAGACAAAAGCAAAGAAAAGCTTGTTTGAGCTTTCGGCTTTTCAGTGAAAGCATATTTTTGGTGAGTGTTTTGGAATAGTTGCTCTTAGATTATTCATTGCGTAATTGAGAATTTAGAAGTAGCCTAAATCCCTACTCTAAATTTCGAGTGTAAGTCTCATACCGATGTTTAATATGTTATATATGTGTGCTTGTGCAATTGTGAAAATATGAACATATATGAGATGCTATGACTTGTGTTATAAGATTATGATGACTGTTGTGAAAGTAAATATCTGAGTATGTTATTCATACCATAAGACATTAAATATGTGGGTATGTTATTCATGTCATGTGACAGTAAATGCGTGGGTATGTTATTCATGCCATGAGATAGTAAATATGTGGGTATGTTATTCAGGTCATGTGATAGTAAATATGTGGGTATGTTATTCATGCCATGTGATAGTGAATATGTTATGCTAAATATGTGAATATGCAATGATGATGTGTGAAAAATCGGTAAGTAAATGAGTGATAATAATGTGGATATTTTGGCCTTGTGACCTTTTGAGAGCGTTAGATATAGTTGGTATGCCATAGGATTGTGAGTACTCACCTATATGTACAGTGATTTTTGGGCGTTGAGGCCCTGAGACATGTTCGGAGAGATAAGGGAATGTGAGCTAAGCTTCGTTTAATGGGACGTGTGAGGGAAAATAAGGAGAGTGTTAGCTATATGCTTCACTTTTGGGACATGTTTGATTCTATGAGATTTTTGGTGTTTTTGGAGAGTGTTAGCTATATGCTTCAGTTTTGGGATATGTTCGACTCTATGAGTCATATTTGGTGTGTTTGGAGATCCACGTATCCAATGTGTGGTGATAGAGTCCACTTTATGTTTCATAACCTTAAGAGTCAAACTATCATAAATTATTATTAAATATGTTAAATATTAATGTGATTTATGCTTAAATGTTAATGTGATTTATGCTTAAATATTAATGTGATTTGTGCTTAAATATTAATGTGATTTGTGCTTAAATATTAATGTGATTTATGCTTAAATGTTAATGTGATTTATGTTTAATTATTAATGTGATTTATGCTTAAATGTTAATATGATTTTTGCTTAAATATTCATGTAATTAAATGTGACTAAATATGATTAATATGTGATGTGATAAATGTTGAAATATTCATATGACTAATGTGATTAAATGTGACTAAATGTTATTAATATGTGATGTGATAATTGCTAAAATATTCACGTGACTACTGTGATTAAATGTGATTAATATGTGTTGTGTTAAATGCTTAAGTACTCGTGTGATTAATACGATTAATATGTAAAAGAATGCATTAAATTTGACTAAACATGTAAAATCTGATAATAAATATAGAGACAATTTTAATATGTTATATGGTTGTCATGTTAATGCATAATGACTTATTTGCATAGTGGTTATTCTGAGCATTCACTGGGCTTGTTTAAGCTCACCCACTCATTTTAAACCATTGCAGATAATTAGTGTCGGTGTGAGCGGGGTGTTCTCAAGGGGTGATCAAGGCCAAACTTTTTAGTTGTTATTAGTATGTGTTATGTAACACCCTGAACCCGACCTAGGAGTATCAGCTAAGTCTAGGCATCACAAAACATAATAGAATGCAATGAAACAAACACACCATAATGTCATTAAAATAACCGTAAAATCCACAACAAAGTAATAGTATCAACGTAAGTTCGAGGGTTTTTTGTTATGTCCCTAACAAATATAGTAAACTACAAGCTTACTGTCCTACATATCCTAAAATGACCGAGCTTCCCATCAATCAAAGAGTTAGTACAGCTAAAATAAGGTTTTTCAGGCTTTTATATTAATGGTACATATAACAGTAACGATTAGTTAATAACCGTCCCAACTTACAATTGTGACTATAATAACAGTAGAACAAATTGTTGGTTAGTAATGTTTAGAGTCTCACTACCTAGCTTCACGGTGTTTACAGTCTCACCATCAACTCAGTATTGCGTGGCTTGGTTTACAATGTCATTGCCCATTCAGTAGCATATCGTAGTGTTTATAATGTCACTGCCAGTTCAATAAGGCATTGCAGTGTTTACAGTGTCACTGCTAGTTTAATAGGCATTGTTGTGTTTATAATGTCACTACTAGTTCAGTAATCCAGTAGTTCCTAGTCGAACGTTAGCATACCCACGAAATCACTCTGCACCCGTGTACTAGCCCGTGTGTCCAGGCCGTATAACTCACTATTTTTAATTTCTCTAAATAGTATGCTCACACGGTCTAGCTCACGCCCGTGTGTCCAGACCGTGTAACTCACTGTTTCCAATTTCACCCCTCAAAATTTTCACACTATCTGGCACATGCCCGTGGGCCTAGATCGTGTAACTCATTGTTTCCAATTTTTTCCCATTTAACATAACCACATGGTCTGGCACACGCCTGTGAACCCAGACCGTGTAACTCACTATTTCTAATTTCGCCATTCAAAATAACCACACAGTCTGGCACACGCTCGTGGGCCCAGATCGTGTAACTCACTATTTTTGAATTCTCATGATGGTACGGTCACACGGCTTGGCGCACGACCGTGGGCGTAGCCCATGTGCTTCCTGTACCGTATTTAGGTGGCACACGATCTGGCCACACGCCCATGTGCCCTCGAACAACGACATAAACTGAGCATTTTTGTAGAAAATCCAAGGAAAATTATGCATAAATCAACATGGCTTGATACCCTACCTATTACGACATTACTTCGAGAGTTCCTACTACTATCGAAGGCTAGACAAGGAATAATATCATCAAACAACCATTTAACATTTCATAATTACGCTCAAACCATTCTAAAAACATCAATCAAAACGTAACTCACTTCCAAAATGTTCTTACCCCTACGCAGTACCAAGGTTGCAGTCTAAAATGTCGAAACGTCGTCAATGGAATGATCTTCGCCTAAAAGAAATCATTCTAACTCATAAACAACTGTTTGAACAGTTCAAATAACCTCAACCAAATTCAGTAATGTTTTACAAAATTCTAATTAACTTACGAAATAGAACTTTATTTCGCAATAATAGGGAACAGACAACTCCTCGACAGTATTCCCAACTAGTCAAGTAAGACAATTTCTCCTATTCAAGCACTAGACACCGCGTCAATTTAAAATGCCAAAGAAAGGAAGCAAAAAGAAAGAAAATGGAAAAAGGAAAAAGATGATACGTTCTTAACTTTTTAAATTAACTTAAATTAAGTTCCATCTAACAAAGGGAAGCAAATAAAAATATACTTCCCACTTACAATGAGCACGTAACCGATGAACAATAAGACATATACTAGACCATTGAACTACTAGGCTTATCATTGAAACTAAATCACGCATGAACTAACTTATGTAACACATTCAAAGTATCGAGTTCATCAAAAGAAAATTGTCGATTTCGCAACAACTATAACTCGACCCTCATTTCCAGAAAATAATTAAAACATATAAATCACAGTGCAAAATAATTTCCAATGACATATCTCGCAAAGAAAAGTCAAAGTTTTGAGGTGTTACAACTCTCCCCCTAAAAGAAATTTTGTCCTCAAAATTTACCTGAATCAAATAACTATGGATATTGTTTACGAATCGACTTTTCAAGTTCCTGGGTGGCCTCCTCCTTACCGTGATTCCGCCATAAAACCTTGACTAGTGGCACAGTTTTTCTTCACAATACCTTAACGTCACACTCAAGGATCTGTATTGGTTTCTCCTCAAAAGTTAAGTTCGATATTATCTCTATCTCCTCTACTGGAACGATGTGAGAAGGGTTTGATCGATATCTCAGTAACATGAAGACATGGAGCACATCGTGAATACGATCAAGTTCAGGAGGTAATTCGAGTTGATACACCACTAGTCTAACTCGCTTTACGATCCAATATGGCTCGATCAATATTGGACTTAGTTTACCCTTTTCCCCAAAACGAAGGACCTTTTTCCATGGTGAAACTTTCAGAAACACCTGACCACCTATAGAATACTCTATATCATTTCACTTTAAGTCCATATAGGACTTTTGTCTATCGGAAGCTGCTTTCAATCGATCTCGGATCAATTTAACAGTATTTTTAGTCTCAGTTACCAACTCAGGGCCCAGTACCCGTCTCTCCCCTAATTTAGTCCAACACAAGGGAGTTCGGCACCTACGACTGTACAAGGCTTCGTATGGTGCCATTTGAATACTAGATTGAAAACAGTTATTGTAAGCAAACTTTGCTAATGACAAATGATCCTCCCAACTGCCCCTAAATTCAATCACACAACTACGGAGCATATCCTCTAAAACTTGGATAACTCGCTTCGATTGACCATCCGTCTAAGGATGATATGCGGTACTAAAATCCATCACGAGGTGAAATGCGAATCTTGATCCGAGATGATCGAAATAGGAACTCCGTCCAACCTCACAATCTCAGCCACATACAGTTTAGCTAGTCTCTGCAGTGAGTATTCGGTCCGTATTGGTGGGACATGAGTGGATTTAGTCACTCGATCAACAATGACCTAGATAGAATCTTTCATAGTAGGCGTGAGGGGTAGCCCACTGATAAAATCTATCATCACTCACCCCCACTTCCATTGAGGGATCTTAATTTGTTACTAAGGCCTGAAGGTAGCTAATGTTCAGCCTTTACCTTTTGACAAGTCAGATAGTGTGAAACGAAGGTAGTTACCTCCCGTTTTAACCCAAGCCACCAATATAGTTTTCGCAGGTCACGATACATCTTATTGTCGCCCGGATGCTATGCTATGAGCTTCTTGTAGAATCGATGACCTTAACTCAGGGTCCTTAGGTACATAGACGTGACCCTTTGTAACAGAAAACTCTATCACTGTTCAGAGCAAACTCCGATACAACGCCAGACTCAATCATTCGCAAGCGTTTGGCTAAATGCTTTTCTTACAACTGTTTGTCCCAAATTTGACCAACCTAGTCGATTTCATTTGAAGCTCGACTAACAACCCTCCGTCATCAAATAGGCTCAATTGAGCAAACGTTGCCCGCAGTTCAGTCATTGCTTTACGACTAAGGGCATCAGCGACCACATTGGCCTTACCAGGGTGATACTCGATCGTGCAATCATAATCTTTGAGTAACTCCATCCATCAACGTTGTCTCATGTTCAACTTTTTCTGAGTCAACAGATATTTGAGACTCTTGTGATCAGTATAGATTGTGCAGTTCTTCCCATACAAATAGTGTCTCTAAACTTTCAAATCGAACATTATCGCAGCTAATTCAAGATCATGTGTAGGGTAGTTACTCTCATGGACTTTAAGCTATCGTGATGCATAGTCGACCACTTTACTGTCTTGCATCAAAACATAACCAAGATTGACATACGACGCATCGCTATACACTACAAAATCTTTACCAGCTCAGGCTGCACCAACACGAACGCTTGCGTTAATACTGACTTGAGCTTCTCAAAGCTCATTTGATGTTCCTCCGACCATTTGAAGGCAATGTTCTTACGCAGCAGTTTCGTCAAAGAGGGTGCTATCAGTGAAAATCCCTCCACAAATCTTCGATAGTACCCCACCAACTCGAGGAAAATTCGAAGCTCAAACACATTTCACAGTTGCTTCTAGTTTACTACCGCTTCAATTTTCTTGGGATCCACTCGGATCCCCTCAGCTGTAACTATATGACCCAAAAAGGATACCTCGAATAACTAGAACTCGCATTTACTAAACTTCGTGTAGAGTTGCTTCTCGCAAAGTGTCTAAAGTACAACCCAAAGGTGTTCGTCATGTTAAGTCTTAATTTTAGAGTATATCAAAATGTCATTTATAAATACCAATACAAACCGATCCAAATACAGCTGAAACACCCAATTCATCAAATCCATAAACATTGCTAGGGCATTGGTTAAATCGAAAGGCATCACTAGGGATTCATAGTGCCTATAACGTGTTCTGAAGGTCATTTTGAACACATCCTAATCTTTAACCTTCAACTGATGATACCCAATCAAAGATCAATTTTAAAGAATAATGAGGCTCCCTAGAATTGATCGAACAAATCATCAATTCTCGACAACGGGTGTTTATGTCAGTTAATTAAGTTGACGGTAATTAATACACATCCTCATTGTTTCGTCTTTCTTTTTAAGAAATAAAATCGGTGCTCCCCACGGGGACACACTCGGTCGAATGAACCACCGATCAATGAGCTCTTGCAATTAAGCCTTAAGTTCAGCCAATTCATTCGGTGCCATGTAATATGAGCGAGGGACACCGGTGCAGTAGCAGGTAGTAAATCTGTCCCAAGCTTTACCTCTCGAGTGGGTGTCACACCGGTAGCTCATTCGGGAAAACATCCAAAAAATCCCTAAGCGTCTGAATGTTACTGACAGTTAGCTTAGGTGGTGCAAAATCGGTGACAATGGCGAGATATGCCTCACAACCCTTCTTCATCTCAGTTACTAAAGCAGAAATTACATTGGATAAGTAATCTCGACGCTCACCAATCAGTACTATTTCGCTATTCCCTAAATCCGTAAAAAACACCATCCCCTGAATTTCTAACGATAGCCTCCTAAATACTTTGTAAACCTTAACAGACTGACCTAAAGGACTAACCATAGAAACTACACTAGCAGTATACTCAGCTGAGATATTCAAGTTCATAAATACAGCTTAGCTACATATGAGTGAGTAGAACCAATATCAATCAGAGCAAAGTACAAAATTGTATAAATAAAGAATGTACCCATAATCACGTCGACATCGTCCTTGTCCTCACGGTGTCTGGCCACATAAACAAGTGCTGGCGGTTGAGCTTTAGTATGGGTCGCACCTTTATCTGGTGCCCCACGACCTCTACCAAATGTGGTACTACCTCTACCAGAAAAAGTATTACCTCGACTAGTGCCTCGACCTCTAGACAGTGGTGGCATCGCTCTAATAGACTGAACGGTGCTCGTAACTGTCACTGGTGTGGTCACTGGTGCCTGATCAGGTCGGTGCAAACAGTCTTGCACTCTGTGCTCCAGCGACCCACAGCGAAGACTCAACCCTGTCTTCCTTCAACACTCACCCAAATGGCGTCTGCCACAAAAATCACAACATGCCACTACACTGGAACCAACTGATGCCTTAGTTCATAAAGGTCCCTCAAATCTACCTCGTTTCTTGAGACGGAAAACATTACCAACAGAACTAGCACTACAGGAAAACAGGTTTTCAGCAGCTTTTTTAGCCTTAAAACAATAGATAACGCCGTTGAAACTCGTGGCATTTATGTGGGAAAACGCTACTATAGAACATGATTTTTAACGACGCTTTCCCACAAACACAGCTATAGAACATGGCCTTTAGCGGTGTTTTTCCCATAAATGCCGCTATAGAACATGGTCTTTAGCCGCATTTTTCCCACAAACGCTGTTATAGAACATGATCTTTAACAGTGCTTTTCCCACAAACACCACAATAGAGCATGATTTTTAGTGGCATTTTTTCCACAAACGCCGCTATAGAACATGTCTTTAAGTTGTAGCCGAAGCTCATCATATTTTCTTTGAGCCTCTGCTTCTCTCGCTACTGCCTTCGCTTTTAAGTTGAGCAAATTGCTCAACAATGCTCGCTTGAATCTGAGCCATTTGGTCTCTTAACCTCTGAACTTCAGTTTGACATTGATCCCTCGAAGGCATGTATCTCTACGAGCTGGATCAAATATTGGGTTGGGCTAACAAAAGATCCTTGAAATCGAACTCGACCATACCTTTCAAGACCCAAAACTTCAGTAATAACTCGGTTATCAATGTCTTCCAAATTAACCGAACTATCACTTGAAGCCATCGCTTCATACTCTACCCTCTTATCCTCTAGTTTATCCTAATAAATCAATCAAGGAGTTAGAAACGAAATATATAATCAAACAAATGCTACATAACTTAGCATTATTTGCATTACAAACGACGAATTAAATCATTATAATTAAACATGATAAAATTTTAAAATAATTCAAATTTTATTAAGTAAATATACCATAATTTCTGCAGCTTCAATAGTCATAGGAGATTCATCTTTCTTTCTATATGTAATATCAAAAAGTTGAAGGCGTCCAACTTTTTGACCAAATGACAGTTCCTACATTATAATAGAAAAAATATTATTTAGTAGAAAGTAATTAATAATTGACACAATTAATAAATTCAAAATACCTCATCATCAGCTGCACAAGCAAAACTTCTCGATCCAGTTGTGTGCGTGAATTTTTTGCCTACTTGTAGTTCCAGCACGCTCACGATCCTACATTATGAAATTATTATTGTGTATATAATAAATACTATAAATCGAAATAATTATAAGAGTTACGATGGGACATTTCGCAATTTCTCTTCGGGGCTTATATTTTTCTTAAAATTCTTTCTTTAAAGTACTTCTATGGTCTCTCCATTTCTTTTCTAATGCTTTCTTCACATAATTATCTAAGACCTCTAAAGCAAATCTCTCCTGCAAATAACACAAGTTTAGAAAGTAAAAATAAATTAAAATTAAACCAAAGTATTATAAATTACATTCACGTTATTACCTTAATATTATCGAGAGCTTAATTTTTGTTACTATCAGGCATATGATGCCATGACTCATAGTTGATTGGCAACAGATTGGCATTTCGAGCTATAATGCCCAGGTATCCTCCCAAATGTCGAGCTTTTGATCCAACAGGCTAACCTTTACTATTTATAGATACTTTGACACGCTCCTAATGGTTTAGATTGTATAAATCCTTTAATAGCGTACTTCCTCGAGTTTTGCAGCTCCCAAAGTCAACATGCACGTAAATTAAAGTTAACATTACCTTGATTTTCTACAATTTCGGCAATTGTATTTGGAACATTCGAAGATCCAATAGCAGTTTGTTGATCACTATCTGTTTCTTTCGAATTTGGAGGATTTTGAATAATACTTAGATCTCGAAATTTTCTTCTAAGCATATTATCTGCAATACACATAAAATAGTTGAAATATTAGTAACTAATTATAACAATAATAGTAATGGATATATTTAACAAGATCAAGATTTAAATTATAATATTACATATAATTAAAAAAACGCAAAATCTTACTACATCATGATTCATAAATATCTTCATCCACGTCCTGGCGAACCCATTGAAATTGTGTACTAGTACTAGGAATAGTTTCATTTAAGTTTTGTTCTGAAAAAGGCAAAGTTTTTTATCTTTCATCCATGTCATCTCTACTTTCATTGCCCATGTCAAACAATTCTCTAGGGGTGTTACGGAGTACAACATACCAACCCTCATCAGTTGGATCTCTCGAGTAAAAAACTTGTTTGACTTGAGAAGAAAATACATACGACTCATCTATCAATTCTTGCCCCATGTGAATTAATCGAGAGAAGTTCATCATTTTAAAACCAAATTGATCTTTTTTAATTCCGCAAGCAGTATTAACATCAACCCAATCACATCGAAATAAAACAACCTTCCGTTTTCCATAGTAATCCAGCTTAATAATGTCCGTAAGAAGTCTGTAATACGCCACATTTCCCTCAACAGGATTACTGTCCCTAGCACTAGCGTAACTTGTAATTGAAGAATTAACAACTATTCATTGAGTCCTTCTCAATCTTTCGTGAGATTACTTGAATCCATTAATCAGGAAGGCATTATATTTTTTTACTACTCTATTCGGACCTTGGGAAAGCCATTTAACTTCTTCATTGACATCCTTTCCACTCCAAACCTATTGAATTGAAAGTAAATTGATTAATTATAAAGTTATAAGAAAACATTATTATTTTTCATTAAAAGCTTCAATTGCATACCGTCTGCCCTAACTATTCATGAAAAGATTTTGGGAATAACTTATGAATCTCTTGATGTTGTAATCTTTGGGAGCATGAATGAGATCTCAAGATCTGTTTATACTCACTATGTTAAAAAGTGAATAACTTGGTTAGAAAATAAACAAATGAAAAGAATGGATATTTATCAAATTCTAAAACTTATTTGCGTAATGGTTCAATTGAATCGTGGTGAAAAAAAACATATCGATGTGCTTGTACCCAAGATATATCATCTAAGTGTGCAATTTCAACTTTCCCAATTGGTTGTCCATGACTTCGAAATAGATAAGTTTTAGCAAAGCTATGATTTGTGAGCCCAACATTTCTACTTGGTCTAGTCAGTCTTGTTTCAACATCTTTGAATATCAAGAGTAGAAAGTCATACACTCCACTGCTAAGTAACCTTCAGCAATTGATCCTTCTGGATAACGCTTATTACGAACGCAGAAGGACAGTTTTGAAAATTTCGATCCCTCATAAAGTTCTTCATTCATCTGATTAAGTAACTTGTAGAACTTTGCCGCTTCTCCATTTGGCTCTTTATCAGGTGCAGTTGTTCCCGTTTCGGTAAAAGCATTTCCACCAATATCACAATCATTGAATGCAATAATTTCAGGTGGAAACGATTGCAAACCATGACTGTGCATATTAAATGCATTCTGCAACATACCTTCCATGTCATCTTCTCTAACATACTAATGATGAGAATTATGAGGATAACTTGGATTAATCATTGAAGAGGTTCTACGAGGTGTACACTCTCCATGGAAAATCTATTTTTTATACCCCAAATAAATCCATCAACAATTAGATGTTCGTAGACAACTTCACGAATATGTCAAATGATGTTGTCACACTTCTTACACGGGCAAAGAATCATATTCTCTTGGCTTGCATTTTGAAATGCAAAATTTAGAAAAATTTGTACTGTGTTGAAACCTAATTTTGACTGGGCCCAACAAATTTAAATTTATTTTAAAGTTAAGTTTATTTTAAATTTAAATTTATTTAAATTTGTTATAAATTTAAATTTAAAATTTATTTAAATAATGTCCAAGTACAAAGTCCATTTACAAATCTTGGACCAAATTTGGCCCAATTAAATTCAGATGACCCAATTTACAAAGGCCCAAATAAGCCCAAACCAAATGACCCAAACTAGCCTAAAACAAAGTCAAACCCTAATCAGCTAAGTGTTACTATTATTGCCTCCACCTCAGCCAACTGGAAGCCGCCACGTCATCACCAAGTTGCACCACCAGCAACTTGCACTGCCACCAGCTGATTCAATCGTCACTACCACCGCCGAACCTACAAACAAGAGAGAGCATATTAGAAGTACATTTAGTTGCATAGGACAAAAGAAAATTATCGTAAATATGACTATAAAGCTTGAATTGAAAGGTGGTAATAGGGGTTACTGACCTTGTTTTACACACTCGAAAATCAATATACAGACAAGTTTCTTGAGAATTCAATAAGAGAAACAACAAACATTTTGCAAATCGAAACAAGAAGAAACTAATAGCAAGCAGAGAATAGACCGAACAGTTTCAAAGTTTTCAAGCATTAAAGCCATCCAGGTACATTTGACTTGTTGTTTACTACCATTTATGTTTCAAATCTCTAATCCTATTAGTTTCCAAGTATGTATTAATGCCAGCATTAAATACCTCTATTACCGTTTATTATTTATTTATTATTTGCTTCAAAAAGGTAATAAGTATATATATTAAATGATTTTAATAACATTAATAATAATAATAATAATAATAATATTATTATTATTATTATTATTAAATATAAAACTAATGACATTAATTAATAATAATAATAATAATAAGTAAAAATAAAAAAGAAAAGTGAAGGGTCGGAAAGGTTACAGCCCTTTAGACACCACAGTCACTGTCGCCGGACCCATGAGCGACTCTCCACCGTACTATCCCCGTTGACAAGGACTCCCTCCCTCGTTTGTTCGAACACCTGCATAAACCACACACCAAAACAGATTTAAACAAAGAGAAGAATCGAAAATAAGGTTTTTTAAAAAAAGGGGAGATAAGGATAGATTCGTTTTTTTTTTAAATACTTCACCGAGATCTGGGTTAGATCTGTTTAGATCTATACCCAGATTAATGTTTTAAAGGAAAGAAGAGGGATTAAAAAGAGAAAGTTTAAAACAAAAAAATAAGGAAAAGAAAAGTTTTTTTTTGCCGATCGAAGGCGCGTGGCTCGTGGAGGAAACGCGACGATGGAGACACGGACGGATCGGCGCGCGTGACCAGGCAGGGTGACGACGCACGGCCCCGGACGATGGCGCATGTGGTCCCACGCGACGAACGGCGATGGAATCGACCGGTCGGAGCATGGTCGGCCACGAAGGGGCGAGAGGATTTTTGAAGTGATTTTGGTTTTTTTTTTTAAAAGGGCTAAGGAAATGAATTTTTTTTCTGAAAGGGGTTATTTATAGGCCTTCAAAACGGGGTCATTTTGACGGCTGAGTTTCAGCCCTAAAACGATGTCGTTCTGAGTTATGGAGGGGTTATTTATGCGTTCGATCCTTCCGCTTTTTCTAAATTTTTCAATCAGGTCCTTTTTGCACTTTTAATTAATTTTAAATTGGTCGGATGATTTTCATGGTTTTTCAATTTAATCCCTCGACCTTTTAAAAGCACCATAAACTGCCACGTGTCACGATTTTGGTTTATTTATGCAAACAATCGCTCTAATTTTTAATTTGTTTCAATTTAATCCTCAAATCAAGTTCTATTTAATTGCAAGATTGACCCAGAAATTTTTCACGGATTTGAAACTAGTCCTCTGACTTCAAGATACCTGAGGGGCTGCCACATGTCATCTATTTTTGGTTTTATTGCCCTAGAGGTCCCTAAATTGTCCAAAAATTTTGTTTTCACCCCCGAACATCCAAAAAACCTATTTTTAACCCCGAAACTTCTCAAAATTTTGTTTTTACCCCCGAACTTCCAAAAATCCCATTTTTAACCACGAAACTTCAAAAAAATCTATCTTTACCCTTAAACTTCCCAAAATCTTATTTTTGACCTCGAAACTTCCAAAAATTTCATTTTACCCCTGAACTTCCCAAAATCCCATTTTTAACCTTAAAACTTCCAAAAATCCCATTTTTACCCTCGAATGTCTAAAAATCCCATTTTTTACCTCGAATTTTCTCGAAATTACCATTTCACCCTCAAGAATCTAAAATTACCATTTTGCCCCCCTCCGGGAATTTGAAAAGTCTCATTTTCAATTCTGATTGCATCATTCTTCTTTCTCATCAAAATTTGCATTTAATTTTAAATTATTATGTACTCATATTTTGCATTATTGAATTTTCGCAAATAATTTATCTTCTTATTTATCTTACTTTGCGTTATTTAATATCCATTATTAACTGCTTATTCATATTAAACTCGCGTGTTTGTTTTCAAAATTATTTTCATAAAAACTTAAAAATAGAGGAAATATTTTTTTATTTCGAGTTTCGAAAATTTGCGCCTTAACTTACTAGGTGTAATTTTTCTTCAAATTGAAATAATCAAATACCCTTAATCGAGGCAATGTTTCCTTATCTTCGATTCTGAAAATTTGTGCCTTAACTTACTAGGTGTAACCTTTCCTCAAATCAAGATAATCGAACATCATTTTCCCAAAATTTAAAAAGTTTTACGAAGGAAAGCTCGTTATTTCTGGATCTTGAAGTGTCATGTCCTAACTCACTGGACGTAACTTTCTTCCTCGATCACTTTGAAATAACGGGATTTCCAAACAAACCCGATTTCTTTTAAACTTAACTCATGCATTCAAAGATCGTATTTTAAACTTTATTCGAGCTTTTAAATGTTCCAAATTAAGACCCGAAAATAATCAATACGGTACTAATTTTGGGCATATGAGGGTGCTAATACTTCCTCATGCGTAACCGACTCCCGAACCTATTTTTTTTCTGGATTTCGAAGACCTACATGTTTTCAAAACAGTTTTTAAAACGTTTTGTGGTGATCCAATCACACCAAATAAAGGATTGGTGGCGAGTTTTTAAAACGTTCTGTGGTGATCCAATCACACCGAATAAAGGATTGGTGGCGACTCCCATTATTTTTCTATTTTAAAATAATTTTTCGAACCACGTCGTTTTCGAAAAGAAAAGGGGATGGTTTCGACAGCTAGCGACTCCACTGGGGACTTTTAAAATAAATGAGAGTCAAGCCAAAATTGATTATTTTCGGAGTCTTCTTTGGAAACATTTAAGCTTCAGTCTTGTTTAATATGCGATCCTCGACATCTTTTGTGGCATTATATTGCTAGTGTAAATTTGCATACATCTGCATATGATATTACCTTTTTAAGTGGAAGCCGGAAACTACTCCTTCGTGAGGTCTTCACCTCCGTGCAGGATAGTGGAGCGCTTTCGGGATTACAAAGTACCCTTATTTTCATGAAGTTTTCACTTCCGTACAAACATGTGGGAAATGTGTCCCCCTAAAACGAACTCATCTGTGTGAGCCTGTAATGGGTGAGGATCGAGAAATCTGCTAGTTTGGGTACCCCTACTTTAGAACCCAAAACCACATATAGTAAACCGTAGGAACTTGCTTAGAAGGAGTTGTACTAAACCATTTAGCAACCTTCCAAAACAAACTCTTAGGTTCTATGCTATATTTGTATATTGATATTGTTGTGTTTCGCTAACTTGTTTATTTTGTCTATTTTTGCATCGCATTTCATCATCATATAAAGAGAAGGTATAGACTCAAAAGTTCAGTTACCGATAAGAGAATTAATCATGGAAAACAAGTACTTTGATAAAGTGGAGGATAATATGGTCGTGCGCATATGGTCGGAGGAGACTCAACGCCAAAAGGGGGACAGCTTAGTGGAAGGATATGAGTCAGAGCTTTGGGATATTCCAGGATCAGCACGGCTCAAAACAATGTGCTAGAGTTGAAAGAGATATGGGATAGTTGGGACAACAACACGAAATAAACCTTTTACCAAGAATACAGAGATTTGCCATACTTGTGCAAAGTTAAGATGGACAAATCCCTCTTTAGAGCCTTAACACAGTATTGGAATTCAGCCTACAATTACTTCACCTTCGGGAATATAGACATGACACCGACGATAGAAGAATACACCACTCTGCTCCATTGTTCGAAGATGTCAGTAGAAAAGGCCTATTCTAGAGCTTCAAATCTCCCGACCATGGTTAAAAGATTAATAAACATCACGGGTATGAGCAAACAGTGGGTTGCAGCTCGAGTTGAGGTCAAAGGCGATAACAAGTGCATCACGTGGAAAAGCCTGCGGGATTTGATATTGGCTCATCCAGATGCAAAGAAAAAGATTGACATTTTAGCCTTAAGTATCTATTGGTTGGTCTTTTTTCCAAAGGCTTTGGGGCATATAAAAGACGTAGTGATAGATTTGTTTGATAGATTAAGTAAAAGAGTGACACTTGTCCCGGCTATACTAGCTGAAACCTTTAGATCCTTAAATGCATGCAGAAAGGAGGGAGAAGGTTGATTTATTGCCTGCGCACCACTACTGATGGTATGGTTTCATAGTCACTTTTGGAAAACAGAAAAAGTCTCCTATCAGTACTTGTCTAAAGATTACTCCCCTTTGAAAGAGTTTGTGGCTACGTAGAGACAAGAAAACTTCTCAGAAGAAAAGTGGATGGCCATACTCCAAAGCCTCAAAGACGAAGACATAGAGTGGCGAGCACCATGGTTCGTTCCTGATGAAATATTGTATCGGTGCGAAGATCTTGATTGGGTCCCATTGGCAGGAATATGGGAGCAACCAGATATGTACCTTTGCTGGTTTCAAGACAATACAGATCAAGACAGTTCATACCCGCAACTCAGGGGATAGCTCAGTGTGAATTCGTGTACCGGGGAGAAAACAATAAGAAAAGATTCGGGAAATCTCAAATGCATGGAACCAGGTTCGAAAAATGAAAGCATTCGGTACCAATCCCATTATAACTACAGAATATGATTGGTGGAGAAACAGAAGGATCAACGATAATATTCTTATGCCAAACCCGGAGATTGTCCGCCCAATTGAAGAACACTTGCAGGTTGTCTCGATTGAATTAGAAATAATTAAACAAGATTTCGAAAAGAAAAAAGCTGAGATGGAGAAAATGATAGAAAAGCTGGAAGAAGAGAATGTGCTTTTAGGATTAGACGTTGATGTTCAGAAGCTAGAGGCGAAAAAATTAAGAAAATGGAAGAATAAGGCTAAAGAAGATCTTAGCACCCTAAAGAAGGACTATAAAAAGCTTCGATTGTCAATGAGAACCGTCGGTTTAGGTAAGACATCAGAGCAATGGCAGTAGGAAATTTACGAAGAGAAAAATAAAACAAGTCACTGGAAAAACAAATTTCAAGACACCCAAGTTCTGGAAAATACTATGAAGAGTAGCCTCCTTGAAAGCCAAGCCGAAGTGACTAAATTAAAAGCTCGAGTAGGAGAATTCGAGGAGTCCATGTACAGGCATCATAGCCGAAATTCAGTAATGAAGTTAAAAGCAAGCCAAGCTGAGATCGAGAGACTAAGTGAGAGGGTGGAAGAATTAGAGGCCTCTTTGCAAAATAGTGAAATACGATCTGAGATTTTGGAAAGAATGTTGGAGACAAATGATTAGCATCTTCAGCAAACCCAAAAAGAAGTTAGAGAGAGGGATTATGTTATGGGTGAGGTTTTAAACCAAATCCGCAAAGTAGCTGATCAAGTGCAAACACTGGCAATTGAAGCAAAAGAGCTAGGCATACAGTACAAAACAAAGACGAAACGAGGTCAAAAGCTATCAAGCCTCTTTAAAAAAGTCAAGGCTCTGAGCATCAAAGCAAAACTATTTATGTAATTTGCTTTATGTTAAAGAACTTGTTATCCAAATGAAGTTTTCTAAATGGAAAATGAATTATAAGTCAATACCTTTCTCTTGCATACATGCATCTTATTCGCATCACATTTTTTGCATAATAATCCTAACTTATTAAAATTTATAATCCAGCTACATCAATAACCATTGAAAACTCACATCGCTATAATACTCAAAAGAAAACTAAAGTCATGGAACAAAGACTTGAATAAATCCAAAAAGAATTACAAGACCAGATGCAAGAGCGCATCCAAGAGAAAATGAGCATGATGTGCAGAGAAATGAAGAATAAATTCATGGAGGTGCAGAAAAGCTTAATGAATGAATTAGCGTAAGTAAAACAAAGCATGACCGATAAAGGAAAGAGTCCTGCTATTGAGGAAGAAGAGGACCCGATGGTCCCCCTAGGCTTTACACCTCTTCATAACTCGGCTTCACATGAAATGCCGGCACGGGAGCCTACCATTACTGTAAGGGCACAACAACCAGCCACAGGCACGTCGCGACCAGTTAATTATCCAATTGGATCAGGGTCAAACCCAGAGGATATTGCCGTGAATTTGGGTGTCCCAAACTTTGACGAAATGATTAGAGAATATCTCCCCAAACAAATAGAGGAGAAATACAGGCGACTGGAGTAAAAAATCAATGCAATGCAGGGAGTTGAAGTTTCCTATGGTATAGATGCCAAAGAGCTGAGTCTGGTTCCGAATCTGGTTCTCCCTCCCAAATTCAAAGTTCCAGAATTTGAAAAATATAGCGGAACGAGCTGCCCTGAAGCCCACCTGACCATGTTCTGCAGAAAGATGGCGGGGCACGTGCATAATGACCAACTGTTAATTCATAATTTTTAAGACAGTCTGGCCGGGTCGACAATCAGATGGTACAATCAATTAAGCCAATCAAAGATCCATTCGTGGAAAGATTTGGCACAGGCTTTCTTAAAGCAATACGGCCATATGATAGAAATAGCTCCTGATCGGCTTATGCTATAGAATATGGAGAATAAGTCAAATGAGAGCTTTAGAACATATGCGCAAAGATGGCACGAGGTGGCAACCCAAGTATAGCCACCACTACAGAAAAGGAGACAATAATGTTGTTTGTCAATACCCTTAAGGCTCCTTACCTAAATCACCTGCTAGGAAATGCCACCAAGAGTTTCTCTGATATGGTCATGTCGGGGGAAATGATTAAAAATGCAATCAAGGCCGGCAAAATTGAAACCGGAGAAAGCCCTAAAAGGTCTGCCCCTAGAAGAAAGGATAATAAGGTCAACAATGCAAGCATATATAAACCTAGCTACACCAGACCCTTCGTAACAAGTTAGCCCAAAGATCCAATGGGCAATTACCCAAATGCCTCCTGGTAGGAGCTGGGCACTAGGCCAAATAGAGGAAGAATTCAATATACTCCCCTTCCGATGTCATATGGGGAACTCTACAAGATATTATATGATGCACATGAGGTAGCTCCTTAACATGTAAAACCATACAAACCCCCATTCTCGGCTTGGTACGATGCAAAATCTCATTGTGAATACCATGCAGGGGTAGAAGGGCACTCGATTGAAAACTGCCCCGCTTTTAAAAGGTGAGTCGAAGGACTCATAGAGTATGGAATCGTAAAGTTGGAAGAGCCAGCAAAGCCCAATATAGCTGGGAATCCTCTGCCTAATCACCCAGAGCAAGGGGTGAATGCCTTTCTAGAAGAAGGAGCTCGAAAAATTAAGAGAAGGGTTGAAGAAATCAAGTCTTCACTTCGGTGAGTATGGCCAGAGTTGGTTAAAGAAGGGATAATCTTGAACGATAAAAAGAGTATGATAATCGGGTGTGATGATTTCACAAGTCACATCCTCGCCACGTAGCGAGATGAATCATTAAGACCACCGAGGAAAAGTTGAAGAGACGCAAGAATCCAAAACTTTGCCCCGATCACGGGGCAGATTGTGACCATCTACAAACGACGCGGTCATCTTCCTGATGAGATACCGAGAAAAAGACCAAATCAATCTCACGCTCGATGTGAGTAAATCTTCGAATCCCAACTTCCTGATGAGACACCGAGAAGCAGATAAAAGCAATAAACGGTTAGCTTCTTGATGAGATACTGAGAAGTGGACCAAATTCATCTTCCTGATGAGATGCAGAGAAGCGAATTGAAACAAACAACGCGGTCATCTTCCTGATGAGATACCGAGAAGAAGACCAAATCAAACCCACGCTCGATGTGAGTAAATCTTTGAATCCCAGCTTCCTGATGAGACACCGAGAAGCAAATCGAAGCAATAAACAGTTAGCTTCCCGATGAGATACTGAGAAGTGGACCAAATTCGTCTTCTTGATGAGATACAGAGAAGCGGATTGAAACAAACGACGCGATCATCTTCCTGATGAGATACTGAGAGGAAGACCAATTCAAACCCACGCTCGATGAACAAATCTTCAAACCCCATCTTCCTGATAAGATATTGATAAGCAGGTCGAAGTAATAAAATGGTTAGCTTCCTAATGAAATACAGGGAAGTAAACCAAAATCATCTTCCTAATGAAACACAGAGAAGTGGAACAAAACAAGTGATATGGTCATCTTCCCGATGAGATACTGAGAAGAAGGCCAAGTCAATGAAACCAGACTCAAAGACTACGGTGACGAATTTCAATCTCCTTGAAAGGAATTGGGTAAAATCACAGTAGCAAATTTTGTCTTTTTGAAGATTACCTTAGGGCGAGATGGAGTCATGATGAATAAGATACAGAGGTAGATGCGGCAAAACCAAACAGTTAATGGAATGAAGGGGGACCAATTAAAGAAAGAACGTCAAAAGATGAGACCCGACAAATTGGGCATCCTTTTGGGTCTTTGCTTCATTCCTGTTAACACAGCAACGAGTAAAGAGAAGCAACTGTTGAAGCCTAATTTTAACTGGGCCCAACAAATTTAAATTCATTTTAAAGTTAAGTTTATTTTAAATTTAAATTTGTTTAAATTTATTATAAATTTAAATTTAAATTTATTTAAATAATGTCCAAGTACAAAGTCCATTTACAAATCTTGGACCCAATTTGGCCCAATTAAATTCAGATGACCCAATTTACAAAGGCCCAAATAAGCCCAAACCAAATGACCCAAACTAGCCTAAAACAAAGTCAAACCCTAATCTACTAAGTGTTACTACTGTTGCCTCCACCTCAGCCAACAGGAAGCCGCCACATCATCACCAAGTTGCACCACCAGCAACTTGCACTGCCACCAGCTAATTCAACCACCACTGCCACCGCCGAACCTGCAAAAAAGATAGAGCAGATTAGAAGTACATTTAGTTGCATAGGACAAAAGAAAATTATTGTAAATATGACTATAAAACCTGAATTGAAAGGTGGTAATAGGGGTTACTGACCTTGTTTTAAACACTCGAAAATCAATATATAGACAAGTTTCTTGAGAATTCAATAAGAGAAACAACAAACATTTTGCAAATCGAAACAAGAAGAAACTAATAGCAAGCAGAGAATAGACCGAAGAGTTTCAAAGTTTTCAAGCATTAAAGTCATCCAGGTACATTTGACTTGTTGTTTACTACCATTTATGTTTCAAATCCCTAATCCTATTAGTTTCCAAGTATGTATTAACGCCAGCATTAAATACCTCTATTACCGTTTATTATTTATTTATTATTTGCTTCAAAAAGGTAATAAGTATATATATTAAATGATTTTAATAACATTAATAATAATAATAATAATAATATTGTTAATATTAATAATAAATATAATACTAATGACATTAATTAATAATAATAATAATAATATAATAATAAGTAAAAAAAAGGAAAAGTGAAGGGTCGGAAAGGTTACAGCCCTTTAGACACCACAGTCACCGTCGTCGGACCTGTGAGCGGCGCTCCACTGTACTACCCCCGTTGACAAGGACTCCCTCCCTCGTTTGTTCGAACACCTATACAAACCACACACCAAAACAGATTTAAACAAAAAGAAGAATCGAAAATAAGGTTTTTAAAAAAAATGGAAGATAGGGGCAGATTCGTTTTTTTAAAAAATACTTCACCGAGATCTGGGTTAGATCTGTTTAGATCTATACCCAGATCAGTGTTTTAAAGGAAAGAAGAGGGATTAAAAAGAGAAAGTTTAAAACAAAAAAATAAGGAAAAGAAAAGTTTTTTTTTTTACCGATCGAAGGCGCGTGGCGCGTGGAAGAAACGCGGCGACGGAGACACGGACAGACCGATGCGCGTGACCAGGCAGGGCGACGACACGCGATGACGCGCGGCCCCGAACGATGGCGCGTGTGGTCCTACGTGATGGACGGCGATCGAACCGACCGGTCGGAGCATGGTCGGCCACGAAGGGGGTGAGAGAGGATTTTTGAAGTGTTTTTGGTTTTTTTTTTTAAGGGCTAAGGAAATGATTTTTTTTTCTGAAAGGTGTTATTTGTAGGCCCTCAAAACAGCGTCGTTTTAAGGGTTGAGTTTCAGCCCTAAAACGGCGCCGTCCTGAGTTATTACTCATGTCCGACTTGAAATCTGACCTGACCCGACCTAGGATCCCCGTGTTTTTTAAAGGAGGGGTTATTTATGTGTTCGATCCTTCCGCTTTTTCTAAATTTTTCAATCAGGTCCTTTTTGCACTTTTAATTAATTTTAAATTAGCCCGATGATTTTCACGGTTTTTCAATTTAATCCCTCGACCTTTTAAAAGCACCAGGAGCTGTCACGTGTCATGATTTTGGATTATTTATGCAAACAGTCCCTCTTATTTTTAATTTGTTTCAATTTAATCCTCAAATCAAGTTATGTTTAATTGCAAGATTGACTCAAAAATTTTTCACAGATTTCAAACTAGTCCTCTGACTTCAGGATGCCTGAGGGATTGCCACGTGTCACCTATTTTTGGTTTTATTGCCCTGGAGGTTCCTAAACTGTCCAAAAATTCCATTTTCACAGCCGAACTTCAAAAAATCCTATTTTTGACCCGAAACTTCTCAAAATTCCATTTTTACCCCCGAACTTCCAAAAATCTCATTTTTTACCCTCAAACTTCCAAAAATCCCATTTTTAACCCGAAAACTTCCAAAAAATTCCATTTTTACCCTCAAACTTCCCAAAATCTCATTTTTGACCCCAAAACTTCCAAAAATTATATTTTTACCCTCGAATGTCTAAAAATTCCATTTTTGACCTCAAATTTTCTCGAAATTACCATTTCACCCTTGAGAATCCAAAATTACCATTCTACCCCCTCCGGGAATCCGAAAAGTCTCATTTTCAATTTCGATTGCATCATTCTTCTTTCTCATCAAAATTTGCATTTAATTTTAAATTATTATGTTCTCATATTTTGCATTCTTGATTTTTCACAAATAATCTATCTTCTTATTTATCTTACTTTGCGTTATTTAATATCCATTATTAACTGCTTATTCATATTAAACTCGCGTGTTTGTTTTCAAAATTATTTTCATAAAAACTTTAAAATCGAGACAATATTCTTTTATTTTGAGTTTCGAAAATTTGCACCTTAACTTACTAGGTGCAATTTTTCTTCAAATCGAAATAATCGAATACCCTTAATCAAGGCAATGTTTCCTTATCTTCGATTCTGAAAATTTGCGCCTTAAATTACTAGGTGTAACCTTTCCTCAAATCGAGATAATCGAACATCCTTTTCCCAAAATTTAAAAAGTTTTACGAAGGAAAGCTCGCTATTTCTGGATCTTGAAGTGTCATGTCCTAGCTCATTGGACGTAACTTTTTTCCTCGATCACTTTGAAATAACGGGATTTCCAAACAAACCTGATTTCTTTTAAACTTAACTCATGCATTCAAGGATCGTATTTTAAACTTTATTCGAGTTTTTAAATGTTACAAATTAAGACCCGAAAATAATCAATACGGTACCAATTTTGGGCGTATGAGGGTGTTAATCTTTCCTCATGCGTAATCGACTCCCGAACCTATTTTTTTTCTGGATTTCAAAGACCTACATGTTTTTAAAACGTTTTTAAAATGTTTTGTGGTGATCCAATCACACCGAATAAAGGATTGGTGGCAACTCCCATTATTTTTCGATTTTAAAATAATTTTTCGAACCACGTCATTTTCGAAAAGAAAAGGGGATGGTTTCGACATACTACATTTCGATAGTCGTTGCTTACCCTCGACAATTTCTTCCAACTCTTATCCATTTCGTAGTTCTTGAAGTATAAAGTTGACAATAAATTACGGTTACTTAAGTGTTGTAAATAGATTTAAATCATGTCATTGTACTAAAATAGATAATATATATCAAGTATCTAATTATTTTAAATATATATATTAGTGAAAACATTTTACTTAAATCTTATTACGAAAAATTTTAGCCTATAGTGTCATATGGAACCTTTAGCCTATAGTGTTGAAAAAATTTTATGAAAGTACTTTCTTTGCATCATATTCTAGAGAATCATCAAAATTTATTTCTTTAATTAAATCTCACTTATATGCACATAGTTGTTATATGTTTAGATTTAGATTTAGATTTTATCGTCCTAATTGGTTACTATTTTATAATTTTTAGATTTTATTTTACTTGTATTATTTAAATTATATTTTAAAATTTAAAACACAATAAAATTAATTTTGAATTTGTTAGGAAAAAAAAATAGATGATATATGAAAGGAAATTTCTTTGAATATTTTCTTCATACTCAAAACGTAAAACAAGGCTGGGTTTTATAATGCCTCAGTTGTACAGGTGTATATTGTCAAAGGACAACGGCTCATCATAACATACCTACTCAAAACTTGACAGCTCACCTATTTGTTATAACCATTTTATTCCTTTTTGTTCCAATAGTTGGAGATGGGTTGATTGATTGAAGAGGCTGAAGCTTGATTCTGATTTCCTTCATTTGCAATTGATTTGTCTAACATTCCCCTTTTCCATATGGTGTTGCCAAACAATGTTGTAAAGGAAGAATATGGAGTTTATAACGCAATAAGCTAAATAATCCTGCTGTCAAAGGTTTTGTGAAAACATCTGCCACTTGTTCTTTGCTTGGAACATAATTCACTTGCAGTCGTCCAGCAAGAACTTTCTCCCTTACAAAATGAACATCTAGTTCAACATGTTTTACACGAGCATGAAGAACTGGGTTTGCGGCTAATGCGACCGCACTCAAGTTATCACACCATATGATTGGAAACAAGGATAACACAACACCAATTTCATCTAAGAGTAATTGAAACCATAGCATCTCTGACGTAGCATTAGCTAGGTTGCAATACTCAGCTTCAGAGGTTGACCGCGATACAACACTTTGCTTCTTAGATGACTATCCAACTAAATTCCCACCAAGAAAAATACAATAACCAGAAGTAGACGCGGTCTTCTAATGAGCTAGCCCAATCTACGTTTGAAAAACCACTAAGAGAAAGAGAGCTTGTAGCTTGGAAAGTTAGCCCAAAATTTAACGTGCCTTTTAAATAATGAATGATTCGTTTAACAGCAATCCAATGTATATCATGAGGATGTTGCATGTATTGACTGACTTTGTTTACAGAAAAAGCAATGTCAGGTCTGGTAAGGCAAATATATTGAAGAGCACCAATAGTTTGTCTATAATATGTAGCATCACTCAAAGGAGAACCACCAAAGGAAGACAAAGTTGGAGAACTGACCATTGGTGTTGAAACAGGTTTGGCATCAGATAAGCCTGTTCGATGAAGAAGTTCACGAATATATTTTTGCTGAGAAAGATGCATAGATGTAGAGGTACGATTGACTTCCAATCCAAGGAAATTGTTAAGCTCACCCTGATCTTTTAGAGAAAACTTGTTGTGAAGTTATGAGATCACTTGCTCAACACTTGCTGGACAGGCACTAGTTATGATAATGTCATCGACATAAACAAGAAGAAAAATACACCCCTTATTTGTTTTCTTGAAGAATAAAGAAGAATCAGATCGAGAAATCTGGAACTATAGTTGATCAAGTAGATATCCTCGTAATTTTTTGAACCAGGCTCGTGGGGCTTGTTTGAGTCATACAATGCCTTGTTCAATTTGCACTCCAGTGATTTTCCATGAACATTGGTAACTTCGAACCCGATGGGTTGCTTCATGTAAACGTCTTCACTTAGATCTCCATTTAAGAATGCATTGTTTACATCTATCTGTTCTTAATTGCTATTGTTGGGAAACTGCAAAAGCCAATATAGTACGAATAGTATTTGCTTTAACCACCGGACTAAAGGATTCTTCAAAATCATAGCCTGGTAACTGAGTATAACCTTGTGCAACCAAGCGAACTATGCATCTCTCGGTAGATCCGTCTGATTTTAATTTGGTCTTAAATATCCATTTGCAACCCACAAGTTTTCGATCAGAGGGGCAGGCACCAACGACCAAGTTCCATTTCTTATCAAGGCTTCCATTTCCTCTTGGACAGCACTTTTCCAGAAGGGATTGCCCATTGCTTCATGGATGTCGAGTGGTTCCTCATCACTAAAAATGGAGCAGTACACCTTAGGTTAAACACTCCTGTCTTACTGCGCGTGACCATAAAATTGGTATTAGTTGGAACAGAAGGAACATGTATCTCATCAGCAACTAGCAAACTAGATACTCTGGGATCACCATTGGAGGAGCACGTGTTAGATGGTGAGAGTGATGGACTGACTGATTTCCTTCATTTGCAATTGATTTGTCTAACAGAATTTATTAATATTTAAACTATTGTTTTTAATTAAATTTGTTTGGATTATATTCATTTTCTAATGGTTCTTTTTCCTGTTTCAGTTTAAATTTGTTAATTTTAATTTGAACCGAATATTAGGGTTGTTTTAAATAATTAAATATTTTGAATTAAATATTTGGATTTTTTAAAATAATTAAATATTTAAATAATTGAATAATTAATTAATAAAATATTTGGATTGTTTTTAATAATTAAATAATTAAATATTTGGGTTGTTTTTAATAATTAAATTTTTAATTAAATATAATTAAATAATTAAATATTTGTGTTGTTTTTAATAATTAAATAATTAAATATTTTGAATTAAATATTTAGATTGTTTTTAATAATTAAATATTTAAATAATTAAATAATTAAATATTTGGTTTGTTTCTAAAAAATAATAATTTTTAAAAACTTTGTGAACTACCATTTTCATCAAAACATGTCCAAGCAATGAATTTGGACTCATGGATATAGAAAAACATCATGAAGATTACATAATCAAAATAAAAGTAAAAGGAAATACCTGAGATTGAGCAAAGTCTATTGAAACTAGAGTAAAATCAAACTTTTGCAGCTTCAAGCCTTCAACTTCACATGGCCTGCAAGTTGAAGAAAAAACTGTTAGAAATTGCAGAAAGAGAGAGATGGACACTCAAAGATAGTTGCTAGGTTAAAGATTTTCACCAAAGGAATAATTAAGCAGTATATTTCAAAAGAAAAATTTCTGAATCAAGCTTTTATGTCAACTTAGGTATAAATCAATGCCAAGTGAAAGATTTTATGTCAACTCTATGTCAACTCTACTAACTAATGGTCAGTATTATCATTAATCCAAATCAATTAACTATTCAGATATTAATACCTTAAAATGCATTATATTTATCAAAAGAATCTGCTAAGAATCTTAATTCATTGATCATACCTGAGGTAATAAGTTGGGGAAAGAAAAAAGAAGTTTGTTCTTGTTTACATTTAGAAATCAAGAGTTCCAGATGCAACAACAGGATCTGCGAACTCACTGTAATCAACATAGGAACAGTGCTAAGCATAAAATTTAAGGAAAACAGAAAGTTTAAATTCATAAAATGCATGCTAACAAAAGAACAGAAGGACCTTTAATCAAGAACATTTAGGAGCAAGAACATATACCATAGAAACACTGTAAATAAGTGCTTGACAGATATTTTCATCCATAGGGAAGAAGATAGCAAGAACATTTAGGAGCTTAGTATAGAAAGCATTTTGCCTAAGTTGAATAATCGATTTAACATTTAGCTTACCATCCCCAAATCATTAATTTAATTTAATCAATTCATATAATCTAAATGATAGCTTTACAATACCAAACCATTGAAAAGTAAAATCATCATTCACATAGCATAAAACTTAATCAAAATATGTACCACTAAGTTTTAAACCAAATGGTATATTCAAAAGCAGTCATCATAACAATTAACTTAATCATATGTTTTACATAGTTACGCAATAGTAAATCATATTACTAAGCTCCTATGGCTTCTCTACTGTCGATTTTGAAGAAAGTTAATAACAAAGTTACACATCCTAGGACAACTAGAGGAAGAATTCGACAATGCAAAAGCATAAGTTGAGATGTTGATTCCAAATTTGGATGAACAAGTTCTATTCTGAGTTATATTTTCCTTTTGCTCTCAATCAGCAAGAACTGGTTTCTTTTCCCACTTTAATTCCTATTTGATAATCCAAGAAATAACAGTGTTCTCAATGTGGGCACAAATTAAATGAGAGAGATCAAAAAGATATTTAACTGCAAACCCGGGTTAAGAAGTAAATCCCATATATTCACTTTATCCTATAAGCCTTGAATGTCCATAAAAAAGGTTCAGGCAAATAACTAAGTTACTAAAATAGATTAAACCAATACAACATATGAAAATGATTAATTAGATTACATACCTGAACAAGTGAGTGTTATGATTGACTTTTGCAATATCTAGCAACTTAAATTCAAGCCACTTATCAGATTTCAGAGCTGCGAATATACAAGAAAATCTTCTGAGTTAAGTACAATATAAATAGGATCAAAATATCACTCATGGTAAGGGAACAAGCCAAATAGATGAAATAAAAATGATGCACATTGTCACACGTTTATGCAGTATGGTCCTTGAATTAGTTAAATAGATATCTTAAAAATCTCAAGGGGGAAAGCCAAATATTACTCATGGTAAGGGAAAAGCAAATAGAATCTAATATGTTCTATTGGTAAGGAAAATTGAAGGTTCTGCATTCATTATTGAAATTTCAGTAATAAAATACTAATTAAAATCAAAACCCAAGGAAATTTGAAACGAAATAGATCAAATTTGATAGCAAAGCTTTGAACTTGACTACCAAAGCTAATTGAATTTTTATAAAATACCACGAAAAATCAAATAACCTAACCCCCAAAATGAAATCCACAAACTACACTAAAATCAAACTTATCAAAATTAAACACACACAATCTTAACCCTTTACCCGTACAATTTTGCAGAAAAAAAAACAAATCCAAACACAAACCAAATAGCATAATTATCGAATTTTCAAAAAGAAATAACCTGACCTTGCGTTGGCTCTAAGCTAGAATTCAAATAACCAGTTTAGCTTAAGGTGAAATTCTTAAATAAAAAAACAATAAGAAGGAACGGAATGAAAAACGGAACGGAGGAACGGAGGAACGGAGGAACAATGAGTTAGGGATTCAGCCTGAAAGCAGGAAAGTCGGGAGAAGTAAAAGGATATCTGATTCCTTTGTGAAACGATGCCGTTTCAATAATAAATAAATAAATTTACGTTTACCCATAAACGTCGTTATTGCTTAATCTTTACTAGTGTTTTTTCTCATAAACGTCGTTAATGCTTCTTACCTTTTGCGGCATTTTGCTCTTTACCTTTTGCGGTGTTTTCCCATAAGCGCCGTTATTGCTCTTTACCTTTTGCTGCGTTTTTCCCATAAACGCCGCTATTGCTTTACCTTTTGTGTCGTTAGTGACGTTTATGGAAAAACGCCGTTATTGTTTTTTTTTTTTTTAGTGCAAATGTTATTTTTATATCAAATTTAAAATAAATTTTAAAAATTGAAATATATTTTAAGTAAGATTTTTAAAATTAGATAGATGATCGAAATGGTCAGGTCATAATTTGACTGAATAAATTATTAAAATATATTTTTTTTAAAAATGTTGTGGTTAACTACAAATTATATGTAATTATACATATTTAATCATTTAATTCTATTTAAGTAGTAGTGAGAATTTATTTTAAATAGTTTTTGAAATATGAAGAACAATATTGAACTAGTGCAAATTGAAAAATTAAATAATAATAATAAATAATTTGTGTATACAAAATAAGAAAATTAAATAATAATAATAAATAATTTGTGTATACAAAATAATAATAAATAATTTGTGTATACAAAATAAAAAAAATAATTAAAATTAAAATTTCTATCCAAAGTACAAGCAAAAGAAAATACACAAATTTCTCACTAAAATTAAGAATCTAACAGTCAAATCATACATATTAAATGCAAAACAATTATGTTTGTTTCGAAATATCATTGTAAAATATTTGTTGCGTGTTACCCTTAGCTTCGATATAAGCTAATAAGGTAAAGTTGAACACAATTACTAAGAATACACAATACATAACTACTTCAAGTGTAAGGTTTTTAAGACTGTATAATAAAATCTACCTGCTTGCCAGGACCCATAGCCAATTAATGGGTAAGAAGAAGAATACGATTTTATCAGGACCCATCTCATTTATATTTATCCTTGAAAATGAATAGTTGTGTATGCCGTACACTGGTACTACTGCTTATAAATTTAAAATTTAATGCATAGTGATAGCTATGTACGTTGCACTATTGCTTATAAGTTTAAATTTTAGTCTAATAATTAACTTACTCTCTAGTTAGACTATTACATTTGAATGCAATACTAGAAGATGTAAGTTATCAACCTATTCAACATTTTCATCTCTTTTAAGACTGTACATTTTCAAAGTACATGTATCACAATGAACATTTTATAGAAGTACAAGTACCAAATTTAATTATTTGTACTTGGTCAAGGACCAATCAATGATAACAATGAGTATATGTCTAATGTTAGAGCGAGAATAACCAAAAAATATGAAATTCTAAAGTAACTATATAAAATTGCATGAGTTGTTTATTTTCCTTGTTAATTTTATTAGTAATCATAATGTCGATTACTTTCTTCGACTAACATATTATATACGATAATTTTATTTTAGGTTTTTGCAATTTACCTTTAGCAACACTTATGGAAAAAATGTCGCTTCTTTACCTTTTGCGGTGTTTTTTCCATAAACGCCGCTATTACTTTACCTCTTGCAGTGTTTATGGTAAAACGCCGCTTCTGCTTTAACTTTTGCGGTGTTTTCCCATAAACGCCGCTATCGCTCTTTACCTTTTACGACGTTTTCCCATAAACGCCCCTATTGCTTTACCGTTTGCGATATTTTCGTTCCAAACGCAACTAAAAATGCCGCTAAAAACCTATTTTGCTGTAGTGCAATCTCTCTTGCTCTTTCTTCTCGCGCATAGTGCGCTTCATCTCCTCATAGCTTTTACCTTATCGACCAATACAGTGAAAACTCGCTCCCTCTGGGAAGCTATCAAAACTCTCAATTCATACCGCATTTCCTCCTCGAATCTCTACACTTATCATGTTTAGTAGCAACCATTGCTCGAGCATACCTGCTTAGCCTTTAAAACTCAACCCCATACTCAGTTATAAATCGCTCTCCCTGTTCCAAACTCATAAATTCTCTACGACGGGCTTTAAAATAGTTGGCTCCCACATACATACCTTGAAAGGCATTCTTGAAGTACTCCTAGGTCACTAAATCAAACTGAGTGCCTTGCTTTGCGATCAACCACCACTGATATGCCTCGCCCCACAGCAAGGATATGGTACCTCAGAGTTTCTATGCCGGTGTCTACTCTAGATCATCCATTATCCGCTTAGTTTCTTCAAGCCAATACTCACCCACTATAGGAGGTGCTCTAATGACACCCCTAAACAACTCAGCTCCATTTGAATGGAGCTGTTCAGTAACAGAATCTCGCGGTGTGATTCCAGTACGATTTCTAACCACCCTTTCCAGTACCTTCAACATAGCCTGGGACACTGGATCGTCCCCATCCAACTCAACCTGAGCCCTCGTCTCAGCAATGGGAGTTCCAATAGTCTCGCTCGTCTCCAGTATAGGGATGCTTTCCATGGATGATGACTCAGCTTGAGGCCTACCTCGGTGTCCACGACACCTCGTGTTCCATATCCACGACTTTCTCGTGAACTCATCTGTCAATGTTTACAATATCATAATACCCAGATCAGTTCAAGATAAAATCAAACTTTTCCTCACGTTCCGTCAACTAACAATTCAATCACACATTGACAGATATTAGTTCAGTCAGAAGTCAGTTGATAACAGTTCAATCATAGATCAGTTAACATAGTACAATATGTAACTTAATATTTACAAGACACTTACAAGCACGGCGTCGAAAGTTCGGTCATTCAACTTTCACTTTCCTATCCTGACTCAACTTAACCCTATTCCAACTTCACGAGTAGACTCACTACACAGTCTGAGTGATGTTTAACCTGGCTTTGATACCACTAAATACAACACCCTAAACCCGACCTAGGAGTATTAACTAAGTCAAGGCATCACAGAATAATAATATAACGCAATGAAAACAAACACACTGTAACGTCATTAAAATAATCGTAAAATCCATAGCAAAGTAATAATATCAATGTAAGTTCGAGGGTTCTTTGTTATGTTCCTAATAAATATAGTAAACTACAAGCTTACTATCTTACATATCCAAAAATGACCAAGCTTCCCATCTGCCGTCCTCATGTCTGCAAGTCCCTGTACATCAATCAAAGAGTTAGTACAGCTAAAAAAGGTTTCTCAGGCTTTTATATTAATGGTACATATAACAGTAATGGTTAGTTAATAACAGTCCCAACTTCCAGTTGTGACTATAATAACAGTAGAACACATTGTTGGTTAGCAGAATTTATAGTCTCATTACCTAGCTTCATGGTGTTTACAGTCTTACCATTAACTCAGTATTGCACGATAATGTTTACAGTGTCATTGCCCATTTAGTAGCGTATCGCAGTGTTTACAGTGTCACTGCCAGTTCAGTAAGACATTGTGGTGTTTACAGTGTCATTACTAGTTTAATAGGCATTACAGTGTTTAAAGTGTCACTGCTAGTTTATTAATCTAGTAGTTCCTAGTAGAATATCAAAATATCCACGAAATCACTCTGCACACGATCTGGTACACGCTCGTGTACCAGCCCATGTGTGTTACACGATCTGGGCCTACACCCGTGTGTCCAGGCCTACGCCTGTGTGTCCAGATCGTATAACTCACTGTTTTTGAATTCTCATGATGGTACAGTCACACGGCTTGGTGCACGGTCGTGGCCATAACCCATGTGCTCCTTGTAACGTATTTAGGTGGCACACAGTCTGGCCAAACTCTTGTGTGCCAGCCTGTATGCCCTCGAACAGCGACATAAACTAGACATTTTTTTTTGCAGAAAATCCAAGGAAAATTATGCATAAATCAACAGGGCTTGATACCTTACCTGTTACGATGTTACTTCGAGAGTTCCTGCTACTACCGAAGTCTAGACAAGGAATCATTTAATCTCATGAAACAACCATTTAATATTTCGTAATTACGCTCAAACCATTCTAACAACATCAATCAAGATGCAACTCACTTCCAAATTGTGCTTACCCTTGTGCAACACTAAGGTTGCAGTTTAAAATGTCGGAATGTTGTCAACGGAATGATCTTCGCCTAAAAGAAATCATTCTAACTCATAAACAACCGTTTGAACAGTTCAAATAACCTCAACCAAATTCAGTAACATTTTACAAAAATCTAATTAACTTACGGAATAGAACTTTATTTCGTAACAATAGGGAACAAGAAACTCGCTGACAATGAGACTCGAACATGCAACCCATGAACAATAAGACAGATACTAGACCATTGAACCACTAGGCTCATCATTGAAACTAAATCGCGCATAAACTAACTTATGTAACTCATTCAAAGTATCGAGTTCATCAAAAGAAAATCATCGATTTTGCAAGACCCTTATTTCTAGATAAATAATTAAAACATATAAATCATAGTGCAAAACAATTTCCAATGACATATCTCGCACAGAAAAAGTCAAAATTTTGGGGCGTTACATGTTAATAATTTGTTTATGTTTTTAGGAATAAAAGGCAATGTGGTAGATTTATGTTGGTTTTGCTACGATTATTAGTTGTTTGCATGCGCATTATGCTTGGTAATTCGTGGACTTAAAATCCTATATTTGAGTTTTTAAAACAAAAAATAGCAAGTTAATTTGGTATCGATTTTCCAAGCGGTATCTAAGCTCGTTTAAAGTATAATTAACATGTTCTATTGATAATTAACATATGATTGTCATAAAACTCATATTAATGCCATGGTAAAAAGATGTTAGCATGAAATCTGATAACTAAGTTGATGAATATGTCGTGAGATGGTGGCGTAGCGTCGTAGTATTCAAGCTCGACGACAAGGTCGAGTATAAGGTGTTACATTCATTGTCAAAATTGAAGACGATATGGAAAGTAGAGCCATCCCATTGTGCAATTGCAAGCCTCCAAAGTTTAAAGGTTGTGAGAATTGAATCTTGCAATAATCTGAAAACAATCTTCTAACCTTACCTTGCTCAAAGTATGTTGTGTATAAAAGAACTCTATATTAATTGCTGCGATGGACTAGAGCAAGTAATTAGTTTTGCCCAAGAAAAAGAAATTATTGAGGTAATGATGCCTATTCTCCCCAATAATTTTGTTAATCTACTTAACTACTCTTTCTTTTTATTAGCATTGTTTATAGGGATAAAAAACTTGCAAGAAAATTGAAGACCAATGTGGATTCCATCTTTTATTTAATTTATATTTAGGTTTTAATATTTTTATAATATAATAACTGTCGAAACTTTTTCTTCGAAAAATAAAAAGATGTCTCAAAAATATTTTTAATGATAAAAAATTGGGAGTCGCCACCAGTCTTTTTTGTTTAGTGTGATTGGATCACCACAAAATGTTTTAAATTCGTTTTGAAA
The DNA here is from genome assembly GCA_039519145.1 of Kokia cookei. Lineage (NCBI taxonomy): Eukaryota > Viridiplantae > Streptophyta > Magnoliopsida > Malvales > Malvaceae > Kokia > Kokia cookei. The sequence continues at coordinate 18,963,445 of CM076910.1, read as the reverse complement.
AACATTTTGGTCTTCAAAATCTACAAAACGGGTTCGGGAGTCGGTTACGTGTGAGGAAGGATTAGCACCCTCACACGCCCAAAATTGGTATCACGTCGATTATTTTCCGATCTTGATTGTTAAAAATTTGAAAACTCGAGTGAAATTTAAAATTCGATCTTTAAATGCATGATTTATCTGATGTACACGTTTAAGAAGGAAATCGAATTTCGTGAGGAAGTCTCGTTATTTCGAAATGATCGAGGAAGAAAGTCACATCCAGTGAGTTAGAACATAATATTTCGAGATCCGAAAATAACGAGCATTCCTTTTGAAAAGGGTATTCGACTATTCCGATTTGAAGAAAAAACCATGCCTAGTACGTTAAGGCACAATTTTCAAAATCTTAAATAAAGGAATATTGCCTCGATTTTGAAATTATTTGTATATTTTTTTGAGACAGAAAACAATTTTAATTTAAAGATGATGCATGAGTTAAATACGATTATGCAATTTATTGGCAAAATTAAATAGAACAATTAAGTAGATAAGTAAATGCAAAAATTAACATAAGGTTAGTAATATACGAAATGAAAAGAATGCGAAACAAAATAAGAAACAAGATTAATTAAAAATACGAAAAAAATAATTTAATTTTATATATAAAATATCAAAGAAAAAAAGAAAATAAAAAACGAGGTCGAAAAATAAAGATTTGGAGGATTTAGGGTTCAAATGTAATTTTTGAAGAATTTAAGGGTTAAGATGCAATTTTATGAAAGTTTAGGATCAAAATGTGATTTTGGAAAGGTTTAAGGGTTAAAATGTGATTTTGGGAAAGTTTGGGGTCAAAACATAATTTTTGGAAAGTTTAAGGGTCAAAATGCAATTTTGGAAAAGTTTGGTTATCAAAATATAATTTTGGAGAAGTTTGAGGATCAAAATGTAATTTATAGAAGTTAAGGTGTTAAAATGCAATTTAGAAAAGGTCGGGAGTTAAAATGTAATTTTAAAATAAAATAGGAGCTTAATGTGCAAATAACCTAAAAATTAGGACACGTGGCAGCATTCTATGCCTCCAAAAAATCAAAAGATTAAATTGAAAGGAAAATAAAATTAAAAGGAAATTTTAAAATAAATTAAAAAATATAAAAAGGACGAAATTATAAAAAATTGAAAATATGAAAGGATCGTATGGGTAAATAACGCAAAACTCAAAAACACGCGGATCCTAATTGCAGGTCGGGTCGAATTTGGGTCACAGAGCTAAAACTATGTCGTTTTGGCCTCTAAGATTAAATGTCAAAACGACAGCGTTTGAACATTGGTATTTAAACCAAATTTCCAGAAAAAAATTCATTTCTTTCATTTCTTAAAAAAAAAGCTTCTTTCTCTCTCTCTTTTTTTTTTCTCTCTGGAACCCTCTTTGTCCGACCATAGGTTGGTCCTCGGTTCATCACAGCATCTGTCGCCTCTGTCGTCATGCGTCGCCGTCCACGACGGCCCAAGTAAGCAAAAAACCTCCTTTTTTATTTTCTTAACATTTTTCTTTCAAGCGAAATAGATCTAGGTTCATATCCACTTAGATCAAACCTGAATCTAAAAAAAGCATTTGGATTCTTCTTTTTTCTTTGATTTTCATATTTGTTTTGCTTCCTTTTGTTTTTTGTTTTATAAAAAGAATAAACCGAAGTTCTTTTAAGAAAAATAGATCTTTCCATATCCGAAATGTTTTGACAATTTGTATATTTTTCCCTTTTTTAAAACAAATTGTTTTTCTTCATTTCTTTGTCGTTATTATTTTATTTAGATAAAATCATATTTAGATCTTGAATAGATCTTTTGGAAAGAAAAACAGTTTGGATGGCATTTATTTTCCTTTTTTAAAATCTATTTTTCGTTTTTACACATTCTGTTCTAATATTTTTGACAAATTCTCAGGTAATGGAATCTCTCATGAGTATAGATGGACATCGGAGGGACTCCGCTCACGGCCACAACAGTAGCGGGTCAAATCAGGTACGTCCCTTTAACTTCCTTTTTATTATTTTATTTATTTAAAACGTCTTAGAAATAAATGGTAATAAATGATGATAATGGTATAATAAATATATTAATATATATTAAAACGTTTCGAATCTCAGATAATAAATAAACAATAAATAAACGTATACTTTGCTAACAAGTGCTCTGTAATTTGATTTCTCGAACTGTATTCCCTCGATTATTGATATTGAATGTTTTGTTTTTGTGTATTGATTTCTAAATTGTTGTGTTTGTAACCATTACAATTGAATTGAATACGGTTTTTATAGCCTTGTTTACCATGATTACAATTTGTTTTTTCAAACTTAATGCCGATCTTTTCTTCTTTTGCAGGTGTCAGTGGCGATGGTGGCAAGTTGCTGGTGACAGTGGTGGTAGATGCTGACGTGGCGAGTCCTGGGTGGGCAAGGTAGGGCGACAACAGTAAGTGGTCTGCTTAGGATTGCTGTTTAGTTTGAAATTGGGTTTTGGGCTTGTATAAGATTTAGGGTATGATTTTTTTGTAATTGGACTTTGTAAATTGGACATGTAAATTTAAAATTTGTTTTTAATTTGAGTTTGGAAAGGATCTGATTAAATTGGGCCTATTACAATAACAAATATTTAATTATATTAAATTTTTTATAATATATAATGAATATTTTAAATTTATATGATGGATGATGATATCTATTTTAAAATTCATAGAGTTGTTTTGCTTTCATTTATTTTAATGAATACTACCTATATATGTTTCCATTTTTTTATAATCATGATTTTATTGATTTTTTAAATTGAATGTGTATTAGAATTATTTTTTTTTTCTAAGAATGAGTATTTGAATTTAATATATGATAAATTATAGTGTAATTAATTTGCACGTCTTTTCAATTAACAATTTTTCTTTATATTAATATAATATTAAAAATATTTTTATAATAAGATATGTGTTGCACGTCATTATTTTGCCCAAAGAGAAGAAATTAGTGAGGTATGTACTATTCTTCCACTTTCTTTTTAATGTTCTTATTTGTTTTTGGCTTTATGCTTTCAGTTTTTTGGGGTTGAGAAAAGTGCTTCTTGATTTGTGTTTGAAATATTAAATGAAAATAACTTAAATTTACACATCTCACTATGCAGAATGATTATCCTCTTTCTTGTTGGCCAAAATCCTTGAGATAACATTTTGCTATAGCTTGAAATATGTGTATCCAAAAGGGTTTCAATTCTTGGAACATCTTAACATAAGATACTGTCTAGAACTGGTTCAAGTCTTCAACATGGAGAAATAGAGCCATCCCATCATGCAATTGCAAGCCTCCAAAGTCTAAAGAAGGTTGAAATTTTCCCATCATGCAATTGCAAGCCTCTAAAGTCTAAAGAAGGTTGAAATTTTCAATTGCAATAAATTGAAAACAATCTTCTCACCTTGTCTTGCTCAAAGTATGCTGTATATAGAAGAACTCTATACAAGTCAGTGCCATGGACTCTAGCAAGTAATTGGTTTTGCCCAACAAGAAGAAATTGCATAGGTAGAGTTACCTATTCTCCCCAATAATTTTGTTAATATACTTAACTATTTTTTATGGCATTATTTATAGGGATAAAAAATTGGAGAAAATTTGATTTTTTGTTTAATTTATAATTAGGTTTTAATATTTTTATAATATAAAAAAAATATTTTGCATTAGTGAACATAACTTGGAAAATACAATATAATGATTATTTTTAAAATCTTTAAAGAAAAATGATAAATTGAATCTATGTGAATCGTTGTTTATTTATTTCGATCATGTGTTTTATAATGAACTGTCATCAACTCTAATTTTTTCAGGTTTAGCTTGTTGCTTTGTTGGGTATTAGTACATTTCTTAATCCAAGTGCAGGTGAGCCAAGCTAAATACATTGATTATAGGGATGATGATAGATATTTTAAAATTCATAGACTATTTTTGCTTTCATTTATTTTTAATGAATATTACACACATTTTTTACTTTTTATATCCTGATTTTCAATTTTTTTTTCTTCTGGAAAAATTCAAACTTAACTAAAAATGCTGAAAATCAGGAGAACAAATTTAATTTATCATTTCCTATTGAAAAGGGATAAAAATGACATGAAATTACAGTTTTATACAATTCCTTCTCAAAAAACTAAGCACAAATATTGCACATACATGTTTTTATATCATTATCTTATTATAATTGTGATTTATTAAATTTTGAAATTAAATATGTATTCGAGCTTAATATTTGATTATATGTCTTTCAATTAATATGCTCAATTTTTTTTATAATATTAAAATTAAAAATTAAAAATTAAAAATTAAAAATTAAAAATTAAAAATAAACAACTTATTAAGTTGTGTGTTTGAAACATGTAGAATGATTGTCCTCTTTATTGCTGGCCGAAATTCAGAGTTCTTCACATACAATATTGCGAAAGTTTGAAATATGTTTGTACAAATACTTTCATTCAATCCTTGGAATCTGTTTACATAAAGAATTGACCTCAATTTATACAAATCTTCAATATGGAACAAAATAAGTGTGGACAAAATATTATGCTTCCTAGATTTGGATCACAAGTACTTTTAATGATAAATATTTTAAAAATCATAGAGTATTTTTGCGTTCATTTATTTTTAATGAATATTACATGTATATGTTTTGATATTATTACTTTTTATAATTGTAATTTATTGATTTTTGAAGTTTTAAGTATTCAAAACTGATCTGCAATCTCCAGGTTTTGTTTAAGAACCACGCTATTTGTGTTCCAACTTATTATTTGTATACTAAAAATTAAAATAGAGAAATATTATATATTTATTTTCTACGCTTTAATATATTTATTTATATTTTATTTTAATGTAATATAATAATGAATATTTTAATTATATTTTAGAAATTTATTGAATTAATTTATCATATTATGATTTTTATTTTGCTAGCTACCATATTATGATTCGATAATATATGTGAGATATTAAAATTATTGTGTGTATAAATATATATTGATATTATTGTACAATCAACTTATTTTAGTGATTAAATCATACTAATAAATATTATTTGATGATAGGAATCTCTGATAAATTTAATTTCTTTGGAGTTATAAATTTTGTCGGAATTGAAGTGCATATGGAACGGACCAAATCAATACATTAACTTCCATAGTTTAAATACTACAAAAATAAATAGATGTGGTAAACTCACATATCTCTTTTCGGAATTTATTGCTTGAATTTTGGTACATTTAAAACTTCTCGATATTTGGAATTGCTCTTCTTTGGAACATTTAATCGAAGAAGCAGAAAAAGTGGATGAAAACAAGAAAAATAATTCCCCTCTGTTCTTGCCAAAATTGAAAACTGTTGAGATAGGACATTGTGAAAACTTGAAATATTTGTGTTCAAGTACATTGGCTGAAGAACTTTCCGACCTAGAATGTATCATAATAAAAAATTGTCCTCGACTTATACAAGTGTTCAACATGGAAAAAAATTAAAGATGGATTTAGATTACAGGTACTTTTTTCTACTTTTCTGTTTATTTGTTTGTTTTTGGACTCAAATATTTTTTTATGTTCATAAAATAATTAATATTTTTAAGTGTTGTGTTACTTATTAATTGTATGTTAATTTGCAATTAATTAAAACCCGTTTTTGAAGACTAATATTTTTATTCAAGCTTCCCAAATATGCGATTGAAGCGAAAAATAAATTATATTTATAATTCATTTATTTTAAATTTGATTGAGAATTAGAATCCAACAAGTGTCTTCAGTGGTAAAAAGGATGTTGTTTATTCTAGAGGTCCCGAGTTCGAGTACCTATGTGTGCATTGTCAAAAGGTTAAGAAAGTATGAACAGATACTATCATAAAATTACATCAATATATTTTAAAAAAATTGATTGAAAATTAGAATTCTATAACTCTCATCAGCTATTACCATGAATATTGTATTTTTATTTTTTTTAGTAGTCATAATTAATGATTTTACAGTGATTGGAGTATCACAGTTGCAAAATATGATAAATACATTTCTTTATAATTGATACGTTTGAAGATTAATTTATTTCTTTTTCATATGTTTTGATAAAAAAATTCTTTTAAAAATTAAATTATGTTTTATAAATATATTCCTCAATTTTATTTAAACAAATATATTTGATATATATCTAAATATGTGATTCATTGATGCGGAACATTGCTGGCTAAAATTGAAAACTCTTCAGATAAAGGTTTTCTCAATATTCTGATGCTTCATTGCACAAGCTCCACTCTTGGAGGTATTATTTAAATTGGTTGCATTTTATATATGTATTTTGGCATTGTAGCAAACCAGTAAATCGATATGTTGCTTAATTCATGCGATAATTCATTCCCTTTTATACTTAGTTCGTAAGTGAATTCCATTGTTTAGTCTTTAAATAAAAATGTAAAATCAAGCAATGGTCTCTCATGTTTAAATATATCCTTTAAAAAAAAATCAAATATACATGTACTATTGAAATTAGACAAGTAGTATTTTTCATTACTTGGAGTAGGTAAAATTATGAAGACCTATGGGTAACATTTACTCTAGTGTGTTTTTATGATATTTGTTGGGATTTCTATGTATATGCAGGAATTGGTTCTTAGTGACGTGAGAAATAGCCGCCAATTATGCAACACTGATTTCTCTGTATTGAATGAAGATTGTATAGTAGTTGGGAATCATGAAGAAGTATTTCAAGTTCAAGATGGGTACTCGTTCTCAAGGATAAAAGAATTGGCCTTGATCAATTTATTTGAAGTGCGGATTATATGGAACGATTTTGCTCAAGTTGTAACCATTGAGAACCTTACAACTCTAAATCTAAAAGATTGCAAGAAGTTAAAGATATATATTTTCACCTACGACGGCTCATAGTTTATCACATTTGGAGGATCTTTTAATTGAGGGGTGTGAGGAAATAGAATGACTCATTTTAGCCAAGGATCAAGTTTCTTCTTCATCATCAAATGGTGATATTGGCCTCTAACCTATAAGCTTTCGAAATTTGATTGAGATCACTGTTACAAATTGTGGAAATTTGTAAAGTCTCTTTCCTTTTGGATATGTTCCTATTTTTCCAAAACTTGAAAGATTGCATTTGAAAAAGAACTCTAAATTGGAACAAGTATTCGAATTAAAAGATGAAGTGGAAGTGGCAACTGAAGAGGAGATGAATTTTGATATAATTAAAGAAGTTATCACTTGAAGAACTACCAGGCCTCAGTTACTTCTATCCCAAAAGATGTCATTTTGTATTGTCAGCATTGATAGAGTTGAAAGTAAGAGATTGTCCTAAGTTGACTACTAGTTTCTTCATTTATTTACAAGAATTTGTGCATTGTAAAACAAAGGTATAGATCCTGCAACCCTTTAATCCTACTTTATTTTGTATAGTTATAACAATTACAACAAAAGGCATAACATGCAAAATTTTTACTTAAATTACTTAACTGATTTTTTAAATTATTGGAAAATGTCACTTTATAAAATATATATATGTTTCTTATTTTTCCTTGATGACATGAGATTAAAATTTTAGTTATAATTTTTTTTCAATTGTTTTTTAAGATACCACTAGTGGTTGAGGAAGATGCGATTGAAGAGTTTGCCACTATTTCAAATGCAATTTTCAACGAGAATATAGGTTGGAGCCGTCGTAGGTTCAGTGAGAGTCAACTACCACACATTACATATAAGAATGGATGATTCTAGGGCAGCTTTCAAAGTCATGTTACATAAATCAATAGTTGGAGGTCTATGTTGTTTGGATTTTTTGGTTAAGTTTCTTATATAATTTGTGTCAAATATGAGTTTTTGAAATTTTTAAGGTTTTTTTTATATATTTAGAAGATCATATATATCCATATCCAAATGAACATGAATGCAAAATGGAAAATGAAGATTTGAAGTATCATAAGTTCAGTATATCAACTAAATGAAGGTAAAAACATGGTAGTTGATTTCAATTTTTTGTTCTTTTTTCTTTTCTAAATTTGTCGATGTAATAATAAAATTTAGTGTGGTTCACTTGTGTTTATGTTTATTATTTTTGTAAAAAGAGGTGCATTGATAATTGTGCTTCTAACCGGTATAAACGCTTGCTTTAATGGTGTTGGAAAGCAAAATGATATATAATCCCTTATTTCAAACTAATAACTTAGCTAATTATAGTTATGTTGCAGTTTTAATTGTATGCTTTTGTATGTGAGTGAAAATTTCATTGCATCATGTATTTGTTTTTGTGTGTTAAACCATAACCAAAATCGAATAGATTTTATTTTGTGAAGTTTCCAAATGTGATTTTGTTGAAATATTGAAAGTTTGATTGTTAGTTTCAATTTAATAATAAATTATTTTGTTCCCCAATCTTTTCAATATTGTTTTGAGTGTTAGAAAATTAATTATTCTGCAAGGGAAAAATTGTCATATAATAATTGATTTGAACTAAAATTTGCTTTTTTTTAAATTGAACTCAGTTTGAAGTTACAAGAAAATTCACTTACAATATTGAGTGCTCTTTTCTTGCATCAAGTGTGTGGAAATTAAATATACAAAGTTGTAACTTTCATCAATCCAACAATTGTTTAGAGCCAACTTATTCATATGAATTTTATTAAGTAAGTTCAAAGGGATTGACCAACAGATTATACACATAACATTGGTCAATATGACAACATATCTCTATGACCACTAATCACCTGCCATGTTTCCATGATCTTACCTTTCAAATCCTAAAATACCCCTATAATTTAAGTAGAATGACTAAAAAGTCCTAAACTCCATATGTTCAAGGCTTAGTGCAATACAGGGGCATCTATGCTTTTTTAAAAGCACGACACAGCATATTAGAAAGCCCTAAATTCCATTTGCTCAAGGCTTAGTTCAAGAATATATTTCAGTTTCAATTGATGGAAACAGGGGTACAACTACCACTACAGGAAAATAGGTTTTTAGCGGCTTTTTTTTGGCCCTATAGCGACGCAAGCATCACTAAAACATTTTGTGGCGCTTTGCCGCTATAGATAACGTAGCTAAAACTTGCAGCGTTTATGTGAGAAAACGCCGCTATAGAACATGATCTTTAGCGGCACTTTTCCCACAAACATTGCTATAGAACATGGTCTTTAACGGTATTTTCCCCACAAACGTCGCTATAGAACATGGTTTTTAACGGCTTTTCCCACAAACGTCACTATAGAGCTTGGTATTTAGCAGCGTTTTTACCACAAATGCCGCTATATAACATAGTCTTTAGCGGCACTTTTTCCACAAACGTCGCTATAGAACATGTCTTTAGTGGCGTTTTTCCCACAAACGCCGCTATAGAACATGGTCTTTAGCAGCGTTTTTCCCAAAAACGCCACTAACATAACAGCTTTTACCAACCCATTTTAGTTCATATAGAACCCGAATTTTCAATATTTTTTTCCTGTAAATTCAAATCTAAATGATACTATCACAAAAGAAATATGTATATGATTTGAATTAATAAATAAATGAAAAATATATTCAAAAGTAATATTATGTATACTATTCTCACAACAAGAAAAAATAAAAGTCTAAGATGGCGGATTCTATGATTGATTCTGCTAAAACATTTTCATCATATTTTGAAGCTATAGCTATAGTTCGTCATACTTTCTTTAAGACTCTGCTTCCCTCACTACAACCTTGGCTTCAAGTTGTAGTTGAAGTTCATCATATTTTCTTTAAGCCTCTACTTCTTTCGCTGCTGCCTCCGCTTTAAGTTGAGCAATTTGCTTAACTGTGCTCGCTTGCATCTGAGCCATTTGGTCTTTTAACCTCTGAACTTCAGCTTGATCCTGATTCCCCGAAGGCATGTATCTCTACGAGTTGGATCCAAAAGATCCTTGAAATCGAACCTGACCATACCTTTCAGGACCCAAAACTTCAATAATAACTCAGTTATCAATATCCTCCAGATTAACCGAAGTATCACTTGAAGTCATCTCTTCATACTCCACCCTCTTATCCTTTAGTTTATCCTAATAAATCAATCAAGGAGTTAGAAACGAAATATATAATAAAAAAAATGCAACATAACAAACGACAAATTAAACCATTATAATTAAACATGATAAATATTTAAAATAATTCAAATTTTATTAAGTAAACATATCATAATTTCTGCAGCTTCAGTAGTCATAGGAGATTCATCTTTCTTTCTATATGTAATGTCAAAACGTTGAAGGCGTCCAACTTTTTGACTAGACAATAGTTCCTACATTATAGTAAGAAAAATATTATTTAGTAGAAAGTAATTAATAGTTGACACAATTAATAAATTCAAAATACCTCATCATCAGCTACAGAAGCAAAACTTCTCAATCCAACTATGTGCGTGAATTTTTGTTTTTGCCTACTTGTAGTTCCAACACGCTTACGATCCTACATTATGAAATTATTATTACGTATATAATAAATACTATTAACCGAAATAATTATAAAAGTTTGGTAGTACGTAATACCTCTCCTTTCTTTGAATTCCAAAATCTAACTTGTTTTTCCCATTGATACCTCAGCATTTCCGACAAGACATTTCGCAATTTCTCTTCGAGGCTTATTTTTTTTAAATATTCTTTCTTTAAAGTACTTTTATGGTCTCTCCATTTCTTTCCTAATGCTTTCTTCACATAATTATCCGAGATCTCTAAAGCAAACCTCTCCTGCAAATAACACAAATTTAGAAAGTAAATATAAATTAAAATTAAACCAAAGTATTATAAATTACATTCACCTTATTACCTTAATATTATTGAGAGCTTGATTTTTGTTATTATCAGGCATATGATGTCATGACTTGTAGTTGATTGGCAACAGATTAGCATGTCATGCTATAATGCCCAAGTATCCTCCCAAAAGTTGAGCTTCTGATCCAACAGGCTGACCATGACTATTTGCAGATACTTTGACACGCTTCTCAGGATTTAGATTGTATAAATCCTTTAATATCATACGTTCTCGAGTTTTGCGCCTCTCAGAATTTTCTGCTAAAAAAATTGTATATGATAATATTAAAATTTGAAACAAAAATAAAAGTCAACATGAATGTAAATTAAAGTTAACATTACCTTGATTTTTTACAGTTTCAGCAACTATATTTGGAACATTCGAAGATTGAAGCCTGTTGATCACTATTTGTTTCTTCCGAATTTGGAGGATTTTGAATAATACTTAGATCTCAAAATTTTCTTCTAGGCATATTATCTGCAATACACATAAAATAGTTGAAATATTAGTAACTAATTATAACAATAATAGTAATGAATATATTTAACAAGATCAAGATTTAAATTATAATATTACATATAATTAAAAAAAAAACGTAAAATCTTACTACATCATGATTCGTAAATATCTTCATCCACATCCTGGCGAACCCATTGAAATTTTGTACTTGTACTAGAGATAGTTTCATTTAGGTTTTGTTTTGGAAAAGGCAAAGTTTCTGATCTTTCATCCATGTCATCTTTACTTCCATTGCCCATGTCAATCAAGTCTCTAAGGGTTGGTACGTGTGTTACGAAGTACAACATACCAACCCTTATCAGTTGGATCTCTCGAGTAAAAAACTTATTTAACTTGAGAAGAAAATACATATGGCTCATCTATCAATTGTTGCCCAGTGTGAATTAATCGAGAGAAGTTCACCATTGTAAAACCAAATTTGTCTTTTTTAATTTCGCGAGTAGTATTAACATCAGCCCAATCACATCGAAATAAAACAACCTTCCATTTGCCATAATAATCCAACTCAATAATGTTCGGAAGAAGTTCGTAATACTCCACATTTCCCTCAACAGGATTACTGTTCCTAGCACTAGCATAACTTGTAATTGAAGAATTAACAACTATTCCACAATTTTGAGTCCTCCCCAATTTTTCGTGAGATTTTGTATGAAACTTGAATCCATTAATTAGGAAGGCATTATATCTTTTTAGTACTCTATTTGGACCTTGAGAAAGCCATTTAACTTCTTCAATGATGTCCTTTCCACTCCAAACCTATTGAATTGAAAGTAAATTGATTAATTTTAATGCTATACGAAAACATTATTATTTGTCATTGAAAACTTCAGTTTCATATCGTCTGCCCTAACCATTCATGAAAAGATTCTGTCAATAACTTATGAATCTATCGATGTTGTAATCTTCAAGAGCGTGAATGAGATCTCAAGAGTTTTTTATACTCACTATGTTAAAAAGTGAATAACTTGGTTAGAAAATAAACAAATGAAAAGGATGAATATTTATCAAATTCTAAAACTTACTTGTGTAATGGTTCAATTGAATCGTGATGAAAAAGAACATATAGATGTGCTTGTACCCAAGATATATCATCTAAGTGTGCAATTTCAACTTTTCCGATTGGTTGTCCATGACTTCGAAATAGACAAGTTTCAGCTAAGTTATGATTAGTGAGCCCAACATTTCTACTTGAGCAAAAAGTATTATTAAGAATTTTAAAGCAGAAACTATAAACGTATTAACATGATAGTTGCATCCTAAAACTAGGTAGAACTCATTTTGTTGTGTGGTGTTGGTGTGGTTCAGCCTAGAAATGATACCTAAAAGATTGAAGTATATAGTAAAAAGAAATACTATATAATCAAAATAACAGTAAAAAGAAATACCTCATAAACACTAAAGAAATACCTTTTTTAGTGTAATTTGATATTGCAAAACCTTTTTGAGCAAATGATCTAACTGTTTGAATGGCTCTAAAAGATTCCTGAACATTAAAGTAGCTCATGAAGGATATACTATCAAATAATTAATAATAACTTTATTGTGATAGTAGAAATCAAATATATTTTATACAAACCTCAGCAATTGAGGATGCTACTGTAGCTGTTGCTTGTGTTTTGTGTGAAAGTTCCTTAAGATAGCGTCCGAGTCTTCATATAGAAACAAAAATAACTGGTAATATAGCCAATGATAACACTAACAATAATAAAAACTACCAAATCATTGGAACTTATAACTAATTAAGTTGGTCTCTTTTAATTGTTCCAATGACTCAACGAGTTCCACTCGCTTTGATGCAGTTGCAAACAATGCCTGCAAAAATTAAATCCAGATTACTAACCAAAACATACAATGATACAAAAACTGAATAAACACTAATTGTAGAAAGAAGTCTTACACTAATTGTATCATTTGGACATGATACAACAAATAAAAATAATAATATAAGTTTGTAGATGAGAAATAATTGAGTAATCCTATAAAATACGTAAATCATAACATTAGATAGAATTACCTTTTGTAGTAAAACTTTTAAAAACTTTTTCTGGAGAATTGTTCACCTTTCCTCCCAATACAAGACAATTCCTATGGGATTAGGGGGCAAAAAGGAAAAAGAAAAATTATAACATAAGTCAGGGAAACAACTTTTTGCAATGAACAACAAATTCAACCATCTCAAGGGAGAAATAAGTTCCTTGCTAAACCTTACGTCACAAAAGATGCTTAGTTCATCAATTTTTTGATTGTCTCAATTTCAACTCGGACAAAAGTAATCTGATATATAGATAACAAGAGAAAAAATTAGGATAATGCTAAACAGCAAGAGAACAACAAGACACCTCCTTCATTAGGAGCTTGATAGATGATCTACAATTTGGGTTTTTCATGATAAACAGATTCCTAAAACTACTCCATTTTATTTTACCATAACCACAAACTTCCTTTCCAACAATGAGTTAACTTACAACATTGTAAATTAATTCACAAGTTAAAACAAACACATTGAACATTCTTTGTCCTTTAAAATGGTGATAAAGAAAACAACTCAAATAATTAGCACTGATTGTTCTTCATTACAAACATAAACAAGAGAAACAGGCAATCAACTATCTTATTTTAGACTATGAAAGTTGCAAAGTAAAGCTATTTCAGCGCAAAGATAGTAACTTTAACAAAAAACCAAAAAAAGAACATAAATTTGTTTCTCATCGCATTAACATAAAACAAAAATTAAATGAAACAATACTTACCCATCATCGACTACAAGACCACCATTTGCACAACATTAGAAAAAAAAAAGAAACAGGGAAGTTAGGGTCCTTGGAAGAAGAAACAAAGAAAGAGAAAAACAGAGAGATAGATAAGAGGGAAAGTTCCTACATTTATATTAAAGTAGACGGAAATAGATCCCAAGAGTAAGACAATCTAAAGAGCGATAAGGATGAGAATAAAAAATAAGAAACCAACAAAAAAAATTATACAATTAAATATTGGTGTTGTAAGAGAAACCCATTCTTTGGAGATTTAGAAAAACTTTTAAAAAGTATATATATTTTTTCTTATTCCTCAGCATTTGGGAAAAGAAGAGAAAGAGAAGGAAAGAAAACATAGATTCCAGACATATTGAATGGCATAAGAACAAACTTTCAAAAGTAAATAAATAAGAAAGAACAGAAAGAAAAAAAAAAAGCACCTTTAATTGGAGAAAGAGTGGCTCCACCAGATTCAGAGGTTTGATGCAGTAAAAGAAAGACCATATATTCATACGAATCGAAAGATTGAAGGTAGAGATTGGAATGGGAGTGGGTGGGAACTTGCTTGAGAAAGAGAGGGAACGAGGGAGACGACACAATGGTGATGGGTGCCAGCGATAGAGAGAATGGGAGATGGAGTGGCCGTTGGAGTGGAGATGGCTATCGACTAGCAACACTTAGGGATTCTGATTTTAGGAACTGATAGATTTGGGAATAAGGGGAGGGGAGCTGATCACTTAAGGATTTTTTGTTATTAGGAATAAGGGATTTTCTGATTTAGCTGATCACTTTGTGAAACGACGCCGTTTCAATAAAACGTAAATAAATTCGCGGAGTTTATGGGAAAACGATGCTTTTGCTTAACCTTTAGCGATGTTTTTCTCATAAACGTCGCTAATGCTCTTTACCTTTTACGACGTTTTCCCACAAATGCCGCTATTGCTCTTACCTTTAGTTGCGTTTTTCTCAAAAACGTCATTATTGTTTCACCTTTTGCAGTGTTTATAGAAAAACGCCGCTATTACTTAATTATCTCATTTATAAAATATTATAATTTTTTAACCTTATAAATATTTGTTGGCTTAACATAATATAAGACAAAATAATTTATACAAAAAGTGTTATTTCAGTAGTGATAAATTGATAAATATATGTTATATATAAATACTTTAAAATTGAAATTTAAAAAATCAGTAAATTGATAATTATACATGATCTAATTTCAAAAAAAATGATAAATTTAAAATTTAAAATAATTTTTATTTTTCGTATTTAATTCCTGATCATATTTATAATTCAATTATAAATATCCTTTTTCTTCCTAATCAACTTTTTTAACGTGATTAATTTATTACATTTCAATTATAAATTATCTTCTATCTTCTCAACCCTAGCCACTCTCATCCATGGCCTTCTCTCATTGATCTCGACACAAAATTGAAACCCCTCTTCATCTTTCAACTTGAACCTTTGTGAAACGATGTGAAAACTACAAATTTCCGAATGAAAGTTCAAATTAAACTACTCCAATCTACTTTTTTCTTCTTTTTCGTTGTCGTCATCATCGTTTTTTTCATTTGCAATAATTCAATGCATGTAAATTTTTTTTTCGTTTGCAATAATTCAAACACAGCAGAGAAAGAGGAGGACGAAAAACCTACCTTGCTAGATGCAACGAAAGTATAGCAAATGGATAACCCACAAATGAACGAAATAAAGTTGTTCGTATTCAAACAGGATCCAATTTTTGAAATATAGGCGGGGTCAGTGAAATTTGGGGAGGATTAGAGGCGGAGACTGTGAAGTACATAACTGAAACGGTGCGTTTTGAAAATGTAATTCATAAGCACATTTGGGATTAAGTTATTGAAACTGTGCGTTTTGTTTTAAATGGGTTCAAAACGGTGAGTTTTGATTTGATAACTCAAATTACAGTTTATGTTTTTGTTTAGAAAACTTTGAAAGGCAACTTTGCGTTTGGTTGTCCGATAGAGACAATTTTTTTTATTTCGAATAACTTTTAGAGATTTACGCGCTGACAAATAGTCGAAGGCAGTTTGTCGACGTTTTTGTCCAAAACGATCCTTTTTTGCCTTTAAATTTTGATTTTTCTGTTTAAATTTGAATTCTAAAATATTTAAACTATTATTTTTCTTGCTTATTTGAAGCAAACACGAATTTCTTTTACAGAATTATCGTATTATTTTTTTCAGAATTGACACGTGTACGAAATAGGTCCGATAAATCTTTAAAACACGTAATTTATGTAAAATAATAATATTACTTCGTTAATATGTCAATTAATCAATTTGACTTTAATGGTTAAGACGCTTGCCTAGTTTCCTTATGACATTGGTTCAAACTCTATTGTTAACAAATTAAATTATTTTTTATACAATATTATATTAATATAATTAAAGATAATTAAAATTTTCTCTTAATGTATCAATTAAATGATTTAAGCTTAATTGGTTAAAATGTTTGTCTTGTTTCCTTACTGTCCTGGTTCAAATCTCTTTAATAACAAATTGAATCCTTTTTCTACTTATGAAGTTTAAATCTTTTTCTTGTAATATATTGAGTGAATCACCTCATAGTGAAATGGTGTCTGTTTCAATAAAAAGTAAAGAGCATTAACGGCGTTTATGGGAAAACATTGCTATTGCTTAACTTTTAGCGACGTTTTTACCACAAACGCAGCTAATGCTCTATACCTTTTATAGCGTTTTCCTATAAACTCTACTATAGCTCTTTACCTTTTGCGGCGTTTCTTAAAAAATGCCGCTATTGCTTTAGTTTTGCGACGTTTCACCAAAAATGCCGCTATTGGTTTTGCTTTTGCGGCGTTTTCCCATAAATATCGCTATTGCTCTTTACCTTTGGCAGCGTTTGCTTGACCTTTTGTGGCATTTTTGGTCCAAACGCAACTAAAAACGTCGCTAAAAACTTATTTTGTTGTAGTGTACTAAGGAATTGAAGACCTTTCAAATCAAACATTAAAAGGAATTGAACAATATCATTTGAGTTATTGGCTTGTAATTGGAAGAGGAAGACCTTATAGTTGAAACACCTCTTCAACTCCACAAATTCTGAGTTTTACATCTTCCAAATTTAGGAATTGATCTCTCTGTATTTTAGAGAGTTGAGCATTATTCTTTTCATCATGAAGACTCAACTTCTGTGAAAACAAAATTCCATTTGATTATATTAGTAAGCAATTAAAAATTTATTGAAGTATGCAATTGCCATCCCAAATCTCACATTGCAACACCCTTTATCCTATATTTCTTTCATTTTCTTGAAATGAAAAGAAACAAAAAACTAATATGAAGATGAAAATGATCATCGATTGATTTCAACACCCTTTATCCTCTAACTTTTCTATTTAATGGTAGAAAAAACAACATCATAAATCCTCATATTAGGAAAAGATATTAGGGTGTTTACTTGTGTCTGAGCCTACATAAAGTTAATTACATCAATAGTGAAATACACAACCATGTTGGGGCAGTCTTCCATGACTGTAGTGACATTGAACCGTGGGAACATAAAGTGACAACCCAAAGGGCCGAAGCAGACAAGGCTTGGTAATTGTAAGAGTTCCAGTCTCTTAAACTTTGGAAGCATCATATTCTCTTTAGTTATAGTGTTTGTTTCATTTCATCTTCATGTCTGAATACATGTTCTAGTTTAGTTTATTCTTCCACTTTGAACTCTTCGAGTATTGGAAGACAAAGAGAAGCACTTAAAGGAAAGACACATTTCAATTTGTTGCAGTTGTTGATCCATATTTTTGTCAAATTAGGAAAGTTTATTTGTCGTCAAAGACCATTTGAAGATAATAAAGAAGTTTGATCCTTGGCAATGATTTGTTCTAATTCATCACATCCTCACAAATTTAATTCTTTCATTTACTGAAAATTTGGAGAAAACATAAGTGTGAAGATATGTCTCAGTCTCTTGCAATCAACTATTTCGAAATGAGTAAGATTTTGAAGGGTTGCTATTTGTTCAGGACCTTTCCATCTTACTTGCAACTCTTGCATATCCTTCAAATGTAGTTTCTCCAGACTTGAGACAAGAACCTGCCTTCAAGTTGAAACACCTGTACATAGTTCCCAATTGTTAAATACTCCATAAGCATTGACCTGTGTCTCCCATGAAAGCTAACTCCATTGCATGGTTGATAATTATTTTCAACTTTCGAGAGCCATAATGTCTGTCAAATAGTTTAGTGTAGTTCAATGTTAGAACAAAATGTGTTACATAGGAAAGAAAAGGGTACCATTAAAAGAATACAATTCCTCAGATAATATATATAGTCTGAGTTCATCATAATTTATAGCTGATCCACCAATTACATTTTCGTCAGTTTCTAAAATGTCAAAAGAACATAAATTAAAATAGAAATACTTAACTTGAGCCCTCATCATGTCTTGAAAAACAAAAGCTGCCAATAGGTGGCATTCTTCAACTTCTAACACTTTCAAAGATAGCTACATAATAACACAGTTTGACAGACAGAAAGTGCTCAAGTTTCTTAGATTCTTAAGTAGTAGCAATTGTTGTTGAGGTAGAAAATTTTCCTTTCCATCCATTTCTTTTGTAAGGCTAAAAATTCATTTTAGCTAAGTACAATTAGAAATTTTGATTTCTCTAAGATATGGAAAATTTGAGGCCACGGAGATCGGAAAGACATATTTCAAACTATCACAAGAAGAGATCATAAGAGTTGTTAATTTTGACAGGCAGAGAGTGTAGGAATCAAAGTATGTTATTTTTATGATAACATGCTTCAATCCAGAGCAATCAATTATATCAAGTGTTTTAAGTTGTAGAAGACCTTGAGCGAGCACTGGAGAGAATACAGATGGCATTTTAATGCAACTACCTATTGAGACAGACTTCAAACCTTAAAGGCTCACAAGATCGATAGGCCTTTCCCATATGCACCTTAAATTTGATAAAAATTCAACTTATCTTGCTGAATATGTTAAAGATTATCCTACTGAAATACTACTTACAACAATCACTTCTTTTAAACTTTTTACCATTGGAACTGTCGATACTATAGTAGCACAACCTTTTACAGTGAACCTTTCTAATTTACAAAGAAATCCTTTTAGATTCTAACTAATACATATCTCTTAAAAAGAAATCATTTCTTCCATGAACAATTCTGTAAAATTAAATAATGCAGCAATTAGAACCTGCTCCATTGTTGTATGAATAAGGCATTTCATGTCCTTGAAACATCTGAGCTGGAGAAAAGTTAACTTATTTAACCTGCATTGATCCAGGCTCGAAACTAGATATTAGTGACTAACAATAATATCCAAATCAAGGTATTCCATATTACAAAACAATTTCTTAAAGGCACTTAAAGAATATCTTGTAATTTGCAAGCTTCGTAGACTTGGGTACCAAGACTAAAAACATCCATTTATGGTTATATTGTATCTTTGTAGTTTAGGGTAGACTAAATCTTTTGGAAGACGCATAGAATTAGCCTTCATTGTTAATGCTGTTAAACGAGAAAATGAAGCCAACTCCAACAAGCTAGCAGTGGTTGCCTCCTCACTTGTTCTTTGAATGGCCCAATCGCTGAAGCTGAAATCAACGGTAACACATCTGACACCTTCTCAAGTTTCTTCAACTTTCCCAATGGTGAGATGCTCTTGTGTTTTGATTCTAGTAGAGATAGAATTTTCTTGTTTGTCAAGAATTGAAGTCCTTCTAGTGATTTCGTTAACCCAACTGAAAGAGTTAATACTTTGAGGCTTTCCATGCCTTTAAAAGACAAACTAGAAAGTACCCCAAAATTTCCCACTCAACAATAAAGTTTCCAGTTTTGGGCATGCCAAATCCATAAGAAAATGTATTATCTCATTCCCCAATAAGGATATTATGGTACAGCATCACAAGCTTGTAGAAATTGGTCATTCCTTTAACCCAAGCACTGCCTTTATCATCAACTTGTTCTCTCCTTTTGATGCTATCCAATGAGCAAAATCAGGAACTATATCATGCATTTTCACTGTATCTGCATTGCCAGTGTCAATCAAGAGGCCAACATGTTGGAGATTAGTTAGCAATACTCTAGTTTCTCTCCTTGCATATTTGATGAAGTCAGCATCTTTAAATAAGCCTTTCCCGATTGCATATCTAGTCAAGACCTCCATACTAATTTCATAATCTTCAGGGAAATGGGAACAAAGTAAGAAAGGTTTCTTCATTTGTGTTCCTTTCAAGTAGTCATAACTGAACTTAAGACATCCATAAATGTCTTCACAAAAATCTTGATTCTCTACAAGTTGAGATATTTTAAAATGTTTATTTGCTACTATCCATTCATCTAGATCCTTTTTTGTAAGAGGCCTTGCAATAGTTACAATTGCAAGAGGTAAACCTTTGCATTCTCTTGAGTCATTTTGTGCTACATCATCAAATTCGGCATAGTCAAAGGCATCATATAAACCAGCATTGTGTTTGAATAAGGTCCATGCTTCATTATCAGATAAAACATCGAGCTAAACTCGTGTTATCAAAAGAACTTTGCAACCCTTGTGATTATCACCAAATGGAATTCCTATATCTGCCAAGTTGAATTCCTTCCAAACATTGTCAAGGATTACAAGGATCTTCTTCAGTTCCTACAGTTTATGCCATAACTGAGCTACTCTTCCTTCTATTTCCATTTCAAGTCATAAACCTAACAACTCGACAATTCAATCTTGAATGTTTTAGATGTTCAAAGTTTGAGACACAAAAACAATCACAACTTGATCAAAAAGCTTCATTACTTCGACTTAGTTTGCAACTTCTTTCACCAAGGTTGTCTTTTCTACACCAGCCATCCCATACAGTCCAATCATGCTCACATCATTAGCTTTCAGTGACTCCATAATTTGATTAAAAGCTTTCTCTGAAGATTTTGATGGCATAAAAATCCTTTGATGGTAAAAACTCTATGACTGGAAGCCTAGCACAATGAGCTTATTCTTTGCTACTTTTTAACCTTATTGATAGTGCCAATACAAACTCGAGCACCAATTGAAACACCTTTCATTTTCATCAATTTCAATCTCTAGAATTTTCACAGAATTTCAATCTTTACATCTTCCTTAATTTCTTCACTTTTCTTGACAGCTTCATTGATATAATTTTCCAAACACCCTTGTGTAACTATCAGCTTTTCAGTCTCTTGCCTGAGATTCTCAACATTATCGGCAAAACGAAACACGTGACTAAGATGATGAATTATCGGTAACGCTAGGTGTTCAGTAATCTTAGAAGTAATAGAAAGACCAATATTTGCCATTCCTGAGAATCTGAAATTCAAAAGATACCTTTAATTAGTTAATGGAAATGGAATATCATTGACAAATCAACCAAAATTGAAGAAGAAATTATTGAAACTTTCTGTTAACTACCTGAACTCAAAGCGATGCTTGTCTAAAACTGCAAACAACAATCGATCAAATAACTGATAAATCAACTTGATGTCTAGAAGGGGAAGCAAAACTGAGCCTTCAGGTTTAACCACTAATTATGTATTTACAAAAGAATTAAGCCAACAGTTATGTTTTGAAATATATATATACCAGTTGCCAAAGATATAAAAACAAGGTCGTTTATTTTTGCATATTTCTTATCCAAAAAGAAAAGAAGAAAATGTACAAATTCACTTAATAAAGTTAGATTTAAAAGTTCATACAAAACTATTATCCGAACAATGATCTTCTCAACCTCAAAAAAGGAGGGGCGAAATCATATCAGTTTACTATGTTATCTAACACTTCATTTTATCTTAAAGACATATTTCAAATATGGGTATGATCTTTCAAATATGAAGAAATTTTGGAAAGAATTGAAGATAACCATATCCGACATTCACTTCAAATCAGAGTAACATAATTTATGCATACATTCTACTAAAATAGCTCCTAGTAAGTATTAGTTGATAAATGACTGCTCAAAACTTACACACACACACATATAAGGGAATATCAAGAACATCTTTTTTAACTTACCTCATTTGGTGTTTCTATTGTTTTTGCTGCTATTCTGATAAATTGAAGTCTCTATAGGACCCTCTCTGCGACTTTCCAGATCAAGATTCGAAAAGTCAAAAGGCAAAGATATAAATTTAGGTTTTCTACTTTGCTTGGTCCTTGGAGTTGAATGAAAAGGAAAATGATGAATATCTATATCTATCTATCTATATATATATATTGTGCTAGTTGTTGAAACACATGCAAAAGAAGGTAAGAGGAAACTTGGCAATTCTATATCCGTTCATGTTTCTGTACTTTGTCTTATCATAATTGTGCCAAAAACAAAACTAGAGTTAGAAAAATTATTAACTTTTTTTATACGGTAGTAATTTAATAAATTAAAAGCCGAAACAAAAGTTTACATGATCTAATCGAAAAACACAATAATAATAATGCACCAGGTAAGTAACCTCAAAAGAGAGGTGCTTCACTTGGCACGCTTAAATACCAAATCTTTCAAAGAACCAATCCTAGACATGCACTCTCATATTGTATTTTTTAATTTATTGGGAAAAGCTCGTCCAACTGGACGAGCTTTCCCCAAAAATTTGGACGAGCTTTCCCCAAAAATTTGGTCATATATCCCTAAATATTTTTAAAACCGACACAAACCCCTAATTATTTATTAAAATCAATATATTCTTCTTATTTTGCCCCATAAGTGATACTTATTATTTATCAACATGTTTTTGGTCCTTACTATTTATCAATAATTATTCACTTGATTTGGTTTGGTTTGCTAAAGAAATTTTATTGACTTGGGTGGTTTTTCTTTTTCTCTTTCTCGTCTCAGAATAAACAAATGATTAAAATACCTCATAAGTTTTTATATTATTTTAAATTTAGTTTTATATTTTTTTTAGAAATTTAATCTCTTTATTTTTTAAATTTAAAAATTTAAATACAATTGTTAATAATGTTAAAAATATTTTGTTAAATTTAAGTTCGTTATAATATCATTTTTTATGACATGATCATTAAATGAATATTTTTTTTAATTTCAAAATATTACACCAAAGAATTTTATAAAATAATTTAATTTTTTAACAGTTAAATTTAATTTTTAAATTTTAAAAAATAAAATAAAACTAAATTCTTAAAAGTAAAAATATAAACACTAAATTCCAAAATTTTGAATATTACATTGTATATTTTAACCTAAATAAATAAATTAAAACAACTTGATGTATACATTTCAACAACCGGTGGAGGTGGAATATTATTATATTGATTCAAAATTTTATAAATAAAAAGAAATATAATAATATTATTAAATTTAACTACCCATCTATTAAAATATCATTCATGTCATCAATCAACAGGATTCAACTACATGTAGAGTATCAAAAAGATTTAATATTTATCTTTTACTCGTTTATGAATATTAATTTATTGTATTTATTATTGAATTTTCACTTAAAAGTTAGTTAGTCAAATTAAAAAAAATTAATAGTTTAAAGATTTAAATAAAAATTATAAAATAATTAATTATTTAAATAAAAAATTTCGAATATTTCAATGATATTTTGTAATTTTTTGAAAATTTGTGACTAAATTATAAGCTTACTATTAACTTAGTAAGCTTCAATTGGGGGAATTTATAGAAAAAAATGAAAAAAATTAACTTCTATATTAATAAAAGGGATCTATATATATGTTTTCATATCTGCAATTAGTGATTAAGTGATTAACTTTCTTTAGTCAGTAGTATCAAGAAAATCATGGCAGGTGATGCTGAAGATTTGAAGGTGTTGGGGACAAAGCAGAGCATGTTTACGCAAAGAGTTGTATGGGCACTGAAGTTGAAGGGCGTTCAACATGAGTTCATTGAAGAAGACCTTGTTCATAAGAGTTCATTGCTTCTGGCACTGAACCCAGTTCATAAAAAAGTTCCTGTACTCGTTCATGGCGGAAAGCCTATCGCCGAATCTAAAATCATCCTGGAATACATTGATGAAACATGGAAAGAAAGGCCTTTATTGCCGGAAGATCCTCGGGAGAGAGCAAATGTTCGTTTCTGGGCTGCGTTTATTGATGACAAGGTGATGATATATATTTAAGAAAAAAAATCATCCTTTTTTTCACAGCTAATTAAAATTTCATTATGGGAAATTTGTGGGTGTAGTTGATGGAAGCTGCGAAGAAAGCATTTGTTTCGGCCGGAGATGATCAAGCGAAGGCGATGGAGTCGACGATGGAGGGCTTAAATTTACTGGAACAAGAGCTTGAAGGAAAAAAATATTTCAGTGGAGACAAAGGAATTGGATATCTGGATATCGTAGCGGGATGGATTGCATATTGGTTGCAGTTTATTGAAGAAATTGGGGGTTTCAAAGTAATGGAGTCAACCAAATTTCCTTGTTTGGATGCATGGATCAAAAACTTTATACAAGTTCCAAGCGTCGAGCAAAGCCTTCCCCCACCCGATGAATTGCGCAATGTCTTCCGCGCAATTCGAATGGCTATGCAAATGAAATAATAAAATTTAAGAGTTGTTTTTTTAATTGCTATTTGCATTTTTATCTTTTGTAGCTGATAATTGGTGTTTGCGTGTTGGGCTACTGTATTTTTCTGTTTAATAATTAATGTGTTTATCATTTTAAACGTGGTTTGAATTTGAGTTTATTATTCAAATTTTATCTTTTTTATAATTTACGAAAATAAAATATTTTATTTTACCATTTAACATGAGCATCTCCAATTAGCTAAGATTTTTTTTTTTCCAATTAAAGGTATTTTAATATTTTAATGCAAACAATTCAAAGAGAATAAAAAATTGGAGTGTAGAAGCACATGTTATTGGGAGGAAGAAGAAGCTTATAGTGTAGTCAATGGGGAAGTTAAGCGGGGCTGGCATGACGCGATTCTTCTTAAAATAATTTTTTTCGTTTAAATCTTTTTATAATTTATAAAATTTTAATTTAATAATAGTAAAATTATATTTTAACCTTTAAAAAATAAAGTTTTAATTTAATTCTTTAAAAATTAAAATTTATTAAATTATTAAAATAATAAATTTAAAGTATATAATTAAATTTCACTTTTTTTTACTTTTTTATTTTCGAAAAATCATTTCTAAAAGTATAAATCACAAACAAAAGAAAATAAAAAAAAGCGACATGGGTTCAAAACCGGCAAAGTGGTAGGGAGGCCCAAACAGAAAAAACACGAACCCGACGCATCAATATAGAAAACATCTCTACCTTTTTATCTTTTCATTCATTTTGAATTTCTATATCATTAGGGCAGAAAAAAAAGAAGGAAATTTAGGGCATGATCGTGAATCAACTTCGATACCTATGGGCCAAGTTTTTCTGTTCCAACTTCTTTTTCTTAATTTAAGCATATATTATTACTTTTTTTAATTTGTTATGATCGGAATCGAAAAAGAAGAAGTAGAAATTTAAAGAAGAGAGAAGCATTTGAGAGAGAGATGAATAATATTTTTCATTCCATAACTGACATTGCTATTACACCAGGTTAATAGGGATGAAAAGAAAAATAAGAAATTACAACTTTCAAAGTAATTAAAATAACATATTGAAATTCTGATCAAACGTTGCGTTTCATTAATCTTTGCTCTACGCACAATTTTATTTAATTTTTGCATACCCACGACTCAACCCAATTAATTATAATCCAATACTTAAGCTCAAAAAATGAGTTTTAGTGCATAACAATACTCTCCCCTCGAAGAGGATCCTTGTCCTCAAGGATCTATATGAGGAAAAGCATCATTGATCTGTTGGAATGGTTCCCAAGTGGCATCTTTTGGAAAGGAATTTGCCCATTCAACCAATACTTTCGTGGTTATTGCATTCCCATGCTTAACCATTCTCATGTCTAAGATTCTAACAAGCTCCTTGGCCCAAGATCCATGATCATCAATCACTAGTAAAGCAAGCTGCACAGGAGCAACTCCCACATGTTTCTTAAGCTGAGAAACATGAAAAGTGGGATGAACTCGAGATCCTTGAGGTAGCTACAGTTTGTAAGCTACTTTCCTTATATTCTCTTCCACCTTGAAAGGTCCAAAGAACTTAGGAACTAGCTTCTAATTCATCACTCTCCTTACAGAATATTTCCTGTAAGGTTGGAGCCTTAACTAGACTAAGTCTCCTACCTCAAATTGTTTTATCTATCCTGTGCCTGTGTGCCTATTGTTGTATTTAGTTTTGTGCTCTCTTCAAATGAATAATGTGTCCACGAAATTAATTAAATATTTGACTAAGATAAATGCATTTATTAATTAATAGTATAGATATGATGAGCAAAAATATCATTCACACGAAGATTAAAAGTAATAGTAATTACTATCTTTCTAATATTTAATCGATAAATTCGAGTGATTGATTAAAACTAAAAATAATTAAATTAATTAACTATGAACGAGACAAAGAACAATATATGAAAATAATCAAGTAATAACCAAGAAGCGAAATAATACCCATGAAAAAATCCACCTAGATTTCATTTGTCATTATCAATCTAAATTACGCAATTTCTTTACTTAGTAACTTGATCCGTAGAAATCCCTAAATTATGTTAATATCTCTTTCAAGAATAAGAGCAACTTATTCTAGGTTGGTTAATTAAAATTTCTTTCTAATTAAAACCCCTACTATCGCATTAACTAGCGCTATGGATTCTCCTATTAGATTTGGCTCTAATCTAGTAGACTAATATCGTCCTATTTCTATGATTATCGCATTAACTAGTGCTACGGATTCTCCTATTAGATTTGACTCTAATCTGGTAGACTTATGTCGTCCTATTTCTAGGATTGCATGTAACTCCACTCAATTACCCAAGATGTACTCTTAAACAGGGTATATTCCTCCTCTGATTTAAGCATATCAAACATGTATCAATAATCTAGAAATATCAAACCAAGAATTAAGCACATATAATTGAGAATAAGAAACTAAGTATTTATTGCGTAAAATAAAAATCAAACGAAAGAATATATCGTAGGGTTCATCTCCCTAGGTATTTAGAAAATTAGTTCATGCTTGAAAATAAAAACATTCAAGATACAATATAACCGAAAGAAATAAAGAAACTCATGATATTCTCCTAAGAAATCAAATGCGAATATTCAATCTTAACGGAAATCTACTTCAGAGTCGGTTTATATGGTGTTTTTTTGAGTTGTTTTCTTGAATATCCTAAGACGGCTCACTTCTATTTTCTTATTTTTGTCATATATACATCTTAAAAAATCATAAAAACTTAAAAATCATGATTTTATCTCATGATAACCATTACATATTCCTTCATGAAAAGTCAATTACTATCAAATAGTAATTAAGTCATTCATCACAAAGACGAACGACTAATGATCATGTTTACTTTTTATCTATCATGTAATGCCAATGAGAGGATATCTTTTGTCCATGTCTTAAGCTATGAATTTCACTATTGTGAATTATGCTACATGCTACTGAAGTCGTATACCCAATGCACCAACTTTCGATTCCTTATCTATTCAAACTCAAGCTTCTACTTACATCAAAATATATGAGTCACACATACATAGTCCATAATCTAGTCAAAATTAAGGTATGTCACATTATATACGTCACAAGTGAATAAATCCGTAAATGAATTTAGGATCTATTCTACTTGGGTCCAGTTCAATGTACTGTCAGTCTAATCAGTCACATCTATGTCTTTATCTTTTGGGAGTCATCTGCTTCAATATCCAAGACAAAGCATCTCCCTAATTAAACTTGATAGACAGTATATTAGCCTTTTAATTGATTTACTCATTTCAATTAGACTAAAGACATGTTGAGGTTCGTCTACTAAATATAAGTTGACTTTCTGTATTACGATTCGACCATATAATCTCGCTTAGTATTAGTTAAACATTAGATAACTAGTGAGCTAATATTTGCTTCCATTTTTCTTTGCATGCAAAAATCATTGAGGACAATATACAAAGCGTATTAATGTAATTTATAAATAATTTTACTAACCAATCTATTCCAAAAAAAAATTACAAGTATACAAACAAATATACTACACTTATAGCATCAAATCCAACAACTTCATCACCAATACTCATTCATGTACTGGTCCGCATGTGTTTATAGTAGTCTTATTGAAACAAGGAATTTATTGCCTCTTATTGGACATCAACATTATTCACATTTAAGCCTTATGATGCATAATTTCTTTCCAAATTCCTTATTGAATACAATAGTCATTCAACACACATTCATGATTATTACTCAATTATTTGAATATTTAGTTACCTTAAACAACAATTACATTTATTCCACCATCACTCTTCTCTAATTACACCATGGTATTTAAGCTTTTATATTATTTCCTCAACTAACTTCCACTAGTTTAACACAACCTTAATAATAATACACTTAGCATGCTTTATTAACTAATATAAATACCTTAAAACATGGTTTCATATTCCATACACTTATCTTCGTTTATTAACTAAAATTTTTAATTCATACTTAATCTTTTCTAAGGAGATGTGTGAAAGTCCAAGGGTACTTACCTCTTGGATGCTCTTAAATACAAAATCAAGCTTTCAAATACTTGTTTTCATCCTCATCCTTGCTTGGAAATCCACAACTCAACATTTCCTCATTTTCATACACACAAAAATATTTCAAAAGTCAATATCCAAGCTACAAAACTTTTATTCAACAACTAAAATCAAATAATAAATTAGGAGAGATGGAATTCATCATATCTTACCTTAACGAAGCTATCTCTTTCTAGCTTCCGTTTTTTCTCTCATAAACCCATAAATCCTTTCTGAATTTTGACAAAGATGATGGAGGAAATGATTTTATCAAGAATCAAGGTTAGGTGATAAGTTTCTTGAAAAATCTCATAGAGAAAACATGAGAAATGAAGAAAAATGGAGAGAAGCCCATGTGGAAAGGGGTTGATCAGAAGCAGCTTGTGGGAGGCAAATGGGGGCTAATTTCTCTTCCTTCTTTACTATAAAAATCACACAAATGAGTCCTCCAAGCCCACATACCAAATTTCAAGTCCAAATCACCAATTGAAGCTCAATTTCTTTATAAAAGATACAAATGGTCCATAAAAATTTTAATTATCAAATATATCATCTAAATAATATTTCAATCATAATATATTTGAGAAATGATTAATTTTTCATTTTACGGCAAAATTACCATTTCGCCCCTTTTTTACTCTTTATATGATTTCTTCTCCATGATAAGAAATTGTAAATCCCAAATATCATAATTCACTTATAATGTTTAATAATAATCCTTTAACGACAAGAATTATGCTTTTACCCTTGTTTCCGCCAATAAAAAGAATTTATAATTTGGCCCTAAAAGTGATTTCATCATGGCAATACATATTTGAAATTATACTTATGTCAAATAATCACTAATAACTCACTTTTCCCATTTTGATCAAATTTACACTTTAATCTTTGAACTTTTCAAAAATTACGATTTGATCCTTTCCTCACATTTTCACTTTCAAAATTCTTTTCATAAGTTCTCATATCTAAAACCACTTTATTTTCATAAAATTTTTTTACTTGACTCATTTTCTCAATTTTTTTTTTTTAAAATTCAATATACTCGTTATCAAAATAGTACCATGTGTCTGATTGAGAATTTGGGATGTTAACCCTAATATGGTAAAGACTTTATGTAATATGTTAACGATTTGAAATATGTAGTATTATTGAAATGGTAATAGTTGGTACTAAGTGTGATTTATCAGATCACTAATTTGGATCTTAATATAAGGAAATTGGGCTTCGATTGATTTAAAAAATGGCTTAAATAGGATTTATCAAAATAGTATCGCTTAAATAATTAATAATTATCTTGATTAATTTAATTTATAATACAGGCAATATTAGTTTCCAATATATAAATGTATAAAAAATATATCAAACAATTCATGTAAAAAAAAATCACTCTTTACCCTCAACCCATCAAATAAGTGTGCACATTTTTGGTTATTTGAATATTCCATTATCTTGAAAGTTATGTGTTTAACAGTTGTGTTGATCATATTTTTTTTGTGAATTACAATAACAGAATTAAGTCGGCCCGAACAATAAATGTGATTAGCGCGATTTAAACTCAAATCACACTTAAAGTGATGAATACCTTTCACCATTAGGTCATATCAGGAGAGGATACAAGGGGGCTGGCAGGAGCCTTGGCCCCCCTAAAATGGGATTTTTTTCATTTTAACCCTTTAAATTTTTAAAAATTTTAAATTAGTAAAAATAAAATTACATTTTTGCTCTCCTAAAAATAAAAATAATTTGATTTAATCTTTTAAAAATTATAAATATATTAAGAATTAAATTTCGGCCCCTAAAAGTTTTTCTTTTCTTCACACCTAGGTCATATACTTTAAAAATGATCTTTTAAGTACATAAAAAAAATCTAAAAAAGATTTAGATATACATCAAGATTAAGGTTTTTAAGGAAGAATTACATTTAACATAATTTAAACGTTGGTCAATGATAACAAATAATAGGGGAGCAAAATTTGATTCGATTTGAAAAATTCGATAAAAATTTTAATTTTTGAATTAAATAGTTCGAGTTATTCGGATCAACTCGAATAAAAATCAATTTTTTCGGTTTAACTCGAATATGAATTACACAATTCAAATTATCTGAAAAAAACGAATAAGAAAAGGTAAAACTAAGTCGTTTTGATAAATGTTTACCTTTTCTAAATTAAAAGTCAACCATTAAGTTAAAAGGTAAAACTACGTCGTTTTGATAAATGTTAACCCATTAAATTAAAAGACAAAACCATTATATTGTTTATGTAGTTAAATAATTTGTACTTCGTCTACTAATTAAATAATCGGTCTATGTAAACACAACATTTAGCGTAAACAATAGGATTTGTTAACTCGACTTGATTTGACTCAAAATTTTAGGACTCGATTTGATTCAATTCGAAAAAATTTTAAATTGAGTCCGGTTGTTAAAATAGGATTCATCAACTCGATTAACTCGAAATTTTTTGACTCAGTTCGACTCGACTCGATCAAATACTCACCCCTAACAAGGAGAATTAATCACTACATTATTATATTGTTCAAAATATATTTGTTTTATTAAATATAGGTTAAAATATGTTATAAGTCTATATCTTTTGTAAATTTAAAATTTAATCTCTATAATTTTTTTTTTATAAATTTAACTTCTATACTTTTCATATTATTTTGTTAAATTTATATTTATTATAATACCAATTTTTTAGTTATATTACTACTAAGTGAATATTGTTTTATTTTAAAATCTCACATTAATAAATTTAACAATATTAATAAATGAATTCAAATTTTAAAAATTTAAAATAAATTTTAAAAATAAAATTTGAATAATTAAAATTTAAATTTGATCATAATTATATGTACTCACCTTAATTTAAAAAACAACTAAGGGTGACCTCAAATTGCAAAAGAAGAATAGATTGGCGGCAGTTTTACGTTGTTGAGGGGGTTGGTGCAACAACCACAAATTATGATGACCTTGCTTTTAGTGTAAAACAGGCAAGTATCAAGATATTTATTAATCCAACCCATTCGTGTTACCAATTCCTTCCTAAGTTAAATATCATAACTTAAAAAAAGATAGGTTTTGATAGGTAGTGAAATACGTTTAATTTATTTTTTGTCAAACGTTATAATATTATTATAATATCTAATTTTATTGACATCATTATTTTTATATTAATTATAATAAACATACTATTTATTTAAACTCATGTTAAAAAGCTTCCAATAATAGGTGTCTTGTCACCCATCTTTGGCTAGAAATCCTCCTTTCTTAATGCTAAATATTTGGAGTATTATACACCAAAATCTATATTGCTTTTCATTTTTGAAACATAAGAGGTATAATCTTTCATATGAAAATGAAATTTTGAGAAATAATGAACACACAACTATATCGGACATATACTTGTATATATAAAAATGTAAAAGTCCGAATATCGAATATTAGTGAATGAAAAAGAAAATACAGGATTTCCAAGAATTAGGGTGCCTTTGGGTTTCCAAGAATATATATATACACATGTTTAAGGGATATGTTATAGTGACTTGAAAGCGAGGATATGATCCTTTAAATACACTCCAATTGTTTGAAAGAAATTGATGATTCACAACCAAACAAACATAGGAGATGAGGTCTTCAACAGGAAAAATTCATTAGAAAAGAAGGGTTTTGGGCACCCCACTGTTTCTGCAGACACACTAATGAAAGCTATCTTGAGATTCATCAGAAAAGAGTTCTCTTGTTAAGCTGATAAAGCAGCACTAAAATTTAAATGCTATTCCTGCTTGATCTTTAAATAAACTTCAAGGAGGTCTTTTAAACCGAAGCATAGCAAGCATGGAAGAACGGAAAATTGCAGATTAAGCAAGGTCATTTATTGACATTTATAGTAAGGGGGAAAAGGAAACAAAATGCAAATATCATCTGATCAAAAGGAAAGACCCCAAAAAAAAAAAGTTTACAACTTTGAAGAGATTACTGAATCCTTAGCTTTTCTTTTCAGGAGCAGAGACCTTCTTAGCTGTTACTTGAGAATACAAGAAAGTTCCAAGAATGGCAATCCCAGATCCAAGTGCATTCAAAGGCCTCACTGGATTCCTAAACACCAAAACAGTTGACACTATAACCACAACTCTCTTCATGGTGTTCCCAACTGAAAATGTCAAAGGGCTAATCTCATCAAGTGCCTGATAAGATGATTGGTTGTATAGGTGATAAAATATCCCAGAAAGCAAAACCCATATGTAAAAGGTTGAGGCTTTCCCCACTGTTTGGATTGCTTGCTGATATCCTTGAACCCATTGGGATCCTTCAACCAGAACCGCCACTGGAAACAGATAAAACAGAGAGATTATACTGATCCAACCATAAAGATTCAATCCATTCACCTCTTTGAAGTTTTGCAAACTTCTCTTGGAATATATGTTTCTTAACACAAACCCCACATTGCTAATCAAAGCACCCCACAAGCCTTGAAAATTGAAGGAAACCTCAGTTATAGCAGCTAGAGAACATCCCAAAACAATGGGGAGAATGGAAAGCCAGACTTTCAAAGGGTATGTATCACCAAGGAATGAAGAGAAAACAACCGAAAACACAGGCTCCGATGATTTGATAACATGAGTGAAGGAAACAGCAACTTTAGAAAACGAAACGCAAGCTGAAATGTGGCCTATTGTGTGAAACAATGCAGGTCCAAGAAGTGCAATAATAAAAGGCTTTGTGATTTTAGGACAAGGCTGCAACTTTAAAGACCACAGAACCAACATCCAAATGGAACCAGCAAAGAGTTGAAAAGAAGCAAGCAGCCAAGGGAATGGGAAGACATTCAACGCTTTTTTATTGTAAATGTTAAAGACAATGTTCTGAAAGTACCAAAAACCGAACACAAGTGCAAGCTGTAAAGTCTTGGCCTTCGATTTAGCGGCTGCTGTTGCTTCAACAGATTCAGCTTCTCCTTCTGGATTAGATTCAGATGATGCAGCTGCTTTGGGAACATGGGATCCTGCTCTCCTAGATGGGTTTTCAAGGATTTTCCCCAAAGCTTGGATCTTGCCAAAAGGGTAGGCATGGATTTTGTTGAAGTTGAGAGGGGTGGATTTGGTGAGAAAAACAGTAGACTCAGCCAAGTTATTTGGGGTTTGTATCCTTTTTATGGGAAAATATTGATGAGTGGATTTGGAGAAAGTGATGGGAGTGGATGGTATGAGATTCAGAGTAAACATTTGTTATTTCAGGAGGCAAAAATCAAGGGATTCTCTGCAATAAGTGAAAAGAGCATAAACTTTTGAGGATGGAAGGGAAAAGGATAGTAGATATTTCGGGTGCCTCTTTTGGATCTGTTTTGGGTTGCAAACTTTTTGAACGTTTGTATTGGGTTTTGGGTTTTTATTGAATAAGCTAAAAAGATCTGCAAGATACGAGGAAATAAATCTCTATTATTCTATTATCAAACACAAACCCTGCCTAGAAAACAATATTAAATTCTTCTTCCACCTTCTTTTTTCCCCCAATGCCCACAGCTTTAAAACTCTAATTTTTATTTTCATTTTTAAAACCCTAATTTCCTTTTAACCATTATTAATGAACTACCCAACCCACCTAATTTTTAAAATTTTGGTCCTTTAAAAAGCGAATTTTTTGCAATTTCGTTCTATTTTAAATTTTTAAACGTTAAATCTTTCACGATAATTGATTGTGCACACCACATCATATTTACACTTTTATTTTAATCATCTAATTTTTAAATCGTTTTATTTTGGTCAACTAAAAAAATATATTTTTTTAAGAATTGATTGAGAAAAAATTCATTAATAATTAAAGTGAAAAAGTTGCAAACACTGAGATAATGAATTAAAAAATTTGTCATATTGTATTTGTTTTCTCCCTTGCAAAAAGTTTCATTATTTTTTTTCAATATTTGAATTTTAAATTTCAAAACATCAAAATTAATTAAATAAATTGTTGAATTGATTTCCTTGATAGTGTTAGATGATCTGTTATTATAATATTGAAATTATTTAATTTAATCTCCTTCTAATATTTAAAATTTTATTTTATGTTTTCAAATTAAAATAAAATAAAGGGATAATGTCATTTTACATCCCTGTACTTTGACACTTGTTTGAGTGTGGTATTTGAAGTTTCAAAATGTCCAATGTGGTATCTAAAGTTTAATTCCATTACACAATCTGATACCTATCATTAACGTTGTTAATTTTTGACTGATTTTGCCACGTGGACCAATTATGTGTCGAAACGTGACAGTGGGCAGATTGATAGGGTAGTTGCACGGGTAGATTAGGGAAGGGCTGTTTTGCGATTTGCCCTTCCCCCACTTTTTAATATTTTTTAATTATTAAAAATATTTAACCCAAATCCTTGATCATTTCAACTTCAAACCCAAAAGTTAACAAAAAAATTCAATATAGATATTTAATCAATGACACTTATTGGGGAGGCCTAAAGAAAAATTCCCCAATATTTGTTTCTACCGGAAACGAAGGAGATATTGAATGGTTTGCTCAAAATACTGGACTCATGTTCGACATAGCACCACATTTTCAAGGTCTTGTTTTCACTGAGGTACGATTCATTAACAACACCCCCATGTTTTTAAAAAAAATTCTTTCATTTTCTCGATGACCAAACAATATATTGCTTACCGATAACCAAACCAGTGCAAAATGAGAGGGAAATGGAGATTGTTGCTTGAGTTGGGTTCGGGTTCTCAGTCCTACTGCAATAGTGGAAGCAAGCAACAAAGAAAGCATGCAACAGAGGTTAGGGTTGAGGAAGTTAGGTACGCTGGAGGTGGTGAGCAGACCTCAAAGAGAAAGAAGGGAGAAAGAAGAGTTTTTAACAATTAAAAAATAATGAAAAAGTGGGGGAAGGGCAAATTGCAAAACAACCCTTCCCTAATCCACCCGTGCAACTGCCCCTTCAATCTGCCTATTGTCACGTGTTGACACATAATTGGTCCATGTGGTAAAAATCAGTCAGAAATTAACACCGTTACTGACAGGTACTAGATTGTATAACGAAATTAAACTTCAGGTACCACTTTGGACATTTTGAAACTTCAGATACCACATTCAAACAAGTGTCAAAGTACAAGGTGTAAAATGACATTATCCCTAAAATAAAATCTCTCATCTTTAATAATAATTTATTGAGCCTAAATTTCTTTTAATTATATAATTTTGAATCTTCCATGCTATGTTAAAAGTAAAGAAAGAATCCTTACAATTAATTAAATTAATTAGTTGTATCTTCCATGCCAAACAAACCTAGAATTATTTTCATTACTTCTTTACCCAAATGAAGAGCAATCAATTAATTTAATTAATTGCAAGGTTTTCTTTGTTTTTAACTTAGCACGAAAGATAATTTGGAAACATAAAATAAAATTTTAAAATTTAGGATATTAAATTAACTAATTTTAGTATTACAGTAACAAATCGATCAACATTATCAAAGGATAAAAATTTTCAACAATATATTTAATTGATTTTGATGTTTTGAAATTTAAAAATTCAATATTAAAAAAATAAAGAAATTTAGAACTTCCGGCAATATAATAGACAAGTACAATTTAACAAAATTTTAATTTATTGTTTTAGTTTCTACCACTTTTTCAATTTAGTCCTTAATTACTTTTTATCTGGTTCAAGACTTAAAAAAATTTGACAACCAAAATGAAAGCAACATAGAAATTAGGTGACTAAAATAAAAGTGTAAACATAATGTGGACATGATTTAGCATGTATAGTTAGCCACCGTTAAGTATTTAACACCTTAAAAATTGAGTGACAAAAATGCAAGAATCATTTTAGTGATCAAAATGAAATACTCTAAAAATTGAGTCATGAAAAGTTTACCTGAAAAGTTTTAACCATTATTCTCTTATTTTAATGACTACATAAAACTCTAGTTGAAAAGCTAACGATAGAAATATTATGCTAAATTAGCTATATATGTAAAAAAAAAATATATATTGGTTTAATAGGTCAGTTTTGTGAAAATTTAGGAAAATAAGTCGTTTTTTGGAGAGAAAGTGTGAAAGCACGCTTAGTTGGACGCGCTTTTCCTTTAAGTCGTATTTTTTTTTTTACTTTTTTAATATTATCGATTTCTTTGGTTAGATGATTAAATGTTAATGGTTTTGTTGTCAAGTTTGATTTCTCTCACACTTACATTTGTATTTTTTTATTTCATGTTGTTTAAAACTTTTTTTATTTTTAATTAATATTTTTAACATACTAGATCCCTTGGTTAAATAGTTAAACAATAATGATTTCATCCTTGAGATTTAGGTTCAATTCTCCTCTTCTAAACACATTTATAATTTTTATTTCATTGTTTCAAGTTTTTTTTTCTATTTTTAATTAATAAATATATTATTTTCAATTTTTTTACTTTTAATTCATATTTTTAATTAATAAATTTTTTATTCGTAAAATCAAATAATTATTACAATTATGATTATTTTTAGTAAATATAATTTTTATAAGAGTGATATTATTTTCCAATCCATATCATAAGTATAGAAAATTTTATTATTATATATTTTTGTATGTTTATTTAAAATATTTCACATATAAACATAATGATATTTGAAATAATTAATTGAAATATTTCACATATAAAAATATTTGAAATATCATACTCACAATGTAGATGAAAAAACAAGGGTTAAATATAAAATTAGTACCTAAACTTATTCACTTCTCCCAGATTGATACCTATGATTTTTTTGTCCAAGATTAGTACCCAAACTTTTTTTCCGTCCACTAGTTTGGTACCTGAGTCTAATTGTGTTAAGATTTTGCAAACGTGGTAGCGCTAGCTACTCGCACGTCGCCACGTGTCACGCTCCCAAATCTCACCCTTTAACCTGTGTTTTATTTTTTACCTGACTTTTTTAAATATATTTCCTTTAAAATTTATTTGAATTTAAATTTATTTCTTCACCATCGTCTTCAACATTTTTCTCTGCTTCTCTTTCGTTTTCTCTACATCGTCTTCAACATTTTTCATTCCTATCTATTTCTCTTTCATTTTCTCTGCCATCTTTTCATTTTCACTTCTTCGTTTCCTATCTCCTTCGTTTTCATCTCCTTCACATCTCTACCATGTCTTCCTTTATGAAAAAAAATCAAGTGTGCAAAGAAGTAGTGTACTGCCATTGCGGGTTAAAGGCTCCCGTTTGCAACTACTCCAAAGAACAAAGGGACTAAATTCTTTGGGTGTTTGAACTTCAAATAGGTAAATTAGGGTTAATGATTTTGGTTTGTCATTTTGTTGCAATCTAGGTTTAAGATGTATTCTTAGAATTTTTTTCTAATGAATCTTGGTTTAATGGATATTTTAATCTTTTTTTTTTTGTTGAATGTGATAAATGAAGTTTAGGGGATGTGATTTTTTTCGATGGGTTGAAGGTAATAGTGAGGGGACGAACTCAACTGCAAAAGAAGAAGGATTCATAATAGATGAAATAATACTAGAAAATAAGATGTTATTGAAAGAGAACAAGAGTTTAAGACTTGAGAACAATGAGCTCAATATTGACGAAATACGAAGAATGTGATTGAGGGTAACTTGTTTGGAAGAGATGATAAAATTGTACAACGATAAAATGTCAAGGAACAACAAAGTAATAGTTGCTTACAAGTTGTTGTTAATTGTATCATGGATGATGTTTTTCGATTATCTTGCATGTATATGGTGAAATGTTGTCCATGTATTTGCATTAGTTGTTAAGAATGAATGAATTGAATTGAATGAAAACTAATTTTTGTTGTTGTTGTTGTATAATGTTGTTGTAAAAGTATGTGCAAATACCAAAATCGACATCAACAAAACAGAACCATCCATTACAACCATCATATATAAAGGATCAACATAATCTGTCCATCAAAATAAAACCATCGAAATGATTCAAAAAAATAAAATCATCCATCAAAATGATCCAACAAAATAAAACCATCAAATTATCCATCATATGTTAACAAAATAAAACCATCAAATTTTCCATCGATTGACATCAACTCTCTCCATGGCTTACAATTGTGCTTGGGTGAATCTTTGGACTTAGTCTTTTTTGTGTTTCTACTTTCCTAAATCCCACTAGCAGTTTCTTTGTTGTTACTTCCTTTCTTTTTATTGGTGCACTTGGTTGAGGTAGTCACCATGGTTTCCCCTCTCATACCAGGCTGTAAAGCATAAAATACACAACTAAAAAACATGTCACCAAAATACAATGAGCATAACAATTAAACAATTAGCTACTTACATTCAAAATTTGCATTCCTGCTCTCTCATCAGTGTATAACCCAATCCCTTTGGGCAACTTGTTTTCCCAACTACGAAATCTTATAATTATTTGTTGTGTTGAAGAAGTTAGCATGGTGGGAGGAGTTGGCTGTGTTGAAAGAGCTGGTAGTGATGATGCAAATGTTTCGAATGCAACAGTTTGAGAAGAAGTTGGTGAAGCAGGATCAGAAGGAGCTGTTCGCGTTGGTGGAGCTGGTGAAAAAGGAGTTGTTAGAGCTACTCCATCTGGTGGAGGTGTACACTACAAATTAAACATGCTAGTAGTTCTCAAATTAAACTGTTTTGCATTAAAATTCTTGGTCATCAAAATACTTATAGTAGATGAAGTTTGACAACGTCTGGAGTTGTGTCCAACCATGGAACACTTGTGGCACTTTATCTTCCTCCCTCTTCTAGACAGTTTAATCCTACTCCTTTCTCCCTTTTCTCTCACTCTTTTATTTTTTGGTCTCCCAAGCATTTAACTTGGAATGAGGGTTAATTGGCCCCATATCGGTTATCAACCGAAATTTCTCACTTGGGATAGCAGGCAATATAAAGCCGTACAAATTTTCAAACACATCTTTTTTAAACCCCTTATATACAAAAATCAGAAATATCAGTTTTTTCCCACAAAATGGTTGCAATAGCATGTGGACATAGGATGTTAGAGAGATTTCATCTCCTACAACTACATAACCATTGAAATAAGTCAACAACTACAACATCACCAAAGTTTGTCACTTATAACCCTTCTGCTCCATTCTATTTAACATAATAGTATGGACTCATTTGGATACACTTATGTAACTTCTCACATATCTTAGGATAGAATTGATCATTCCAATTTTTACATTTGGCCAAATTGTTTACAATCCTCCCAATTACATACTGCCTATTTTCTTTTAATATGGATATATAGATATTGAACTAGCTTCTAAAATTGATGTATTAAAGGACTAGGCAAAATTGTTGTCAGTTGCATCATATATTGACCTACTAGAAAAAAAAAACCTTTGACTATTGCTCAATATCAATCCTAACTAGACTTACCTTGGCAATATTTTGATACGATCAATCTTTTTGATGTGATCTTCAAAGTCAACAGTTACGTATGATTTGCATGCTCCCTAAAATGCTTGTTGTAGGTCTCCTCTAAGATTTTCTTTCCTCCAGTTGGCATATAAATGCCTTGCATAGACTCTATGCTCAACCCTTGGTAACAACTTAGAAATATCCTCCATCAATCCCTAAATGCAAACAAAAACAATGGTATTACAAGACTGGTTTAATAAATTAAGCATAATATCACAAAATTATTTAAGTAATGTCTCTAACATACCTTCTATTTATCATTCTATTTATCAGTCATAAATATGAATCCAGAACCATCACCAATTTCTAAATCTAAAATAAGATTCTTAAGAATCCAACACCATGTTTCTCTACTTTCATTCTCCACAACTAGCTATGAAATAAGGTATATTTGGTCATTACCATCAATCCCCATAACACGCAGAAGTTTCCCCTTGAATCTTCCTTTTAGAAAGTATCCATTTAGATAATTAAAAGGTTTACAACACTCCAAAACCCTTTTCTCAAAGTACTAAACCCTATATAAAATCTCTAAACTTGGGAACCTCAATAGGGGTTGGTTTTTCTACCATCACCTCTATATTACCATTAAGATCTGCCTTTTTAAGTGCATTTGCATAGTTCCATAGTCTGTTAAACTCATACCTTACCCTTCCATTTATTTCCTCTAGTGCCCATTTCCTAACCCTGCTATATGTACCACTACTCAGATCAACTTTCAACTCTTCTTTCTAGTTTCTACATCTAAATTAACTTCAGATTTGGAATCACTTTGATTTTACTTAAGAAATGCTCTCTAACAAAATTGTAAGATGCCCTTTTGTTCTAAAAAGTTATAGAACACTTGTGGGTTTCTATGAAGGTTTTTATCTTGTAAAACTCATCACTATTATCTACAACATCATATATTCTAAATGGAAACTTATCTTCCCTACACCTAGCCCTACTCTTCTCCTTTTCATTCCTAAGATAGACAATAATCAAACTTTTTTACTGCATATTTTGCTAAAGCAATCTTAAATTCCTATGGCCTCATAAACACCATACCAAGCTCTAAATGTGAGATTGGGTTATTAGGATCGAAACATACATGTCGACTTCTCCTACAGACAACCTCACTTGAATCACTTCCACAAGACCTCAAATCAACGTAATAAATTCCCCTACTTGATGGATCTAAAACCTGACCATTTTCTCTCCCTTTCACTACCTTCACCTACCTTTGGGCCCTTACAATTAACCTTATTTGCTCCTTCTCTCTATTTTCCCTTTATATTTTTTTATATCAAGCCTTGATATTTCTCAACTCTTCATCCTCAAATTCTACCCCTAAAGCCCCTTCAATGTCCAATGAGTT
Organism: Kokia cookei; assembly: GCA_039519145.1. Classification (NCBI taxonomy): domain Eukaryota; kingdom Viridiplantae; phylum Streptophyta; class Magnoliopsida; order Malvales; family Malvaceae; genus Kokia; species Kokia cookei. The sequence goes on along the minus strand of CM076910.1, from coordinate 18,921,998 downwards.
GTCTGTATCATTGGCCCCACTACTTTCAAAACTTTCCTCACTCTTAGCACATGCATCACTACTCCCACTCAAGTTTAGTCCCACATTAGATTCCCCACCTAATTTGGTAAATGTTTCCTTAGCCCCACATTAACTATTTCATTACAATTTAATTCTTCATTACAATTTGGTTCCCTAACCCTAATATTTACATCCTTTTCCCTAGTGGCAGGTAACAACATGGTATCATCAACAACATCAAGTGTGTCTACCTCGTGTTCAACATGTATATGTATGGACCCTCTCTTTCTAATATGGTTAATCATTGCTATGAATGATGACTTATCATATCAAACACTCAATCCCTTACTAAAATCTATCCTACCCTCACAGTATACAAAGTTCCTTATACCTTTATAACCAACTTCCACTACCATCTCACACAAAGTGTAATAACACAAAAAATCTGGATCGAAATCCCATTGCAGCATTTCCGCTCCAACATAAGATGTACAAGGGTTTGTAACAAAAGTGCCACCCACATTTATCCCAAGACATTATAGCACACTGCACATACATAATATAAACTGTAATATACATTCATGGTATTCATACATATCTTAAATAGTGATAAACATAACTTACATACATAGATAGTAATAAACATAACATACATAATATACATACATAATCAATAATAAACAATAATATACATAACAGACATAATAACAACAGACATACAAAAACAGTAATAGTCATAACATACATAGCAGACATGCATACAATAATATTCATAAGATACATACAAAACATACATAATAACAACAAACATACGTAACGGACATATTCATAACATACAAAACAAACATACTAACGAACATATATAAATAGTTATATACATAACATAATTTGCTAAAGAGACATACATAACAAACATACCTTTTATGCTCAATCTCTTTAACCCTCGAAAAAAATCCCCTTAAGTCACAAATGCCAACAAAAAACAAAAATTAGAAGTTAGATATAATAAGAATAAAATATCTAAAAAAAAAAAAAACAAAAAGCTGTCAATAAAATAAGAAAAAATTGATTCCCTAAACCCTAAACCAAAAAATTAAATGTTCCCAAAAAAATTATTCTGAGAATGAGTCAAACCAAAAAGTTTCTAATTTTAAAAAATAAACAACAAAAAGCCCATCAAAGATGAAAAATGCTTTTTATGATGAAAATATGACAATCTTTATTTGATGATGAATAAAAAACCCACAGAAATTGTGTAAAATACCTGTAATCGATGATGAAAATATGGCAATCTTGATTCGAATACAACAAATAGCTGAGTAATCGAAATGGATGACTAATCGATAAGGAAACAAGGTTTTTTTCAACGAGATTGTGAAGAATTTCTCAGATGGCTGGATAATCGAAAGGGTTTAACTTAAGGATTGAATCGATGGAAACGAGATTGGTGAAAGGATTCAAACGGGACTGGAAATCAATTTCAATAAAATAAAAGGGTTTGACTTTTAATCTTCAACACTAACCAAGAGTTTTCTTAAGCAATCGAAAAAATTTCTTTTCCAATCGATTCAGTATCCGAAAAAACATTTACTTGTTTATTATTTTTTCTTATTTTAATAAATGATGTCTTTAATATTTTTTTATAGGAATTGGGTAAAAAAAAGAAAACACGAGTCAAAGGGGGTCTTGGGAGCGCGACATGTGGTGACATCGAGTGGCCATCGCTGTCACGTTAGCAAAATCTTAACGCCATTAGGCTCAAGTACCAAACTAGTGGTTTGAAAAAGAAGTTTGGGTATCAATATAGGACAAAAAAAACATAGGTACTAATCTAGGAGAAATGGACAAGTTCAAGTACTAATTTTATATTTAACCTAAAAAAGAATGATATTTGAAATATTTACATATAAATATAATAATTATATTTGAAATAATTATTTTATTTTATAATATTAAAAAAGACCATATCAATAATATACACGGAGAAAATAAATATTTGCCATATAAATATTATATATAAAAGAAAATATATTCAAAAAAATTAGTTGATGTTTGTATTATATATAAAGGAGTTATTAATTTCAAATATTTTAAACATAATGATATATTTTTATTATATAATTACATATTTATTATTTAATTGTATGAATAAAAGAGTTATTAATTAAAAAATGAATTAAAAATAAAAAATTGAAAATAATATATTTATTAATTAAAAATAAAGAAAGCTTGAAACAACATGAAATAAAATTACAAATGTGTTTAGAAGAGGAAGTGAACCTAGGATTCAAGGATAAAATCATTATTATTTAACCAGTTAACCAAATGAGTTAATATGTTAAAAATATTAATTAAAAAGAAAAAAGCTTAAAACAACATGAAATAAAAATTACAAATGTGATTGAGAAAGGAATTAAACTTAAGACTCAAAGACAAAACCACTAACATTTAACCATCTTACCAAAGAAACTAATTATATTAAAAAAGTAAAAAATGCGACTTTAGGGAAAACGCGTCCAATTGGCGCATTTTCACACACTATCTCAAAAACGACATATTTCCCTAAATTTAAAAAAAAAAAAATCAGCTTATTTGACCAATGAACATTTTTTGTCATATATGACTAATTTAGTCGAAATATTATGAGATGAAAAATAAAAAAATAATATACAAAATATAATATAATATAATAGGATAAGACATAAAAATATGGGTAAATTTGAGGGTTATTTACCAAAAAAAAGCTCATTTCTAAAATAATTTACGGAAATGGGCCAAAGTGAAAAATAATGACAGGAATAGGTCATTTTTGCAAAAAAAAAAGGCTTCCATGTGGACGCTATGTTAGGGGACATTTCAGAAAAGCGCTTCCACGTGGAAGCACTTTTCGTTGTCTGGAGCAAAAACGCTCTTATGTGGATGCATTTTACCAAAGGAGTGCCCACGTGAACGCTTTTTTCAGCGTGTTTTCACAGTGGGAAATTTGTCATTTTGACCCATAGGGTTTATGCCGTTTTCAACGTGTTTATAGTGGAATATTTGCTATTTTGGGCCTTAGAGTTTATAGTGTTTTTGGTTTAATTAGGTTTTAGGATTTTTAAGTTAGGGTTTAGGGTTTTTAAAATTAAAATTTAGGTATTTTAAATAAGGGTTTAGGGTATTTTAAATTAAAGGTTTTGAAAAATTGTATTATTTAAAAAATAATGGAATTATAATTTTGAAAAATAAATTTAAAAAAATGGTCGTCCAACTATTTGATTTTGTATTTTCAGTTATGCTTTTTTTTTTTGTGTCCATTTCACCTAAATAGCTAAAAAAAGAAATATATCAACTAAATTTGATCGAAAATATATCAAAACTAGAAACACCCAAAAGTCCAAGATAATAATTTTCATCTTTTCTTGTTTTTTTAATTAGGTCTATTTGCTAAGTATTTTTCTAGAAAAAATAATTTTGAGAAGATGGGTTTTGAAAAATAAAATTGACCTGATGTGTTCTGAAAAAATTATTTTGACGTGATGAATTTTATCTTTTTTTAAAAAACACTCTAAGTAGGATATCATGTTGGAGGTAGTACAAAAAAGCTTCTAGCTGGACGCTTTTTTCGTACTGTTGATTCTAAAAATGTTTTTTGAGAAGATGGTTCTGAAAAAGTAACTCGAGATCCTTGAGAAAACTAATAGCGGGGTTGAAATTTGTAGGGAAAAACGCTCCAAGCAGGATGCACTGTCAGCAAAAGTACTGAAAAAGCTCTTAGCTTGACTTCCTTTACATTAGTGCTATTGACAATGGATCCTCCTAGGAGCGTTTTCCCCCCATGAATTTCAACCCCGATTATCTGGGGAATTATACAGAAATGAGCATCCCTTAGGCTATAATTGACCCAAATTTCATTCTTTAGTTGCGTAAGTTGCAACAAGAGAAATTGAAGAAGTTCAGAAGAATAGAAATGAAGAAGTTGAGAAGGTATAAGTTGATTTTTCGTGTTAATATTTATAAGAATCATTATATTTTTGTATAATATTTATTATGATGGTGAGGTTCGTGACACTAAGAACGATGTTGTTTTTATCGAAAAACATAGCGTGATTGGTTTTTAACCAGAACATAAAATTTCTAGCACTTCGTAAAAGAATTAGGCGTAAAATATTCGGAACAACGCTAGTAAGAGTCTCAACTATTAAGCATCAATTTTGTGCTTTGGTCGATCCCGTGACATATGACTCATTTGAGATCAAAGGTTCTCGTGGCTTGGCGACAATGGTGTAGATGCACCTCGTTAGTGAATCACCCTATTTTGAGTTATATGTGGAATTTTCAAGGCTAAAAGAAGTACTTGTAACTTCAATATCTACTACTTTTCGAGAGGAATACATGACCCCTGCCCGACACTCCGTTAGTGGGAGGCAGAACACAAAGTCATCCGTTTTTGGTGGCACAACGAAATACATGACCCATGCATGACACTCCGTTAGTGGATGTGACATGCACCTTAGTAGGTTGGTGTTTAATGCTGGAAATACTTACTAGGGAATGATATCAACTTCTGGTGGTTGGCAATCAACATTTGATTAGGGACATTCTGACACGATAAGGGATGATGTACTCCTTACGACGTCCATCGACGAGGGGACCTCCAACATGGTAGATGTTGGTGGGTCAGATGATGCATATGATGTGGATCCAACTAGGGAGCCCAATCCCGACAATGCATAAGTTTTACCCTTTTTTGAACCGGAGATTTCCCAACTGAACCTGAAAGCGATGAAGGGGGTTTGGATCATGAAGAAGAATATCCATGATTCACGGCATACTCGCCTCTAGCCCACATGCATAATGTTAATCTATTGGAAGATGATGAGTTAGACTTTTTAGATCTACCACATAGGAGGCGTGGCCACACAAGTTCATTGTTGGATTTGGGTGACTGAGAAGTTGGTAAGGAGTTTTTCAGCAATGATGTTTTTCTCGATGCATTAAAGCAATATAGCATCAGGAATGGGGTTAACTACCATGTGATTAAATCAAAATTCGAGAAGTTAGAGGCCAAGTGTGCAGTGCAAGATGGTACATGTTCATGAAAGATTATTGCTTCGGTTAAGAAGAGGATCGGGTTGTGGGAGATAAAGTTCACCGATCTACATACGTGTGTTACCTTTGGTACAAAATCACTATGTTTAGGGTTTATGAATATTAAGGTTTAAGGTTTGTATTATTTAACGTACTTATTTAGTTATAGGTGTCTCACAAGATCATCCCAAGCTGAATTCATAGATGATAGCAGACTTCATACTACTGATGGTGAAAGCAGATCCCAAGATTGAGGTGTTAGTCTTAATTGCCAATATACGTAATCAATTCAATTACACGTCATCTTACCGCAAGGTCTGGATAGCTAAGCAGAAGGTGTTGGAGAAGATGCATAGTGGGTGGGATGCTTTATACAATAAGGTGTGGCAGTAGTGTCAGATGTTAGAGATGTACATCCTAGGTTGCGTAACAGACCTTGAAACCGATCATGCGTACTGTAACGAATGCTTGCTCTATGGATGCCGAGTGTTCAAGCGTCTGTTTTGGAGCTTTAAGCAATGTCGGGACACATTCCAGTATTGCAAGTCATTGGTACAAATTGACGGTACCATTTTGTATGATAGATATACTCATGGGCTGTTGCTGGCTGTGGCACAGGATGATGATAAGAGGATCCTTCCAATTGTATTTCCAATAACACAATGTTTGCTCGATAGATCAACTCGATAATGTTGGTAAGAGAGGTTGAATTGACCTTTGAGATGTTGTGGTGAAAGAAATTGAAAGTTGCAAGAAAGAACACAAGGATTTATAATGGTTCAACCCCAATTGCCTACTCCACTACCTTAGCTTTCCACAACTAAAGATTTTCCTAAATCCACTAGATTTGTATAACCTTTGAAGATAAGGTTTAACCTTACAATCACTTAAGACTTATACCCTAAAATCTTATGATAGAACTCCCTTAAGGTTTCTACCTAAACCTTAAGGTTTTTACCCAAACCTTAAGTATAAACCCCCTCTCAAAGAGAAACAAACAAGCAAACAAAGAAACAATCCTTACAAGATTAGGATGTTTCCCAATTAAGCACAAATACAATGAATAACACTTGAGCTAAATGAACACAATGAAAGCTCACAAGTGTTTATAAGAAAAGGTATGAAAGAATTAAGCTTTAGGTTGTTTCGATTGATCTTTAAGTTTTGAACATTGCTCTTCTTGATGCTAGACCTTTGAAAGATGGTAATTATACCCTCTAAGTGAATTCCAACCGTTGTGGTTGTTGGGAAAGTAATGTAGCCATTGCATCCATAAAAACCAGCATTAAATGCAGTCTGTAGCTTCGTTGTTCCAGTAGAAGCATACTTGTATCGGTAAAATCGAAGTGTATAGGTAGAAGTGAAGTTCTATCGATAGAAGTTCTAGGGTAGATGACTTTACAAAATATTACCGTTGGAGTCATTCTATCGGTAGATGTTTCATTGTATCGATAGAATTCTGATGGTTTCATTTGGTATTGATATAACCCATTAGAGTATCGATAGAAGTGCAAGGGATGCTAAAATTTGGTTACGAACTTGATTTGTTTTGGTAGAAGTCTTAAAGGTATAGGTAGAACTGAAGTTATGTCGGTAGAAGTGAAGTTCTACCGGTAGAAGTCCTAGGCCAAAACTACTTTGCTCACTAGAGTATGTTCTACTTAACTTTTATTCAAAAACATATTAATTTGTTATATCAAAACATATTATCCAATAGGGCTTAGTTTAACAATCTCTCCCTTTTTAATATAACAAAACATTTTGTAAATTTGCTTTTGAATAGATTACTCCCCCTTAATAAAAGTCATTTTCAATTCAAGCTCCCCCTATATAAAAATCATTTTCAATTTAAGACATAAAGGTTTGGAGCATAAATTTTCAATAAGTTCAAATTTGACATTCATTTCTCTTTGAAAAATTAGTCACTAATATAAGTAATCAATCAACCATAAAATTTATCTTTCTCTTCTTCCCCTTTTTGTTATATAAAAAAATAGACAATAAAGTTCTCAAGAGGAAAAAAAAAGTGGTTAGTTCAAAGATAGATATTAAATATTAAGAACCAATGAACTACTATAGCAATCAACATTAAGGTGCAATCACATAAAATTTGCATTTGTTCACCTTGAAGCAATGCATGTTACCTACAAACATAGAATTAAGTTTTCGGTACCCAATGTCTTTTGGGTCCATAATAATTAGTTTTCAAAATCATAGTTACTTTAGGTATCCATTTGAAAGAGCTTCATTGTCTTGAGTACCACTAAGTCCTTTAGGGACTCATATGCTCTTAACAAGTTTTCTCTTGTAAAATATTGAAGGACTTCTATGTTTGTAGAAATTAAAGCTATTTTTAACAAAGTTTTGTTTTAAACTTTCTTCTTTCTTCAAAAACTTTGTTAGAGTGAGCTTTTTCACTCTTAAGCAACTCAAGTTGCTTTTAATGATCCTCATGAAATTTTAAGAGTAAATTATGCAAGTATAAAATTTTCTTTTAAAAATCATTAATGATTTCTTGCATTTTGTTTACCTTCTCTTCAAGGTTATGATTAATTTTAGAAAGTAAGTCATTTTCATTTTTCAATTTTGAAACACTTTTATTGTGTTTTGACATCATGACTTTTAATTCCAAAATCAATTCATCATAAGCCTCTTTCAACTCATCAAAAGAACAATGATTTAAAATAGATTAGTTAGAAGTTACCTTAGAATCATCGATAGCCATAAGACATAATTTGGCTTCCTCATCATCGGATGAGTCTTCATCACTCAAATCAACATAAGCCATTTGTTTGCTAGACCCCTTCTTTTTGAACATAAGACAATCATACTTGATGTGTCCCATTTTTTTGGACTCATAGCAAATAATGGGATCTTTCTCCTTGGTTGATTCAAGCTTGAGTCCTTCCTTCTTTCGAAATTCTATTCCTTTGTTGGACTTCATAAATCTCTTGAATCTTCTAGCAAGCCTCTCCATCTCTTTGTCTTCATCCACCTCTTCACTTGATTCACTCTCTTTAATGGTGGTGGATTTAAGAGCTTTACCAATGTTCTTCTTCATAAGTCTTTCTTTTTCGCCCCCTTTGTTAAGCTTCATCTCATATGTAAGCAAAGAACCAATGATCTCATCAAGGGAGAATGAGTTGAGATCCTTTGATTCTTTTATGACCGTCACCTTTGGTTCCAAAGATGTTGGGAGACTATTTAACATCTTTTTCACCATCTCCTTGTTGGGATACACCTTTCTAAGGGCTTTGAGAGTGAATCGATCGAACATCTCTTTGATTCCTTCCTCTGGTTTTGCTTTAAATAACTCATAGTCAAAGGTGAGAAGACTTATCTTTGATTTCTTGACTCTACTCGTTATCTTTGATTCCTTGACTTTACTCGTTCCTTTATGGGTGACCTCAAGCTTGTCTCATATTTCTTTAGCATTGTTGCATGAGGAGACTCTATTGTACTCATATTCACCATGAGCACAAAATAGAGTGTGTGTAGCTTTTGCATTAAGTTGCACCTTCTTGATGTCATTAGTATCCCATTCTTGATGTCAACTATCTTCATTGGAATGAATGACTTGTTTGTGATTATTCTCTATATCATTGGCTTAGATAAATAACTTCATTCTTGTTCCCCAATATGAGTAGTTGGTGCCATTAAAAAGAGGATGCCTTACGGTGGAATGTCTTTCTCCCACAAACGTTGACTCGAAAGTAAACATCATTATTTTTGGATGACTTGTTGATTGTTTGAGTTTCTTTGAGGATCTTCTCTTGGTTGTTAAATAGTCTTTAGAGACTTCGATACCAATTGTTAGCTCGATGGATCAATTTGATAATGTCAGTAAGAGAGTTCGAATCGGCCTTTGAGATGTTATGGTGGAAGTAATTGAATTTTGCAACAAACAACACAAGGATTTATAGTGGTTCGACCCCAAATGCCTACTCCGCTACCTTATCTTTCCACAACTAAGGATTTTCCAAATCCACTAGAATTATATAACTTTTGAGGACAATGTTTAACCTTATAATCACTTAAAACTTATACCCTAAAATCTTAATATAGAACTCCCTTAAGGTTTTTACCCAAACCTTAAGTATAAACTCTCTCTTAAAGAGAAACAAACAAGCAAATAAAGAAACAATTCTTACTAGATTAAGATGTTTGCCAAATAAGCACAAATACAATGAAAAATACTTGAGCTAAATGAACACAATGAAAGCTCACACGTTTTTACAAGAAAAGGTATGAAGGAATTAAGCTCTAGGTTGTTTTGATTAATCTTTAAGCTTTGAACATTGCTCTTCTTGATGATAGACCTTTGGAAGATGATATTTATACCCTCTAAGTGAATTCCAACCATTGTGGTTGTTGGGAAAGTAATGTAGTCGTTGCAGCCATAAAAACCAGTATTAAATGCAGTTTGCAGCCTCGTTGTTCTGGTAAAAGGATACTTGTATCAGTAAAAGTGAAGTTCTACCAGTAGAAGTTCCAAGTTAGACAACTTTACAAAATATTATCGTTGGAATTGTTTTATCGTTAGATGCTTTATTGTATCGGTATAACTCTAAGGGTTTCATTTGGTATCAGTAGAACCTATCAGAGTATCGTTAGAAGTACAAGGGATGCTGAAATTTGGCTACTGACTTGACTTGTTTCGGTAGAAGTCTTCAAGGTATCGGTAGAACTAAAGTTGTGTAAATAAAAGTGAAGTTCTACAGGTAGAAGTCCCAGGCCAAAACTAACTTCTATTTTAAAATATTTTAATTTCTTATATCAAAATATATTATTCAATAAGACTTAGTTTAACACATCGGGTGAGTCAGGTGACGATTGAGAATTTTTTCTTTCTAGGTTGAGGAGGCATGTCTGCCTCCAACCTGATATCCTTGTCATCTCAGATCGGGGCACTTGAATATTAGCCGTAATTAAATGGGATGCAAGCTTTTGGGATTGCACACACCATCGGTATTGTTTAAGGCCTGTTTCGTCCAACTATTATGGGCAACATAAGTCTACCGCTCAATGACGACAAGTGACCAACATGGGTAATTAATCATGACTAATATTTTTGGTTTGTAATATGAGATTTGTTTTGAATATATTTTTTATATGTAATCGTCGCTATCCACTTATATTGACAGGGTACAAGATCAATAAGGACCTTTTTAATGTGATGATGACGATTTTGTGGTCAATTAACGAGCAAGGCGCAAATTACCACTGTAACATACCTTTCGATCAGTAGACACAATCCTACGACGGTGGCCTACGATATGGAAAGATGACCTGAAACTTGGAGGAACGCATCAATTTTGTTTTAAAAGAAATGTGTAATTTACCGATAATGTCGGTTATAAAGGAGACATACTTATGCTTTGCAGCACTGTTCCCAAAGCGAGTGGCAAGTTATAAAGGCCAAATGCAGGGAGGCCATGTATGGTGCCAACAAGTATTACAAGAAATTAATAAGGCTAAGGCGCGAGTCAACTCCATGCATGCACTGTGTCATGATCACGATAACCTATGGTTTTGGGTGATGGAGTTCGATAGACTGAACCAAGGTATTATCGGTGGACAATATCGTGTACACCTAAAAAATAGGACTTACAAGTGTGGGAGGTTTGATGCACTTCATTATCCATGCGCTAAAGTAGTTGTAGCTTGTCAGAATCAATGTTTGGATCTTATGAACTATGTCGACGAAGTGTACAAATTAGAATACATGTACAATGTATGGAGACACATATTCTTACCAATCCCAAATGAACGTAAGTGATCATTTGTACCGCTTACTCCATTTAAGTTGTTACCGAATAGAGAATTACGTCGCAAACCAAGAGGTCAATCGTGCTTGACTCGAATATGCGATAATATGGATATCCGGGAAAGAATGAGCCAACATAAGTTATACGGGTGGTGTAGGAACCTGGGTCATACAATGCCAAAATGTCCATATTGAAATCAGTGAGGGGGATGTAACATTTGATGAAATCAGAGAGGTGATTGTAAAAGTTCGTATCGTAATAATAAAATTCTCAAACTTTCTAATTTGTTTCTCAATTAAATAAAACAATATGCTAAAACTAATGTGTAAAAAATATTTAAATGAACTTTGATTTTATTAAATGAAACAATATTAGAATAATGTTTACAAAAACAATCAAAATATGTCAATATATGTGTCACTCAAAATCAAATCCACATGAGGGTGGTTGACGATTACGCGTGGGATTCCATCTTGTTTCAATTTCCGGGCGGGGTTTAGGTTCTGGTTCTTGCTGTGGTACTGGTTGTGGGTGTTAGGAAGATGACCCACCTTGATAGAACAAAGATCCTGGAGGTGTTTGCATCAGCCATGGTGAATGAGCGTAACCGAGTTTAAACTCTGAAGGCGATGGGAATTGACTCTACGATAAGAATTGAGGCGGTGATTGGAAATGAGTTAAGCTCTCTGATAATCCCTCCTATGATGATGATTGTCTGTATATCGTCGGAGTCATCGGGATATGCGATGCACTGGGCCACATATTCCAACTTGGCATAAGACTAGAAAATGGACACATATAAGGGTTAAGATACATATAATGGTTTTTATACGCACAAAACATAACCTGAAGGAGTTATGGTGTGGCAATTGTAACTTGCTCAATTGGGACTGGTGCTTTCGACGGTGATTGCATGTGCATTGTTGATGGGCTCGCCTCAACACCTCTTCTCCTTGGATCTAAAGGGCCCCATCGCTCCCTTTCAACACAGAATTATCGACGGCTCGCCTTTTTAGAGAGCAAATATGGCTTGCCATGGATCCTAAATCATGGCATGTAATTTGGATCACATGCTAACTCCGAAACGATAATCGATTCGTGAGTAGCTATATAATTATTTTCCCACATTTCGATATGTTTCAAGTGGAATAACGACCAATCCGTATTTGGTCTCCGTAAGACAATTTTGTGCTCATCATCGAGCACCTCAAGTGCCACGGGAATTGGTTGTCGGAATTCGAATTGCCGTAACACTCTATCCGTCTAGTGCATATCGACAATATAGGTGACCAAAGGGACCCTAACGTGCAAAGTGATCGAATTCTATAGGAATTCCTCTGGAATTACTGCCTGAATTGCTAAATCCTCGTATGGTGTCCATTGAAACTATATGAACGTGATAAAAATATTAGCGACATACATAATACTAAATACTAAATAAGAAATCCACTTTGTTATGTATATATAGTTTAAAATTAAATAAGGACTTACATGCGCTTCCGATCGTTGGTCTAATAAAAACCGTATATCTTTAAGAGTGATAGGTAATCCCATGTAACTCGGCAAATGGTTTCGCTTATTTAAATAAAAATTTGGCATAATATTCTAATTTAAATATATTTAATAATGATAAAATGTAAAATAAAAGTTACCTCGCTATGAGTGGGAATGTATACTATTGGTTCACTCGAGGACGTAAAAATGGAAAGAAAAATCTAGCCCATGATTGTAGTAGTGAGAGGCAACCACCGATTTTGGCTTTATTTGGTTGCGTCGACCGACACATCTCTCGGTACAATGTTGCTAACATGGCAAACCCCCAGCTCAGTTTGCCAATTTCTCTAGAATTGATGAGTTTTAGAAGCCACCTTAAATGTACGAGGCTTCATGACTTGTTCGACATTGGATAACCTCTGATGATCTCCATGATGTACGCTTGAGCATATCATACTCTTTCTATTTCAGTCGAATTATTTAGCAGCTTATTAAATGTGTTTCATAACTAGCTCATTTCGATCCAACCTCCGTAAATAACATCTGAAATTGCTCCTAAAAGATCGTCACATATGGGTCCCCAATCAGCAGATTGAGAGGAACTAGTGAGTACGGCCCCATCAACCGGTATCCTCAACTATAACTGCACATCCTCTGGAGTGATGGTACACTCTCCGCATGGAAGATGGAATGTGTGCATCTTAGGTCTCCACCTCTCTACAAAAGTTTCGGGTCCAACTTGCAACCCCAGCCTATAACGACCATGTACAAAAAATTGACTTCCCTCAAGTAATTTTCAATAAACGGTGATGGAGGATCAAATAGGTTACGAATAAAACATTGTAAAACTCGATCTATCGATTATTCACATAAAATTATAAAAATATTAATTAAATTATAAAAATAAAATAAAATAAAATAATTAAATATTATTAAAAAAATAATTAAATTATAAAAATAAAATAAATAATAAATAATATTAAAAAATTAAAATTAACTCTTACCATTTGCAATTGGTCGATAGAGATATGATTATTATCGAGATGGATTAATTGCTTGGACATCGCTAACACGACCAAATTTCTTAATAATTGTAAGAAAAATAAAAAATTCTGAGAATTTTGAGAGCTTTAGAGAGAAATTGTGTGAAATTTAGAGAGAAATTGAGTGAAATTTAGAGAGAAATTGAGAGAAAATTGAGTGAAAAAGTAAAGGGTTGGGGGAGGGTTTATAGGGTTTTTTTAAATGACAGTTGGAACCCAATGATAAAAAATTTAAAAGAGAATTAAAGGAGGCCGAACACCAAAAACACGAGCAAAAGCGCGTCGTGATGGACTTTTTTTTGGTAAAGTGCATTCATGTAGGAGCGTTTTTGCTCTAGTCTCCAAAAAGTGCTTTCACGTGGAAGCGTTTTTAAAAAATGGCCTATTCCCATCATTATTTTTCACTTTGGCCCATATCCGTAAATAATCTCGAAATGGGCTTTTTTTTTGTAAATAACCCTAAATTTGAAGAAAATTTCAATTTAAAAAAAGGGAAATGAGCCACTTGTTTCAAATTTTAGGGAAATAAATCGATTTTGGAGAGATAAGGTAAAAACGCATCCTACAAGGCGCGCTTTCTTTTTCTATCATATTAGCTTCTTTGGTTAGATGGTTAAATGTTAGCGGTTGTCATTAAATCTCGGATTCAATTGTTGTCATACTCATATTTGTATTTTTTTTATTTCATTTTGTTTCAAGCTTTTTTTGTTATTTTTAATTAATAATTTTTTTACATTACCTCTTTCGATTAGATGGTTAAATAATAGTGATTTCATTCTTGAATTTTAGGTTTGATTCCTCCTCTAAGCACATTTGTATTTTTTATTTTATGTTGTTTCAAGTTTTTTTAATTAATGTTTTTAATTAATAAATATATTGTATTCAATTTTTTATTTTTAATTAATAAATTTTTTATTTATAAAATCAAATAATAAATATGTAACTATTTAATAAAAAATATATTATATATATCATATGTTAAAAAATTAGAAAGTAATAACTCATTTATTTATATAAATAAATTAAAATTATATAATAATATTATTTTATATTTACCATTATGTTAAATATAATTTATTGATAGTAAATAATTTGAATAATTTTATTTGTATATTATTGATTAAATTACAAGCAAAGTACTTCAATTTTCATAATTTTTCTTATCAGATACACAAAGTGATGTTTTCAACTTAAAGGCAAGCAAAAGGAGGACTTAATTGAAGCAAAATGTGAAGAGATGGGCTACATTGAGAGATTTGGGAGAATATGAGGAGTTAAGTGTAAAGATATTTCTAGTTGAATTTGTTTATAGCCAAATTTGGAATTTTGTTATTTTCTTTTATAATTTTTATTTTAGTTTGACTAAAATTTCTTTATTTTAGTAAATGAGAAAATTATTTTAGGAATGGTCAAAGCTATTTTTAGCAAACCAATTGTATATAAATATGGTCTTTTGGGTTCAATCGAAAACATATTTTGATTTGTTAAGCAATTAAGCAATTCTCCATTTTATATTTCTTCTTGTTTGTGCTTCTGAGCATTCTGTCATTTCCATTTCATTTTCCTTTCCTTTTCAAAATTTGTTTAATTGCTTTCTTAATTCTTTTTGATTTTCATCTTTCATAAATACAAATAATCCATCATCATCATCATCTATCAAACATGATTAAAATCATGTGTAACTAAGTCCCTTTTAGCCTTAGCTCAGTTATCGCTCCGATAAGAAAATAATCGTAAGTTATGAAACCATGGTAAAAGCCTTTTCACATTGGTATTCACTATCACTTCGGTTTATGGGATAATACAAATTCGTCCCTCAAAGTTAATTCAACTTCGATTCAAAAAGTGCATGTTGGGTTGAAGTAGGTTGGCATACTGTTGGGAAGCCGATTCGGCCGTGCTGCATTCGAGTTCCCGCAAACAAATTGACGTGTCCAGGTGGAAACGACTAGTTGGATTCCGTCAAGGGTGATAATGACTGGATTTAAACGACCCACACAGTTGAGACCGTTAATTCGAGTTGGGCTTTTCAAAGCTCAAGGTTGTCGAAATCTTAAATTACGAGCACGAGCGACGTAGTTAGACATTCGGCAAGGGCCAGTTTGCAGGTCATACCAGAATCAGTTACAAGAGGAAAAGTTGACGGTTGAGACGTTCTCGAGCAGTATAACCATCTTTTCTATTTAAAAGGAAAAATCAATTTTCGAGGATCGGTTCAAGTTCAGAGAGAACTGAGGCTGAGGCTAAGGTTTATTAAATATATTTTCTATCTTATTTTATCTCGATCAGTTTACTTTGCAACAAGATTTATTTACTTTATTTATTTTGTTTTCGTTTTATTTTAGTTTAACATTTTTTCTCTAAACCACTCTTATTTATTTTTTAGGGAGACAGTCACAAGTTGTAGGCACGCCCTTCGACACAACGTTCAAGAGGAAGACATGAAAGTAGATTACAGCAACCAGTCCCTGTGGATCGACCCTACTGCCTTATACAACTATTTTGTATTATTTTGTAGTAGGAATATTAATTTGGTGGTTTCAACGCCCATCAAATATTAGAGCCGTTGTTGGGGACAGGTGGGGACAGGTAATATTTTTCTAACTTTTGTTTGTTTTTTATGACAAGGTTTGAACAGACATCTCTCAACGAATTTGAACTGGAGATAGAGAAATTAGCCCAAAGGTTGAGAAAAGAAGGTAAACGTCTACAAATCGAATTTAAAGAAGAAACTTTTACCAAGGAATTTTTTTATGACGAAGAAACGAAGAAAATGGAAGATCAAACTATTTGTCAACTCGTAGCAGCACCAGACGAACAACTTCCATTGTGTATAACTTATCCAGTGAGAGGAACACCGTTCAAGTTGAAGTCGGGCTTAATCCATCTATTGCCCACTTTTCACGAGATTTAAAATGAGAATCCGCATACATACCTAAAGAAGTTCCATATGGTTTGCACGAGCATGAAACCTCAAGGAGTAATAGAAGACCAAATTAAACTTCGTGCCTTTCCTTTTTCATTAGTCGACCCTGCTAGAGAGTGGCTATTTTATTTATCGTCGGGATCTATTAACACATGGACTGATATGTCTTGTTTATTTCATGGGTGGTTTTTCCCAGCAACACAAGTAGCCGAGCTAAGATGAGATATTGTAGGAATTCGACAAAAGGAGACTGAAATGCTCTACGATTACTAGGAGAAGTATAAAAAGTTGTGTGCAAGTTGCCCACAACATGGACTTCCTAAAAAGTCACTGTTGCAGTATTTCTACGAGGGACTACTCCCTATAGAGATGGAGATGATCAACGCTTCTAGTGTAGGAGCACTTGCTAACATGCTCCTTAAAGAGTAAGGGAGTTTATTTTAACAATAGCTGTGAACTCTTAACAATTCCGACCAACTGTAGAATCCACGAGATGGGTTCATGGGTTAAGTTCTCTAACTTTAGAAAATAAAATAAAGAAACTCACTAATATTATGCAGAGTTTGCTTGCAGATATGGTGAACCTAGCAAACTTGTGTGGAATTTGTACCATGTCAGATCACCCGACTGACTCATGTCTTATCTTACACGAGTATTCAACGAAATAAGCAAATGTTGTCGGAAACTTTCTAAGTCCGCCCCAAAGGCGATACGACCCCTATTCGAACATTTACAATACGAGATGGAGGGATCATCCAAATCTAAGTTATGGTTCGAATCCTCAATTCAATCAGCCGTATCAGTAGAGGCTACCTCCGATTCAATAACTACCATTTCAAAAGACATCCTTGGATGTCATTGTCGAAAGGTTAACCACTAGTACTGAAAAATTTCAAGAAAAAACTAACATGCATTTACTAAAGATAGACAAATAGGTGAGCAAGCTGGCACTCACGGTTAGCCATTTGGAGTCTCAAGGAAGGCTACTATCTCAAACGGAACCCAAACCTCGACATAATGCAATCACTATGACGTTAAGGAGTGGCATGACCTTAGAACCGGTAACTGGTACAAGGCATGCCCACGACGTTGGATGGGAAAAACATAAACCATATTCAAAAGCTCCAACAGAGTTGACACCATAGAAACCACTTGTTGTGCAACCCCTATCCTGAAAGGCTCGCCCAATGTAAAAAGGAGTAAGAAGAGAAACAAATTTTAGAGACGTTTGGAAAGGTAAAAATTAATACTCCCTTACTCGATGTAATCAAACAGGTTCCACATTATGGTAAATTCGTAAAAGAATAGTGCACTGGGAAAAAGAAGCTTCAAGGGAATGAGTGGGTGAATATGGGATAAAACGTCTCTGCTACGTTACAGAAGAAAATTCTGCCCAAGTGTAAGGACCAAGGTATGTTATCGATTTCTTACAAAATAGGTAATGTTGGCATAAATAAAGCCATGTGTGATTTAGGAGCATCCATCAATGTTATGCCTTTTTCTATTTTTGAATCTCTAAACGCTGGTCCTTTGAAAGAAATAAGGGTGATAATTCAATTAGCAGACAAGTCATGCGTATATCCAGAAGGTGTATTGGAAGATGTCCTTGTTAAGGTAAATGAGTTAATCTTTCCTGCAGATTTCTACATCATTGACATGGAGGACGATAACTCAAAGAACTCTTATGATATTTTACTTGGAAGACCATTCCTAAGTACTACTCGTACAAAGATTGATGTTCGTAGGAGGACACTCATTATGGAATTCGACGGTGAGGTTGTCAAATTTAATGTTTATGAAGCGATGGGCTGACCCAATACGATGTTGAATGTTTCTAGTGTTGATGTTATTTAACTACTAACAAATTTTCATCCTGAATATTGTGAGGTAGACGAGTTACAAATTGTCTTATGCAGGAGTTTAGATCTCAAAAATATGGAAAAGTTATAGGAGTTAATGACGTTTTGTGAATTTGTTTTCCTTATGGAGGCTCCAAAATTTCCTTGAAGTCAAGGTAAGTATTTCGCACTAACTCCTAAAACTAAATTGTTGCCTTCCATTTTGCAGGCTCTAGGTTTAGAACTCAAGCTGCTACAATGAACAACTTAAGTACGCATTCTTAAGAGATGAAAACACTTTACCAGTGATTGTTTCTAGTAAGCTTTCGAAGTTGGAGGAAGAAAATCTAGTTCGAGTCTTGAGGGACTACAAAGGAACGATCGGATGGTCGATTACTGATATTAAAGGTTTAAGTCCCTCAACCTGTATGCGTAGAATACCAATTGAAGAGAACGTAAATCCGAAG
Organism: Kokia cookei; assembly: GCA_039519145.1. Classification (NCBI taxonomy): domain Eukaryota; kingdom Viridiplantae; phylum Streptophyta; class Magnoliopsida; order Malvales; family Malvaceae; genus Kokia; species Kokia cookei. The sequence continues at coordinate 18,903,392 of CM076910.1, read as the reverse complement.
AGGGAAACTCAAAAAAGCCTCAATCCACTAATGATGGAGGTCATGAAAAAGGATATTTAGAAGCTGCTTGATGTTTGGATGATCTATTCCATATTTGACAGTATCTGGGTCAACCCGGTTCATGTGGTGACTAAGAAAACTCGACAGGTGAGATGGTTCCCACTTGAGTCCAAAACGGGTGGAGGGTTTGCATAGATTATAGGAAGTTGAACTTTTTAATTCAAAAAGATCATTTTCACTTCCTTTTATAGATAAAATGTTAGAACGTTTAGCAGGGAAATCTCACTATTATTATCTCGATGGTTACTCAAGTTTCTTTCAAATTCTAGTGGCACCAGAAGAGTAAGAGAAGATGATATTTATGTGTCCCTTTGGCACATTCGCCTACAGACGAATGTCGTTTGGGCTTTACAAAGCACCGACCACGTTCCAGAGATGTATGGTAAGCATATTTTTCGACTATGTCAAGAAAATAATAGAGGTATTTATGGATGATTTTACAATTTAAGGTAACCCCTTCAATGAATGTTTATCAAACCTAACAAAAATTTTGGAAAGATTTTTAGAACTTAATCTTGTTTTAAATTATGAGAAATGTCATTTTATGGTTGATAATGGATTAATTCTAGGTCACATAGTTTTTCCTGAGGGGATTGCAGTTGATAAAGCTAAAACCGATGTTATTAACTCACTCTCATACCCCACAACTGTAAGGGAAGTTTACTCTTTTCTTGGCCATGCAGGTTTCTACATATGCTTTATAAAGAATTTCTCGAAGATCTCGTAACCACTTTGTAACTTGCTACAAAAAGAAAAAGAGTTTGAGTTTGATGAAGCATATAAGAACGCATTCGACACTTTTAAGCACAAACTTGTCTCAGCTTTTATAGTGCAGCCACCGAATTGGGACTACCCTTTCGAGCTTATGTACGATGCAAGTGATCATAGTGCCAGAGCTATTCTTGGACAAAAGATCGAGAAGGAGCCGCACATCATTTATTACGCCTTTGAGACATTGGATGCCACCCAAAGCAATTATTCAACCATTGAGAAAGAACTCTTAGCCATTGTATTTGCTTTGGAAAAATTTAGATCATATCTACTGGGCACTAAAATAATTGTTTACTCTGATCATGCAACATTAAAACTTAATCGGGAAGGAGATGAAACCAAGACATTCATCGCCCTCAATGCGAACAATGGTTTCCAACTCAAGGCATTAATGACAATATTTGCTTTCCTCGTATGATATTTGATTACAAGATCATAATCCTTCAATAGCTCTGACCATCGACTCTGTCACAAATTCAACTCCTTTTGTGTCATCAGATACTTCAAACTCTTATGATTAGTGAACACGTGACATCTCTCGCCATACGCCAAATTTTTAAGGCAAAGACTATGGGAGCCAACTCCAAATCATGAGTCGGATAATTCTTTTCATATGGCTTTAACTGTCGAGAGGCATAGGCTGTCACTTTTTCGGGTTGCATCAAAACACAACCCAAACCATTCAAGGACACATCGCTATAAACAACAAATTCCTTTCCCGATGCAGGATGCATCAGTACTGGAGCTTCAGTTAACATTTTCTTAAGCTAATCAAAGCTCTGTTGACACTTTTCTGACCAGACAAATTGAATGTTCTTCTGTAGCAACTTCGTTAACAGCAAGGCTATGATAGAGAAATTTTTCACAAACCGACGGTAATAACTTGCCAATCCCAAGAAGCTACGTACCGCAGTAACATTCTTCGAAACTTTTTAATCGAGAATAGCCAAAATTTTTCTCAGATCTACCTATATTCCCTTTGTGGATACTGCATTACCCAAAAATCCAATTTCTCGAACCTAGAATTCGCATTTGCTAAATTTTGCATACAACTGTTTTTCTCTCAAAATCTACAATACCTCTTTCAAATGCTGAGTATGCTCAGACTTTGTTCTGGAATAAATCAGTATGTTATCGATAAATACAACCACAAATCTAATCTAACTGAGGCTGGAACGCTCGGTTCATTAGATCCATAAATGTTGCTGGAGCGTTAGTCAACCCAAACGACATTACCAAAAACTCATAATGTTTATTTCGGGTTCTGAATGTTGTTTTCATCACGTCTTAATTTTTCATTCGCATATGATAATAACCTGACCATAGATCTATCTTTGAAAATACAGTTGCACCTTTCAATTGATCAAATAACTCGTCAATACGAGGCAAAGGGTACTTATTCTTTATTGTTACTTTTTTCAATTGTCTGTAATCTATGCACATTCTCATCGAACCATCTTTCTTCTTCATAAACAACATTGGTGCACCCCAAGGCGACACATTCGGTCGTATAAAGCCTCTGTCTGACAACTCTTGTAATTAAGCATTTAATTCTTTCAACTCGATCAGTGCCTTTTTGTATGGTGGAATCGAGATCGATACGATGCCTGGTAATAGATCAATACCAAACTCTACCTCTCTAATCGATGACAAACTTGACAATTCTTCTGAAAACACATTTGTAAATTCGTTCTATCCCTGAAACTCGTGAGTCAAGTATATATGCCAAAAATGTTTTGCAACCTTTACTGATAATTTTCTATGCTAAGATAGCTGGGATTATTCTGGTTCACTACACAATTTTCCAGACTTTACCGTAATCATTTCACTTGTCGGGCGTTTCAAATCAATCTTTTTTTGTTTGTATTTCACTTGTCACAATATCGGGAGCAATAGCCTCTTCTCTAGCCTTGATGGCATATGTCCGTGCAGGTGCGCGAGCCTCGGATCGAGTTACATTGCCTTTGTTATCGCCTCGATTCCTGCTTGTATTGCTACTCTGTCTCTGGCATCTACCTTTCAATGGAGTAATAAGGGCCTTCACTCTATGTTCCTCTTTCGCTCCTGAGGTCATCGGGCAATTTCGCATGAAATGGTCTATTCCCCCACATCGATAACAAGTTTCTTTCAACTTTCAGCACTCATCCACATAGTACCTTCCACAGTGATCACACCGTGGGCTAGGTACATTCCGAACACAAGCTACACTGGTTACAGGATGATTCTAAAATTTAGACTATGGTGATCCTAATATACTCCTGCTCAAAAATCTAGAAGAGATTGCCCTGTTTGTTTCATCTTCCTTGAATTTCTTCGGCGGTGGCATAGAAAAATTTCTGGTGATATTCTTCTTTCAAGACTCCCAAAACCTCTTCTCACTCTGCCTCTTATTATTAGAGATTTCTTCCATCTTTTAGGCTTTATTTGCAAGAATCACAAACGGTTGTAGCTCGAATCAGCCTACCATCATCTTGATCTCATCATTCAGCCCATCTTCAAAACGAACACACATTGCTTCATCTGTCGGTACAATCTCTCGAGCATACTTACTCAGTTGTACAAATTCTCGTTCATACTCAACCACTTTTTTGTTTTCCTTTCTCAATTCTAAAAATTCCTTCTTCTTTTTACCTAGGTACCACTTGCTAACATATTTCTTTTTGAACTTTACTTGGAAGAACTCCCAAGTGACTTCATTTTCAGGCATTACTGCTACGATCATTGTCCACCAATTGTAAGCTTTGTCTTTCAATAACTAAGCAGTACACCTAACATAATCCTCTAGAGGACAAGCCATCCCGTTTAAGACTCTCATTGTGTTTTCCAACTAGTATTCAGCTCTGGAAGAATCATCTTCTATGTTTCCCGAAATTCTTTAGCTTCATCCTTTCTAGCCCTGTTTGTCGGGATACGATATCTTTTTTCCACCATTGGAGGAGGTGGAGGCATAGTTGGAGGTACTATCGGTCGGACGACAAACTGTGTAATAGGGGGTCAAGAAGGTGGTGCCATTGGGTTGTTACTCATGAACTCCAAGAACAATTGCCCCATCAGTCAGAAAAACATGTTTTTGCTTCGTTTTCCCTCATTGATAATATCGGTGCATGACTAGCTTCGAAATCATTAGTCGGGACATTACTGCATACCTAATTAGTTTCCTCTCTTTCTGAGTCAGACATTCTGTGATTATCAGTAAAAACGATTAGATCAGATCCATCTATATCACATTATCACAGGTTCATATGACATGTACTTCTAAAACATAAAACACAGTCATAACAGTCTAAGAAACAGCTAAACTGAAAGCTCTCATACCACTAAATGTAACACCCAAAACCCAAAAATCGTCACCGGCTAGGGTCCTGATCGCGCTATGAATGTCATAGCAAATATGTGCAAGCATACACTATCGATGGAAGTATTTTAGATAGATGAAAATCTATCGGATATCAATCCCATAGGGATGACTGATTATGTTTATAATTGTTGATGTAAAGAAAGTTAAAACTAAAGCGATTGTGATGAATAATGTCTAAGCAAATTAATAAGAAAATGAAGTAAAGGTTTGAGAATAATTTGTCGAAGAAATTTAAGAAAAATTAAGAAGTAAGATAGTGATAATGAAATGGGGTTCCCAGACTTGAAAAGTTGGCAAATAGCTAAATGTGATTACAAGGTAACTGATAGATAAATTGTCACCGCAATATAGACTCTATGAATCTTACCAACCTCGACTTCCCTATTTATCAAAGACTTAAATACTCACACTAACCATACCTTCCAATGCTGGAAGTGGAAAATATTCAAGAACAAGTGGACAGAATTCCTTCAATCCTTAAGCAACTTCCCTTGACTTGCTTGTTAACTTAATTTGTTGCTGCACTTTCCAGTGACAATGACTGCAATCACACTTTTGTGGTCAAACAATTAAATCCAAAGATAAATAATGAAAGAATATTGAAATAGATATCATACTTGATCTAAAATTAAATTGTACTTCCATACAAATTCAATTAATCAAAAAATCATCAGCGTTTAAAGAGAGAATAAAAGAATGAATTGAAGCATCCTATTCCTAGTCTACTAGAACCATTCCCTTACACTCCTCTTGTGTCACAATTAAGCATGCTCCTCGTCGAGAGCAGATTTGCCTTCTCGTCACAGTCAGGTTGCTCTCAAGGAAGTTAAGCTGCCATTAAAGCAAGCTTAAGAAAATGTTGAATAGAAAATTTTTATACCTAAAAAATTTGGAAGATGAAGCCCCTTTTTTCTCCTTTTGAAGATCCTTTCTTATCAGTATTTATCAACCATTGACAAGTACAGGTGTACTTTCTTTCAGATCCAACTTCCTCTACCTATACAAGTTGGTTATACCAGCTGTACACTCACGCAAATCTGGTGTTTTCATCGGATAGTTTTCGGTTGTGGCGACGATAACCCTGGATACCTTCATGCGTTGATCTTTCCGGATAGACTCCTGCAGTGAAATCTTTGGATGCAATACTGAACACTAATTGTGGTGACATTAGTAGCAAAAGTAAGATAAAATTAAAGAAAATTAAACCTAGCATCATTGAGTTAGAAAATGCTAAAAAATGATAAAATGGAAACAAATAACACCCTAAGTAAAGAGAAATCAATGGTCTTTTCTAATGCTATCACACCCCTAAACTTGAATTTTTACTTGTCCTCAAGTAAACAAAAGCTAATAAAGTCATAGCAAAAGGTTTTGTCAAAGCAATAGCCATTCTAGCAACTTGAATCTTCTGAAATCCTAATGTCTGAATTACATTCACATGATAGAATATTGCGCTGACAATTTATAGGTATGAATAACTAAAATTACAATTTCATCAATGCTAACATCATGATTTAAATCTTAAATTGATTCTACCAAAACAACATTTGTTGTACACTAATATAAATATTTTTCTTTTTTTTTTCTTTTTTTTATGTGAATGAGGGATGTCGTTGCATTACTTGTAATAGCCCGTTTTTAAGTGGTGTCGAAAATAATGACTTCGAGACCACAAACCCGACGAGAAAATTTTTACAATGAGTGTTTAAATTAAATAAGTCAATAATAATTTTATATAGAATTTTGAATTGAAAATTTTTAATTATTGAATTAAAAGTTAGTATAAGTGATTTGGTTCAAAAGTCAAGTGGTTTTAGAAAATGAGATATTAGGTCCTCGTTTTTGAAATTAAGGGCCGTAAATATTTTTATTAAATATTTATAGAGTCTTATTATATGTGAATTGAAGTTCGGTTAGGTAATTTTGATGATTAATTGCTTAATTAAGGAAAAAGGAGTAAATTGTAAAAGGGGTAAAAGTTATTTGCTATTGATCAAAAATAAAAGGGACCAAAGTGGTAAATACATAATGGTCAAAAAGTCCAATCGGTGGAGGATATGATTACCTTCCACTAATTTTTGGGTTATTTATTCAGTTAGTCCTTTTTAGTTTAAAGCTAAATTGTAAACAAGTTTGTTTAATTAGAATTTAATATAATTGAGGGACCAATTATGAAATTAGACCCTTTTTAAATAGCCTAAAAATAGAAATGATGTGAAAATCTTTAGATTTTTATAAATTGCAATTAAATCTTTATAAAATGAGGATTTACTAATTAGTCTATTTTTAGTGTGATCGGATATTATGATTTTGAGGCCACAAATTCGATGTGTTAGACCGTAAATATTAATTATTTAATATTTATGAGGTCATTAGTATAAAATTAAATTTTGGTTAAGAAATTTTAACGTTTAGATAGTTAATTAAGTGAAAAGGACAAAATCGTAAAAGGTTTAAAAGTAGAATTCTATGAATTAAAGGCATTAAATGCTAATTGAAAGGTAAGTTAAGGTAATTGAATGATAATTAAACCATTTGAAAGAGTAGTTGAAGGTTTTGGCTATTATTTTAGCTAAATTTCATGTGTGAATAAGGGATAAAATGATAAATAAGTAAAATAAATGTTATAACTAAAAAATAAAAGAAACAAATTATCATCTTCTTCCTTTCAAAGTTTCAGCCGAAACCCTAAGAGAAGAACTTCAACTTTTGGCTATCTTTGGTCCTTCAATTGGGTAAGTAAATCTTACTCGTTTGTAGTAATTTTTGTGTTTTTGAGTCTGTATTAGCTTAATCTAGCTAACTTAAGCACTAATTTGTGATTCTGTCAAATGTTATAAATTTTTCCATTGATGAATAAGCTTGTTCTTGACGATTTATTGAAGCTTATTAAGCTTGGTTGTTGGTTTGATTATTTTGTAAAGTAGTTTTTGATGATTTTAATGTTTAAGGACTAAAATATTAAAGTGATAAATTTGCAAGGACTTGAGATGAAATAATGGCAAAAGTATGCTGCTGAAAGACTCATGAACATTCGGCAAAGCTGAAATTTGAATAAAAATGATTAATTTGCAAGTTTAAGGCTTAAGGACTAAATTGAATAAAAGTGAAAAGTTAAGGGTAATTTTGTAAAAAACCAAAAAGGCTTATTTGCATAAAATGATTAAAATTTTCATGTTTATTTAAATAATTAAATGAAATTATTATTATAGATCAAGATCGTGTCCTAGTCGTGGAAAAAGAGAAAATTATGAATTTGCCCTTAAAGTTCACTTTAACTGCAATCTCGTCTGGTAAGTTCGTAATGTTAAAATTTTATTTAAATAGTACATTATTGTATTCTTTATAATTGTTACAGAATAGGTTATGGTACATGAAATTGAGTAAGATGAAAAAGAAATGAATGAAAGAGATATTAGACTTTGAGTTGGTGATTTGAAACCGACACGATGGTTGAGGTATTGCATGTGTTGCGGGTTCTCGATAGCTCGTGTGAGCAGCATCATGACTAGAAAAAGAAATATGGATCCTAAATGGATTACAGGCCCTACGATGGCTGAGACTATGCTTTATGCATATTTTCGACAGCTCGTGTGAGCAGCATTGTTAGGGAACAGTTTATAGTACAGACAGGCACCGTACCGATGGTTGGGGTACCACATACATTGCGAGTCCTTGATAGCTCGTGTGAGCAGCATTGAGTACTAGTAACAGAAAAGTTATAGAAACAATTCATCTTAGCTCGGTTGATTTATAACTTCTTCATGCATATGATTGGTAAGTCTTTAGACTCTACGAACTTACTAAGCTATGAAGCTTACCAAAGATGTTATTGTTATTTTGTAGATTTCTTGTTGCTTGAAGATTGGATCATCTTCACAAAGTCACACTATCGCGAAGCCTGTTTGGTAGTCCTTCATCACTTGGTTATATGACATGTACTAGGATGATGTTACCTTTGAAATGCTTGATTTTAGATTGTTGATTTCTTTGTTGAACTAAACTTGCATGCTTGCTTGATGTTCTAATTAAGTAAATGTGTTTAGTAATGAGTTGAAATTTGAATTTAAGAATCTTAGTGTTGATTGATTGTATTTTGTGGTTATATGAGGAAACAAGTATTGTCATGTATAAATTTTGCAAGATAAGAATTTGAATAAGAGTCTTGTATTGAGTGATGATTGAAATGAGAACTTGTTTGATTAAATGAATTCTATAAACTTGTTTCGATAGAACCCCTGCATGTGTTGGTATAAGTATAGGGCAGGAGAGAGGTTATTCACTGACTTGAGTTGTATTGGTAGCTGCATAATAAGTACCGATAGTTTTACCCATAAGAGTATCTGTAGTTTATGTACTTGTATAAGTAGAAGTTGTAGGGTAGGACATCTTAGCTCTCTGGAGTTTTTAATACTGGTAGAAGCTTGACTTGTATCGGTAGAACAGTCATCGGTATCATTAGAAGTCTACACTGCTTCTAGAATTGTTTATTGACTTGACAACTATAGATACTTGTCCAACAGGTATAGGTAAAAGTCTCCCAGAATTGTGGTAATGACATTTCTACCCTTATTAGGTTGATAAACAAAGTAAGAATAATGAATTTTAAATGTATATATTTTATTAAATCAAGAAATATGTTAAAAATAATATTTGAATAGGTAACGATTTGAGGCACGAAAGCATGTGATCTCGAAACCCTAACCGATGAAGGTGTTGTGTTTAAGTATTATACAATGACAATATGAATGATTGATGTAGCTTGGATGCTATTATGACATTATGGTTGACATGGAATATGGATGTCATGATTTGTGATATGAATATTGATTCTTTCTTGCGGTGTAATAATGAAAATGTTTGGGTTATAGTTTGGTTAGCTAATGGTGAAAACTGTGTGTTTAAGACACAGAGCCATGTGATCCCAGGTGGAAAATATTTGTACGTGACTCTTAAATTCTTGCGTGATTGAATTTGATTCTTGATTGATTGAAAGGTTGTAAATGAATGTGTGAGATTAAATGAAGTTAGTATTCTGAGTTGCAAGTTTGTAATTAAATAAATTGTGATTATTTTGTATGTTAAAAAAAAAGAAAAGAAAGAGAAGACTCGTAAAGTTTTGTAAACCCAAAGACCCTAGATCGAAGATGATTACGATTTTCGGGTGTTACATTACTGTACCCTTGTTCTTGGGAAGTAATGATGGGGTACAACAAACACCCATGGAGTATGTAATTGCACCGATACACACTCTTGCAGTGACAACCTTTGACTAGATTACTTTTTCTAACACTTGCATTGCAGTGTTCCCCATTGACAGTTCACAATACACTCACATTGGAGTGTCTTTTATTTATAACCATACTTATATACAAGTAGCTGTAAATGGAAAATTTATTCAAGATTCAAGTAATGATACTATTCATTCATTACTAATGCAATTTCAACCATTCATCCAAAAATAGAGACATAACATTCAATCACATTTATCCAACTCATTCATTAGCATTTCACGTGATTCAAGAATTAAGCATCGAATGAAAAAATTACAATCATATTTCCCATAATATTGCCTGCTTTCATTGAATTCAAAAGGACAAAATTTTTTTAGATGTGGGTGCAATTGCATTTCCAATCCATGTACATTCCCCTCAAACTTAAAGTCTACATTGTCCCAAATGCACTAACATTAATGTACAAATATATCTTGAAATGCAATGACAAATACATATGCAGTGATAAAAAATGCAGGGACAAAAGAAATGTGATGACAACGATACTACAACTACGTGATATGCATGAAATCTAACTAAGTGCTGAAAAATAAAAAGTAACTCAGGATGTTGCAGCCGAAGATGTGGCTGCATGGGTTTCTTCTTCTTCTTCTTCTTGTGTTCCTCCTTATGTTTCTTTTTATCCTTGGGACGCTTTCGTTTCCTTTCTTTTGGCTTAGTCGGATCCTCGAATTGCTCCTCCAAATCAGGCTGTGCTCTAGCTTCATTGATCGTTACGTCAGAAGGGTGTATCTCAGCAAGTGATGCCACAAAGGACTCTATAGCCAGAGGATTAGAATCCTTATTGCTGATAGTCATGGCCTCCACCTGACTTGCCTTAGGTTACGCCAAAGTCAACATTTGCACCCACAATTTTGGGTACGACGACAGATTCCTCAGATGAATCTATCGCGACAGTAGGTTCTTCCTTTCTTCCTTCCTCCTCTTGCTTTTCTTCTTTTTCTTCTTCTTTCTTCTCATCAGTTTCCACAACTTCCAAAAGTGTGTCTCCTTCCTCAACATTAACCTCCTTCACAACCATATTAGCCCCTAGGCTGGTATAAGAATTATCCTCGAACAGGCTGGAAAGATTCCAGAAGCAATCTTTAACATCCTTGGAGTTTACCTCACGGTCATCATTAGATATGTGGACCATCTGCGAAGATGCGAAAAAATGATCCATTTCCTCTAATGCAGCCCTCTTAGTTAAAGGCGTAGCTTCCTTGATAATTGGAGGGAACACTAGAAGAGATATGACACTGAGCCTGCATCCTATAAATGCAATGACTTGGATTATCCTTTTTCATAACGATCCGACAATTGGGGAGAAAGTGAATAAAACATTGTGATTTCTTTTCCTAAAACATTTCAATGTATGATGAGTCAGTAGAAAATTGCGTCGACAAGGAGATTTTCATGCATCGAAAAAAGTAAAAACTTTGTTCCTGCAAAAGACTATTAAACATAATCGAAATATAAATAAAACAATGAAAAGTAAATAATATGAATGTAAAGAATGGTTAGAAAAATGTAACCAGGTTAATGGTCTCTTTATGATTATGATCATCCGTACTAATGTAATTCTTTAACCGTTGCCCATTTACCTTGAATTGGTGTCCATCATTGAGGTCTTTAATTGTGATTGCACCATGAGGAAATGCTTCGACAACCTCGAATGGACTAGACCATCTTGAGCGTAATTTACCTGGATGTAGTTTTAATCGCGAATTAAATAAAAGCACCAGCTGACCTGTAGTAAGTTGTCGGTACAAGATAATATTGTCATGTCATCTATTGGTTTTTTCCTTGTATATTGTAGCATTCTCATATGCATTGCATCGAATCTCCTCCGACTCAGTAATGTCCAATAACCTCTTTTTCCCAGTAGTATCATAATCCATGTTCACTTGCTTGATTGCCTACATGGCTTTATGTTCAAGTTCCACGAGTAAGTGACATGATTTACTGAACGCAAGATGATTACAACAACATTTCCAATGGCGTTTTATATACTATGCGAAGCGCCCACAACGCGTCACTAAGCCTTGAAGACCAATATCTCCTCGATGGGTTTACCACTTTTTCAAGGATATTCTTAATTTGGTGATTGGAAACTTTAGTTTGGCCATTTATTTGTGGATGATATGTAGTTTTCATTCGATGCTTAACACCATAATGCCTCAATACGGCCACAACTTAATTTCAATGGAAGTGAGTGCCTTGATCACTAATTAATGCTTTAGGTGTGCTTAAACGAGTGAGTATGTATGTGTGAAAAATTTTAGCACTGTCTTAATATCGTCTTTTGGAGCAGCAATTGCTTCCACCCACTTGGACACATAATCTACAACGACCAGGATGTAAGCATTTCCAAAAGAACTTGGAAAAGGCCCTATTAAATCCATAACCCAAACATCAAAAAGCTTAACCTCTATAATAGGTTGTTGTTGCGTCGAGATATCGATCCAATGCGCTGACATTTGTCACATTGTTGCACGAAATTTTAGGCATCCAGTAGAATCCTGATTGAAAGACCTTTACAGCAGTCCTTACACCACCAAAATGACCTCCATAGGGAGCATCATGACAATGTTTCAGGATAGGAAACATTTATTTTTCTGGAACACAGCATTGAATAATATTGTCATTGCATACCTTGAATAGGTAAGGCTAATTCCAGTAATATTTTTCGATGTCGCAAAGAAATCTTTCATTTCTGTGGCCTGTTGCATTCAATGGTCATCTTCCACACACCAAGTAGTTTACAAATCGATAACAAAAAGTTTCTTATTCGAAAATGCATTGACAAATTGTGATGTATTTCCATCTTCACTTCCTACCTCCGGACAAGATAAATGATCTGCTATTTGGTTTTTTTATCCTTTTTAAATCTAAATCTTAATGTCAAATTCTTGTAATAGTAGGATCCAACAAATCAATCTTGGTTTGGCATCTTTTTTAGCAAAGAGGTACCTCAATGCAGAATGATCAGTATAAGCTGTAACTTTTGCATCGATAAGATATGCATGAAATTTGTCAAAAGCAAAAACTACTGCTAACAACTCTTTTTCTGTGGTTGTGTAATTGATCTGCACTTCAGTAAGAATCTTGCTAGTAAAATATATTGCATGAAATACCTTTTCTTTGTGTTGACCTAGCACGATGCCTACTACATAATCACTCACATCGCACATAACCTCAAATGGCTGTGACCAGTCCTGTGCAACAACAATAGGTGCCTTCACTAGTTGTTTCTTAATTTGCATAAATGTGACTAGACATGCATCGCAAACATATATTTTTTCTCTAACAAGGAGCAGAGAGGTTTTGCAATCTTAGAGAAATCTCAGATGAATCGTCGATAGAAACCTGCATGGCTGAGAAAACTCCTAATACCTTTTACATTTGTGGGCGGAGGTAACTTCTCAATGATCTAAACTTTTGTTTTGTCCACTTCAATGCCCTGACAGGAGATACGATGACCAAGGACAATGCCTTTTGTTTCCATGAAGTGGCATTTCTCCCAATTTAGCACTAGATTTGTGTCCTTGCATTGCTTTAGAACTCTGGCTAAATTGTCAGCACATTTATCAAAAGTATTACCATATACAAAAAAATCATCCATAAATACCTCCAATGAGTCTTCAATCATATCTGAGAAAATTGTCATCATGCATATTTTAAATGTAGCCGACGTATTGCATAGACCAAATGACATTCGGTGGAAGGCAAAGGTACCAAAAAGACAAGTGAAAGTCATTTTTACTTGGTCCTCTGTGCAATTGCTATTTGATTGTAGCCAGAATAGGCATCGAGAAAATAATAATAGGCTTTACCAGCAAGCCTGTCCAGCATTGGATCAATGAAGGGAACTGGAAAATGATCCTTCTTTGTGGCTGCATTCAAACGATGATAATCCATGCATACTCGCCAACTTGTAGGAATGCAAGTAGGGATTAATTCATTTTTGTCGTTACTTACCACCGTGTTACAACTCTTCTTTGGGAACATTGGATTAGGCTCACCCATGTACTATTAGAAATTGGGTAGATGATGCCCGCATCCAACCACCTAATGATCTCTTTTTTAACAACCTCCTTCATTTAATCTTCTTTGCTACTCAATGGACTGCTTTCCTTCATCTTCTAGCCGAAACTTGTGCATACAGAAAGAAGGACTAATGCCTCTAATATCTGCAATATTCCAAGTAATAGCACGCTTGTGTTGCTTCAATATTTGGATTAAATTTTCTTCCTGACTTGTGTCGAGAATTGCAGAGACAATTACTGGTAAAGAGTCATTCTCACCAAGAAAAACATACTTCAAATGGGTAGGTTATGGTTTCAACTCCAAAGTAGGAGCTTTTTCAATGGATGGCCTAAATATAGGAGTCGTTCTATTTGTCAAATTTAAAGATTCCATCTGCCATCTGCGCCTAAGCTCAACATTATTTTCCTTAACCTTGTAGTCACAATTACTTAGAAATTCTTCTTCAATTGTCACCACAAATTGTTTTGGGACTGCTGTTCGATGCTCATTGAATTCCTCCTATATTAATTCATCTAACACATCGACATGGTGACATTCCTCTTTATTTTTGCAGGGAATTGCTTCAAAAACACTAAAGGTGACATGTTCTTTGTTATCTCGCATTATTAATTCACCTTTGAATACGTCTATAAGAACGCGACCAGTGGCAAGAAATAAGCACCCCATGATTATGAAAACTTCCTTATCAGCTTCACAATCAAGTGTAATGAAATCAGCGGGAATACAAACTTGTCTATGCGAACAAAGATTTCATAATTTGTCCTTCAGGTTGTGCCAAAGACTTATCTGCCATTTGCAATTGTAGTGGGCTTCATGTGACCAATTCCCAATTTATTGAATGTAGACAGTGGCATCAGGTTGATACTCGCACCTAAGTCACATAAAGCTTTACGCAAATAATGATTACCAATTGATCATGGAATTGTAAAACTATCAGGATCCTTCATCTTCGGTGGCACTTTATTTGTCAAGATTGTGTTGCATCCTTTTATGAGCACAATTGTCTCAATATTTGTAGCTAGTTGTCTTATGGTGGTTTTGTGCTCAAATTTGAAGCTAGTTGTCCTACTTGTGCTTCCAATGCTCGTATAGAGGAGGAATTTCCTTGCACAATAGCTTTTGTCCTCGTGATATGTTCATACATCAAGGCTTCAAGAGCTATTAATGGATCAGCTCGTGGTTGGGAATATTACTGTTGCTGTTGTTGTCCTTGCATATGGAGATTTTGCATTGAAGATTGTTGTGGCTGTACACGAGTATGTGGTTGTAACTGATCTTAATGTACATGCATTTGAGGACTTTGATTGAAATTTTGTTGCTGCTGATTATAATTCCCTTGTCAAAAATTTCCTTGGCTCAAAGAATTTCCATATCTAAATGTGGTTGCATTTTGATTTCCTCAAGGCTATTGGTTTCAAGCTGAGCTGTTGTAGGAATTATCATAAGAATTTCCTCTGATATTATTAACATAAAATACATTCTCTACATGTTGTGGACAATCTTCATAGCTATGATTGTTGCTGCAAGTTTCACAATTAAATGTCGGGACATCCATTTGTTGGGCAACTTGGATGGTAGCAACTTCACTTGTCCCCTTCATGTTCTTTATCATATTTGCTAACGAAGATACCTGTACACTCAGAGCTAATATAGCATCTAACTCGATAACTCCAAGGTTTGTTTTAACTTGAGCAGCTCGAGATATTGGATATTGGTAGTCATTCTGAGCGATCCTCGCTAAAATTCTCACTGCTTCATATAAGTGCAGTCCAACAAAGGACCATTCACAGATGCATCGACAAGATTTATTTTCTGTGCATTCAACCCATTGTAAAAGATCTCAATCTGCGTTTCCTGTTGAATTCCATGCATGGGACAGCGTCGAAGCAGGGTTTTGTAATGCTCTCATATGGTGTGTAAATTCTCATAATCTAATTGATGATATGCAGTGATATCATTCCTCAATCGAGCATTAATTATCGATGGATTAAACCGCAAAACAAACTGAGTCGCAAGTGCATTCCACAATGTAATCAATCCAGCAGGCAATCCAAGGAACCATGTACAAGCCCATCCTTGCAATGAGCAAGGAAACAGTTGCATTTTCAAGGCATCATTAGGAACGCCATGCTAACTAAAAGAAGCACAAATTAGTAGAAAAGATTTAAGATGCTCTCTTTCATCCTCATAAGGCAAACCAACATACTTCCCATTCAAATTTAACATTTGAAAGATAACCCGTTTTAACTCAAAATTTCCAGCTTGAATAGCTGGTCGAAAAACCCCTGACTGCAAATCATCTAATACAAGAACAACAAAATCTCTAATCGATCTATTTTTTACTTGTTTTTCTTGTGGCAGCGGTGGATTATTTATATTTTGTGGCTGTATTAGAGGGATAGGATTTTGTGGTGGCAATGGAGGTATGACTGCATCATTTCTAGGCAAAGCCATATTTCTTTGTTCTTATCTTCTCCTTCTAATAGTTCTTTCGATTTTCGGATCTAAGCCAACAACAATTTCAGAATTTCTGCTGGTCATAAAACACCTAAAGAAAAAATTGAGAAAGAGTCAACAAAAAGTAAAACAAGTTAGTAATAAGTAAAACTAACAAAATGAAAAATAATTGCAAGAACAAGAATAAATATTAAACAAATGCCATCCCTGGAAACGACACCAAAACTTGATCACACTATGAACATCACAACAAAAATGTGTAATCGTACGCTGTAGATTCAAGTATAATAGGTAGATGAAAATCTATCGAATATCGATCCCACAGGGATTACTGCTTATGTTTATAATTGTCGATGCAAAGAAAGTTAAAACTAAAGAAATTGTGATGAATAATGTCGAAGCAAATTAATAAGAAATGAAGTAAAGGTTTGAGAATAATTTGTCGAAGCAATTTAAGAAAAATTAAGAAGTAGGACAGTGATCATAAGGTAAGTGATAGATAAATTGCTGTCGCAATTTAAGCTCAATGAATCTTACCAACATCGACTTCCCTATTTATCAAAGACTTAAATACTCATACTAACCACATCTTCCAGTGCTGACAATGCAAAATTTTCAAGAACAAGTGGATAGAATTCCTTCAATCCTTAAAGTAACTTTCGTTGACTTGCTTGTTAACTTAATTTGTCACTGCACTTTTCGGTGACAGTGACTGCAATCACACTTCCGTAGTCAAACAATTAAATCCAAAGATAAACAATAAAGGAAGATTGAAATAGATATCATACTTGATTTTAAATTAAATTGTACTTCCATACAAATTCAATTAATAACAAATTCATCAACGCTTAAACAGAGAATAAAAGAATGAATTGAAGCATCCTATTCCTAGTCTACTAGAACCATTCCCTTACACTCCTCTTGCATCACAATTAAGCATTCTCCTCGTCAAGATTAGATTTGCCTTCTCGTCACAGTTAAGTTGCCCTCAAGGAAGTTAAGCTACCATGGAAGCAAGCTTAAGAAAATGTTGAAGAGAAAATTTTTATGCCTAAAAAATCTAGAAGATGAAGCCCCTTTTTTCTCCTTTTGAAGATCGTCTCTCATAAGTATTTATCAACAATTACCAAGCACAAGTGTCCTTTCTTTCAGATCCAACTTGCTCTAACTGTACAAGTTGGTTATACCAGCTGTACACTCACGCAGATCTAGTGTGCTCATCAGACAGTTGTCAGTTGTGGCGACATTTTTGGGCGTAAATTTAAATTCTATTTTTCGGCGACAACCCTGGATACCTTCATGCATTGATCTTTTTGGACAAACTCCTGCATTGACATCTTTGGATGCAATACTGAACACTAATTGTGACGATATTAGTAGCAAAAACATGATAAAATTAAAGAAAATTAAACCTAGCATAACTGAGTTAGGAAATGCAATTACTAAGTTAAAAATGCTAAAAATGCATTCTAAAAAAATGATAAAATGGGAACAAATTACACCCTAAGTAAGGAAAAATCAATGGTATTGAAAAATCAATGGTCTTTTCTAATGCTGTCAAGTCTCGGTGTTACTTTATTCATCAATCACTGTTCATCTTTAAACTCAAGTCAATTTGATCTTACACTATAAAAGAAATACACCTAGCATATCATATATTATAATTTAATTGTAATCACAATTCAATAAGGGCAAAAAGGTCATTTCCAAGTTTTTCGATACTTCTATTGGTACCTATTGGACATGTATCGAAAGTTGTCAAGCCAGTAAACAATTCAAGAAACAGTGTAGACTTTTACCGATACTCTTAACAGTTTTACCGATACAAGTGAGGCAACTACCGATACAAATCATACTACTACCGATACTAAAAACTCTAGAGAGTTGAGAAGTCTTACCTTGCAACTTCTACCGATACAAGTACTTAAACTATCGATACCTTTGTGTACAGAACTACCGATACCTGTTATACAACTACCAAAACAACTCAAGTCAGTGAACAACCTCTCTCCTACCCTATACTTCTACCGATACAAGCATGAGTTTTACCGAAACAAGTGTAAAGAAGAATTATGCCTAAACTCAAGTTATAACCCTTTCATCATTCATAACTTAAAAATTCAACATGGAAAAGACATTGTACATAGATTAACATTTCATACATCTCATATAGTATGTATATCACATTGAACTAACATATAATCTTGTGCAACATTTAACTCAAATTCACAACAAAAGATTCATTCATCCATATAGTTAGAATAAGTCATTTCATCCTAGTATATGCCATATAACTGAGTGATGTAAATACTACTGACGAGCTCCCTGGATTATGTGATGTCTTCAAGATGGTCCAATCTTCAAGTCACAATATGAAATATACAAAACAACAAGAATTTCATTGGTAAGCTTCATAGCTTAAGAAGTTCGCAAGGTTTACTAATTTACCGAATAGCATGTTTTGAACAAAACTGTAAATCGGTTAAGCCAAAATAGAACTTCACTTCAGTGATCGTTTTTTGTTTACTCCCTATTGACCCAAAGGTCATTATGCTCATTTTCACCCTATTGACCCAAAGGTCAAGCCTGTTACCAGTATACAATGCTATTCTTAGCCATCGATAAGGTATATTTGTTCCCTACCATGCTGCTAAACACACTAAGCTGACGAGAGTATGCAATAAGGCATAAATCTCAGCCATCATAGGGACTGCAATCCATTCTTGGATTCTATTCACTTTATAGTGACTCATGATAACTAGAGAATCCGCAACAAATGCAGGATCTCAGTCATCAAACCTTTTAACTTTGGCACAAGGCTAGGTAATCCTTCTTTTATCGTTTCTATCTTTCACATCTTCAATTTGTTGTTCCAATCATCAACATCAACAAAGAAGGCAGTTATAAATAGTTACAAGTAAGAATTTAACATTACAAACTTATTGGACTAAATTAAGTTGTGGTTATACTCTAAGGACTAGTCCACCAATTTCTCATATTAAGTCACACAATTAAATCATTTAACACATTGTAGTCCTTTTAGGAAAATTTATGATTTTACTCCTAGCCTTTTACCTTTATTCAATTTATTCCCTAAACATAAAACATACAAAATTCTCTTACAAGACCAATACCAACCGATATAACCATGTATCTCCACACGTCCCTACAATTTCATTGTTTCACACAAAATGCATACAATTTCATCATTTTAACATTTTAGTCCTTAATCCCTAATTTCATCCAAAATCACTTTACAAAATCAATAAATTTATCCACCTAGCATACCGAAAAACTTTCAAAACAAGTACTTCCAACAATGGCAACTTCTATAATATTTGACAGATTCACAAATTGGTCATTAGATTATCTAGATTAAGCTAATACGAACTAAAAAATATAAAAATTACTAAAAACGAGTAACAAAAGCTTACTCAAATCAATGCTCAAAGCATAGAATGAAACCCTAGCTCCCCCCTTTGTTCTTGTCGAAGAAGATGAAGAAAATAGAAGAAAATATGTATTTTTATTCTTTAATTTTCACTTTTATATCCAATGGCTTTTTTTTTTTTGTAAATATTTAGACTTTCATAATTAGTTTTATTAATCACTTAATTAACCTCTAATTAACCCTATTTATATTAATATTTCCCAAGATAATCCGCCCACTAATATATATTTGGTTAATTTGTTCATTTGGTCCTTCTAACTAACCAACTCAACTTTTGCACCTTTTACGATTTAATCCTTTCTACACAATTAACTATTTAAATGACAAAAGCTCCTAACCAAAATTTAATATGCTACTAATGACATAAAAAGCATTAAATATTCAATATTTATGACTCGATTCGTCAGAGTTGTAGTCTCAAAACCACTATTCTCGACACCATTAAAAATCGGGCTGTTACGACTCTCCCTCCTTAAGGAAATTTCGTCTCGAAATTTCTTACCAGTGAACAGGTTAGGGTAATTTGACCTCGTCGAAGCCTCTAACCCGTGATGGTTCCACAATACTTTCACCAACGGTACTTTTTTATTTCATAGCTCTTTTACCTCGCGAGCTAGAATTTTAATCGGATTTTCTGAGTATAACAAATTGAGAAGGATCTGATATGTAATGTCTCAGCATCGAAACAAGAAAAACATTGTGAATCTTTTCAAGTTCTGGAGGCAATGCTAATTTATAAGCTCTAGGGCCAACCCACTCGATGATTTCATACGGCCCGATAAATCGTGGACTCAGCTTTCCTTTTTTACCAAAAAGCTACACCTTCTTCCAAGGTGAAACTCTCAAGAAGACTCAGTCTCCCACTGCAAATTATATATTTTTTCTTGTAAGATCTACGTATGACTTCTACTGATCAGACATTGCTTTCAAGCAGTCGCAGATTACTAGCACTTTGTCTTCGGTCTCATGAATCAAGTCGGTTCCAACCAACTTAGGCTTACTCAGTTCTGACCAATATAAAGGTGTTCTGCATTTCTTACCATATAATGCCTCAAATGGTGCCATTTTAATACTAGAATGGTAGCTGTTATTATAGGCAAATTCTACCAATGGCAGATATTTCTCTTAGCTACCCTCAAACTCAAGTATACAACATAGTAGCATTTCTTCCAGAATTTGTATCAGTTGCTCTGACTGACCATCCATCTGTGGATGATATGCAATGCTGAAATTCAGCCTGGTTCCCAAAGCTTCATGCAACTTACCCCAGAACCTCGAGGTAAAACGTTGATGTTGTTTGAGATAACAGATGTTGGTACCCTATGAAATCGCACGATCTTTGGAACATATAACTCAGCCAACCTTTCAAGTGGATAATCTACCTGAATAGGAATGAAGTGAGCTGACTTTGTCAATCTATCTACAATTACCCAAATCAAATCTTTCTTCCTCGGTGTTACTGAAAGTCTCGTGACAAAATCCATAATGACTCGCTTCCACTTCCACTCAGGAATGGAAATCAGTTGTAGCAAATCAGATGGTACCTGATGCTCGGCTTTCACTTGCTGACACACCAAACATCGAGTTACAAATTCTGAGATCTTCCATTTCATACATGGCCACCAGTACTTCTTTTCAGATCGTTGTACATTTACACACTCAATGAGTGAAAGAAATAAGTGCTGTTGTGAGCTTCTGTCAAAATGTCTCGTCTCAAATCTGATTCATTAGCAACACACACTCTACCTCTGTAATACAACATACCATCCGTATCAACTGTAAACCCCATGGTGGCATCACTCTGTGTTTGCTCTTTCTTAGCCTCAAGCTTTGGATCGTTTTTTTGAAACTCTCGAATTCACTGTAGGAATAGTGGTCTCGTCTTGAGTTCAACGATGATGAAACCATCCCTCTTTAGTGACAAGTGGGCATTTATCTCCCTCAATGCGAACAATGATTTTTGGCTCAAGGCATCAGCAATGACATTTGCTTTCCCTTGATGATATTCGATCACAAGATCATAATCCTTCAACAACTCTAACCATCAGTGTTGTCGTAAATTCAACTCCTTCTGTGTCATCAGATACTTCAAACTCTTATGATTAGTGAACATGTGACATCTCTCGCCATATATATAATGATGCCAAATTTTTAAGGCAAAGACTATGACAACCAACTCTAAATCATAAATCGGATAATATTTTCATGTGGCTTTAACTGTCGAGAGGCATAGGCTATCACTTTTTTGGCTTGCATCAAAACACAACCCAAACCATTCAAGGACGCGTCACTGTAAACAACAAATTCCTTTCTCAATTTAGGCTGCGTCAATACTGGAGCTTCCGTTAACATTTTCTTAAGTTGATCAAAGTTTTGTTGACACTTTTCTAACCAGGCAAACTAAATGTTCTTCTGTAGCAACTTCGTTAACGACAAGGCTATGATAAAGAAAATTTTCACAAACTGACGGTAATAACCTGCTAATCCCGAGAAGCTATGTACCTCAGTAACATTCTTTAGAACTTTCCAATCGAGGATAGCCGAAATTTTGTTCAAATCTACCCGTAGTCCCTCTATGGATACCACATGACCCAAAAATCCAACTTGAAGCTTAAATTCACATTTGCTGAATTTTGTATACAACTATTTATCCAAAATCTGCAATACCTCTTTCATTTGATGAGTATGCTCCAACTCTATTTTGGAATAAATCAGTATGTCATCAATAAATAAAATCAAAAATCTATCTAATAGAGGCTGGAACACTCAGTTCATCAGATCCATAAATGTTACTGGAGCGTTAGTTAACCCAAATGACATTACCAAAAACACATAATGTCCGTATCGGGTTTTGAATGTTGTTTTCATCACATCGTAATTTTTCACTCACATTTGATAATAACCTGACCGAAGATCTATCTTGGAAAATACAGTTGCACCTTTCAATTGATCAAATAACTCATCAATACGGGGCAACAGGTACTTATTCTTGATTGTTACTTTGTTCAACTGTTTGTAATCTATGCACATTCTCATCGAACCATCTTTCTTCTTCACAAACAAAACTGGCGCACCCTAAGGTAACACACTCAATCGTATAAAGCCTCTATTTGACAACTCTTGTAATTAAGCTTTTAATTCTTTCAACTCGGTCAGTTCCATTCTGTATGGTGGAATCGAGATTGATACGGTTATAGCATTAGAAATGACACCTATTTTCTCCCCAAATTTGTGTATTATTTGCCTCTTTTGTACCATATTTAGCATGCATGTTAGGCATTTCATACTTAGTATTTATGTTTTCTAACTTATTTATGCTTGTTTAAATTCTTGTTATTTTATCTCTTTTTTTGCACTAATGTCGTCACATGCAGCATATATATATTGTGTCTTAAAAATTATCAGCACAAGGATCCATCTCAGAAGACCAAAGCTAAAAAGAATCCGAAAATGCAGCTACAGATTCAACTTGAAATTGTGACTAACGATGTCACCGCATAAGAATCTTTACTTTGAATAAGTTAATTCAAGCTAAAATTACACCTAGAAGCACCAGCATAGGGGAAAAGCATGTTGTCACTACAATTAAAGGTTTCAGATTGCGCCTAGTAATGTCGCGACAACATGCAGATCCATGAAGTTCACACCAGATCTGTGTGAGTGCATAGTTGGACTGTAATAAACTTTTACAGCTGTAATTGGATTTGGATCTGAGAAGAGAGAAGGTCTACCATTCTTGAAGCCTATAAATGGAGAAGAAAAGATGAAGAAAGATATCAAGAGGTGAAGGAATTAAATTCTACAAATATTGTGTGTTTTTGGAGATTTAAGCTGGAGAATGGTGAGCTGATTGAGTGGAGGAGCAACCACTTCTAACGAGAAGTGCTCGATGCAACACAAGAGGAGCGATTAAGGAATAGTCCTAGTAGTCTAGAGATAGTAAGCTTCGATGTATTTTTTAACCCCTCTTTTATGCTGATGAATTACTCTTGACAATTGAATGAATATGAGAATATCTTTCAAAGTTGGATTACTTTAATTCTTACTTAGTCCTTCCCATCTGTTTATTATTGGATTTAATTGCGTTAAACACGAGAGTGAAATTATAGTCTACCGACATCGAGAGATGCGGTGACAAGTTAGGTTGACAAGCAAGTCAACGAGAGCTACTTGGGATTGGAAGAGATTCTGTCACTTGTTCTTAAGTACACAGTGTTGCAAACATCGAGAGATGGAGTAATTGTGGGTACTTGAGTCTCAATTAAACAGAGAGCTGTTATTGGTAAGATTTCATTGGAACCTTATTTCTGCGACAATTTGTTTATTCAATTCCTTGTCGACGCATCTAGCGTTGCTACTTAGTGATATCAGTTATCCACTCTAACCCTTTGCACTTGATCACACTTTTACTTTTCTGCATTTAAGTTCTCAAAACTTCAACAACAATTTGATTTACTTTCAGTTGCTCTGACATTTAACTTTTATAATTACATTGACAATTTTAACTATCTTAGTGTGCAGATCAGATTTAATTGCACTGACATTTTTACTCAATGTGCAGATCAGATTTAATTGCGCTGACATCTTTACTCACATTATCTCTAATCTTAGTTTTAATTGCCTCGACATATAGACATCAAGAACCCATTCCCTGTGGGATCGATATATGATAAAATTAATTTATCAACTATACTTGCATCGACGTGTGTCCACTTGCACAATTGCTGTGACGTTATAGGTCGATCAAGTTTTGGTGCCGTTGTCGAGGAGTTGGCGTTTGTTTGATGTTTATGTTTGTAGATGAAATTAATTCTTCTTACTTAACTTCTAACTTTTACTAATTTGTTTACTTTCTTGTTGTTAATTTCTTTCAGAATTCTTTGAGTGTTGCATGTTCATAAGGAGAAATCCTAATAGTATTGTTAGTTTTGATTTGGAGCTTGAGAGGACATTAAGGAGGAAAAAGCAAGAACAAAAGAAAATGACTGGAAATAACAATGATTTACCACCATTGCTGTCACAAAATGATGTTCCTCCTATGCAGCCACAAGTTGTTAATAATGTACAACCACTGCCTTCACAAATTGAACAAGTGCAAAATAGGACAATTTGAGATTTTTTTGTTCCTATCCTTAATGATTTACAACCAGAGGTTATACGATCAACTATAGAAGCTGGAAATTTTGAGCTAAAACTTGTGATGTTTCAGATGCTTAATTCAAATGGGCAATATTCTGGTTTGCCTCATGAAGATGCACAAGAACACTTAAAATCATTTTTGCTTATTTGTGCATCCTTTAGTCAACATGGTGTCCCTGATGATGCCTTGAAAATGAAATTATTTCCTTATTCGTTGCAGGGAAAAGCAAGAACATGGTTCTTGGGATTACTGGCTAGATCCATTACATCTTGGAATACGTTAGCAACATAGTTTGTTTTGCATTTTAATCCATCGATAATGAATGCAAGGTTGCGAAATGACATTATAGCATATCATCAGCTGGAGGATGAGAACTTACATACAACATGAGAGCATTATGAGGCTCTACTTAGACATTGCCCAATGCATGAAATTAAACAAGAGACCCAGATAGAGATCTTTTATAATAGATTGAATGCTCAGACAAGGAATATTGTCGACGCATCTACTAATGGTCCTTGGTTGGATTGTACCTACACTAAAGCTGTGTAAATTTTAGAGAGGATTGCACAGAATGATTATCAATATCCAATCTCTCGTACTGCTCAGGTAAAAACTAATCCTGGTGTTCTTGAATTAGATGAAATTTTAGCTCTAAGTGCTCAGGTATCATTTTGGCCAACATTATAAAGAACATGAAAGGGACAAGTGACATTGCTCCTATTCAAGTGGCCCAATAGATGGATATGCCAACATTTTCCTGTGAAATTTGTGACGATAACCACAGTTATGAGGACTGTCCACAACGTGCTGAAATGCATTCTATGTCAACAACATTCGAGGAAATTCCTATGATAACTCATACAACAACAGAGCTCAACAACCTTGGGGGAATCAGAATGCTTCCACATATAGATAAGGAAATTCCTCAACCCAAGAGAGTTATAGACAAGGGAGTTACAACAACCATCAACAACAAAATTTTAATCAGAATTCATAGGTACATTCGAATCCTGATCAATTGTAGGCACATAGCCAGATGCAACCACAAACACGATCGTAACCGCAACAGAATGCAATGCCACATATGCAAGGACAGCACTAGCAACCACAACAACAGTTTTCTCAACCAAGGTCAGACCCTATGGTTGCTCTTGAGGCGTTGATGCGAGAACATATAATGCAGACTGAAGTAATAGTGCAAGGCAATTCTTCAATCCAAGTGTTGGAAGCCCAACTAGGATAGTTAGCTTCTAATCTGAGTGCAAGGTCACCAGGTGCTCTACCTAGTGATACTGAGAACCCAACGCAAAGAGGGAAGGAGCATTGTAAGGCTATCATGCTATGAAGCAGGAAGTAAACTGCCGAGCCAAGTAGACACTCTAACCAAGACCATGTCGTGGCATCCGAATCAACGCAACAAGGAGAAGTTGCAGCTGAAGGAAACTCAATAGAAATAAGTGAGGAAGAGCCAATGGTAGTGACATCTATGCCTACTATTCACCAAATAAAAATGTCGACGTAACTGCCTATGTCGATGCAACCAATTATTCTACCACGACCTATTATCAGTCTACCTTTGCCATTTCTATAAAGATTTAAAGAAAAAGACCATGATAAGGACTATCAAAAGTTTGCTTCTACTTTGAAACAATTACTTATTAACATACCTCTTGTAGATGCACTTGTGCAGATCCCAGTTATGGGAAATTTATGAAGAAGCTGTTATCAAAGAAAAAGAAATTATTCGAAATCGAGACGATTGGTCTCACAGAGGGGTGTAGCATTGTGCTAACTAATAAGTTGCTACCAAAAATGAAAGACCTTGGCAACTTCACAATCACTTGCTCCATTGGAAATTATTATCTATGTAATGCTTTATGTGATTTGGGAGCTAGTATTAATCTGATGCCTTTGTCCACATTCAGGAAGTTAGGAATAGGATCAATGAAGCACATTGCGATGACATTGTAACATGCAGACAGAGCTCTAGCACAACTTGAAGGCCATATCAAAGATGTCATTGTGCAAGTTGATAAGCTTGTGTTCCCTATCGATTTCATAATCCTTGACTACAAGGTCGATAAGGAAGTGTCCATCATTTTGGGGCGACCATTTTTGGCAATAGGATGCACTCTTAATGATGTTTTCAAGGGTGAGCTTGTCATGTGACATAACGACAAACATGTGACCTTCAATGTGCTCAAGGCATCTCCGTCCAAGCGAAAAGAGCAGTGTCACCATATTGATGTGCTGGATGAAATAATTATGGAAGAGTTCAATGAACGGAGTTCAATAGTCCTAGATGAAGATGTAGTGACATCCGTTGATGAAGTCCTAGTCGGATATGACTACAATGCTGAGGTTAATAGTTGTGAGCTGAGATAAAATTGGCAATTGGAATCTTTGGATCTGTCTAATAGAACGATCTTCATGTATAAATCATTGATTGAACAAGCTCCTATCTTGGAGTTGAAGCCATTGCCGATGCATTTGAAATACGTTTTTCTGGATGATAATGAAACATTACTAGTAATTGTCAGCGCAACCCTCGGCGTAACACAAGAAGAAAAGCTTGTCACAATTTTAAAGGAGCACAAAAAAGCCATCGCCTAGAGCATTGTAGATATCAGAGGCACTAGTCCCTCTTTTTGCATGCAGAAGATCAGGTTCATTGAGCAACAACGACGACTTAATGAAAAGATGAAAGAAGTAGTGAAGAAAGAGATTATCAAGTGGCTAGATGCAGGAATCATCTACCCTATTTCTGATAGCAATTGGGTGAGCCCTGTTCAATGTGTGCCCAAAAAGAGTAGTTTCACAGTTGTGAGCAATGACAAGAGCGAGTTGATCCCTACTCGCATTGCGACTGGATGGCGAGTATGCATGGATTATCATCGACTGAATGCGGCCATAAAGAAGGACCATTTTGCACTACCATTCATTGATCAAATGCTGGATAGGCTAGCTGATAAGGCCTATTATTGCTTCCTAGATGGCTACTCAGGATATAATCAAATTGTCATTGCATCGAAAGATCAAGTAAAGACCACGTTCACATGCCCATTTGGAACCTTTGCCTTCTAATGTATGCCATTTGGATTGTGCAATGCACTAGCCACATTCTAGATGTGTATGATGGCTATCTTCTCAGACATGATCGAGGATTCTTTATAGGTATTCATGGACAATTTCTCGATTTATGGGTAAACTTTTGACCAATACGTTGACAACCTGGCAAAAGTTATGAAGAGATGTGAGGACACAAATCTAGTTCTGAACTGGGAGAAATGTCATTTCATGGCAACTAAAGGCATTATCCTTAGCCATCGTATATCATGTTAGGGTATTAAGGTAGACAAAGCAAAGGTTGAAATAATCGAGAAATTGCCACCACCCACCAATGTCAAAGGAATAAGAAGCTTTCTTGGTTACATTGGTTTTTATAGGAGATTTATCCGTGATTTTTCCAAGATTGCTAAATCGTTATGCTCATTACTAGAGAAAAATAAAAAGTTTGTGTTTAATGACACCTATCTGGACGCATTCATCACAATAAAGAAGCAACTAATATAAGCTCTGATTGTCATCGCACCAGACTGGATGCAACTGTTTGAGCTCATGTGTGACGCAAGTGACTTTGCTGTAGGAGCTGTACTGGGAGAATGCAAAGAAAAGGTATTTCATTCTATTTATTATGCTAGTAAAACTTTGACTGAAGCATATGTCAATTATACAACTACTGAGAAGGAATTGCTAGCAATAGTTTTTGCATTTGACAAGTTTCGTTCATACCTTATCGACGTAAAAATTATAGTGTACACAGATCACTCTGCATTGAGGTACCTTTTTGCGAAGAAAGATGACAAACAGAGGTTGATTAGATGGATCCTATTGCTACAAGAGTTTGATGTTGAAATCAAGGATAGAAAAGGATCTGAGAATCAAGTAGCTGACCACATATCTCGACTAGAAGTTGGAAGTGAGGATGGGAATAAAGTCCAAATTGTCGATGCATTTCTAGACGACAAGTTATTCTTTGTCGACACATCACCTTGGTATGCTGATGTTGTCAACTATCTTGTGTGTGAGAAGCTACCCTTGAGTGCCACTAGTCACAAGAAAATCAAATTTCTATGTGATGCTGCAAAGTATCATTAGAACGAGCCATAGTTATTCAAGGTATGCGCCAACAATATTATTTGTCGCTATGTTCCTGAAGAAGAAATTACTTCTATCCTGAGACATTGCCATGATGCTCCCTATGGAGGCCATTTTGGTGGTGTAAGGACTGCTGCAAAGGTCCTCCAATCAGGATTCTATTGACCCACATTGTTTCGAGACGCCCATAACTTTGCACAACAATGTGATTGATGTCAATGTATTAGCTCAATATCTCGACACAATGAGATGCTCTAATAGCCTATTATGGAGGTGGAGTTATTTGACGTTTGGGGTATAGACTTCATGGGGCCATTCCTAAACTCTTTTGGGAATGTGTACATCCTAGTTGCTGTTGACTATGTACCGAAGTGGATTGAAGCAATCGCGGTGCCAAAAGATGATGCTCGAACGGTGTTGAAATTCTTCCACATGTACATCCTTATGAGATTTGGCACACCTAGGGTATTAATGAGTGATCACGGTACTCACTTTCAAAATAATCAAGTAGCAATAGCTTTGAGAAGATATGGTGTTAAGCATCGTATGGCCACAACATACCATCCACAAACAAACGGCCAAGCAGAGGTATCCAATCGACAAATTAAAAGTATCCTTGAAAAGGTGGTTAATCCATCTAGGAGGGATTGGTCTTCACGGTTACATGATGCATTGTGGGCGCTTCGCACCGTATCTTGGAGGGGTTGGTCTTCGCGGCTACATCTAGGAGGTATCCAATCAGCTAGTGCTTGGTAAGTCATGCCACCTGCCAGTTGAGCCTGAGCATAAAGCCATATGGGTAATCAAGCAGGTAAATATGGACTATGATGCTGTTGGAAGGAAAAGATTGTTGGACATTGCTAAACTAGAAGAAATTCGCCACAATGCTTATGAGAATGTCATAATATACAAAGAAAAGACCAAGAGATGGTACGACAATATCATCTTGCATCAACAATTCAGCCCTAGTCAGTTAGTACTTTTGTTTAATTCATGTTTAAAACTGCATCTAGGTAAATTGCGTTCGAGATGGTTGAGCCCTTTTAAGGTTGTCGAAGCATTCCAAAATAGTGCAGTGACAATTGAGAATCTGAAAGATGGGCAACAGTTCAAGGTGAATGGCCAATGTTTGAAGCATTACGTGAGCCTAGAAGTCAAAGAACCAAACGAGACAATTATTCTGGTTACATTTAAATAATGTCAATGCATTTTATATTTCCTTTTATCTTTTTATGTTTACTTGTTTCCTTCTCAATTTTATGTAGGAATAAAAAAATCATCTTTTTGTCGATTCATCACCAAGCACAACTTGTCGGTGCACTCTGTGATGACTCAGTAAAGTTTTTCAGTAAGAATCGCGCATATTGATTTCCCTCTCTTCCCAACCGTTCAATCAATCAAAAAGGTAAGATTTGCAGCTTGACATTTATTGGTTACAAACGTAACGTTTTCCCACGTTCCTTTCTATAATCACGACTCTTGCCATTGAAAGGTTATAAAACCCTTATCTGCCGATTTCTTTTTCCATTCACAATCGCTATTGTTAATGCAACTCATCTTCTTCGTTATTTTCGATCTTACTCTCACCAGTGTATTTCTTTCTCTGTAAGTTTCTTTTAACCTTTTTACTGAGTTATTATTACCAGAACAAGAGGTGCGAAAACTCCTTCTAAAACCCCTGAAACTTCTACCACCATGGTTCGATCCATCGACCAACCTCTATCAAAAGAGTCGATCCTATTTTTGTCTAAAGCGGCCAAAGACCGCTACCATAATGTGATGTTGAAATAAAACTATTATCCAGACCAGGGTCTACAACTATCCCCACACCAGACTTTAGGGAAGCAAATAGTATAAACAATCAGTCGGCTGGGCTGGGAATTCTTCTACGAGCACCCAACCGGATATTCCCTTATAATGGTAAGGGAATTTTATGCTAACCTTGTTAACACTGAACAGGAGTTCATCTTTGTAAAGGAGGGCTTAGTACCATGGAGTGCTGCCCATATCAACAATCTGTTCCGGATGGCTGAGAAAGAAGACACCCACACTGTATTTTTGGAAGAATTGACCGATGAAGGTGCCGACCAGATATTGAGAGATCTTTGTGGTTCCACTTTATCAATAGTCGCATCCTGCCTTCTACACACAGCACAACAGCGACATTAGATCACATGTGCATTTTATATTCAATCTTAAAGGGTTGTCACATCGATGTCAGCGTAATCCTCCACGACCAGATTACTAAAGCAACATCCAAGCATATAGGTATACTACCTTTCCCTTCCTTAATAATGTTGTTGTGTAAACATAAGGAGATTATGCCCCGATATGGTTAGGAAGTACTGGTGAACAAGATCCCTATCAATGATATCTCTATAGAGAGAATGATGAGAGGCCAAGAGATGTCGTTTGTGAAGGAAACACCTAAGAAGAAGGACAAGGGTAAATGGAAGAAGAAGGAAAAACAAGCTGATGCGCCCACAGATCTTCAATTAGGGAAGAGGTTGGTTGCTATGGAAGTCAATATTAATCATATCGACTTGCGAAATATTCATATTGTTAGTGTATTGGAAGACATGGACTATCGACAAAACATATTTTATGCGTACATAAAACCATGGAATGACGCTATTGTCGCTGCATTGAAGAACATGAGCCCAAGTTCACAGCTAGATTTCCCTGTCTTTTCATCCTCCGACCAACCTACTCTTGATGGTAGGCCGCAACATGTTTCCTCTCCAATGAGAATCCACATTTCAGAGTGAAGACGTGCAAAAGGGGCATTCTAATGTTCAAGAGGATTGTTACAAAACTATAGCCAATTTGTTTGAAGAAGAGTTCTCGAACAGCCTTGGGGCTAATACGGTAGAACAGGTGGCTCTTGTGGAGGAGGTAATTTCCCTGATTATATCTATAGGTGTAGACGCAGAGGAAGGCACCAACAAGATCCCACACTAAGCAGGAACAACCTGAAGCAGAGAAAGCAGAGCAAGAAGAAGGCCAAGAGAAGGAAAAAGAACTTGAGAAGGACCCTATAGAGGACCAGGAAGACAAGCAGGATGATGCCTCGATAGATATCATTGAGGATATTGTCGAAGCTCTCGTAACTGTGGGGACATCTAGTGACAACGTGGCTCCACTTGATGTGAGTCTGGTTGAGGCAGTTACTAGCTGCGCAGAGGAGTTCAATACTCTCGCCATTGTGCCCTATGTGGCACCATCAGCTGAGATCCACCCATCAGATGTAACTGTCTATGAGACTACCACCCAACTAGCTGTGGAAAAAAATCCGCTGCTCCGATTGGTTCGAAGGACAAGAAGAGGAAGTGCAAGGACAAAAAGAAGAAGCACAAGGAGGAAGGAGAGCCCAAGGAAGAAGAAAAAGAAAACCAAAACAGCCACGACATCAATTGATGAATAAATAAGCTAGTTTACTTTTCTGTAGGTAGTTGCATGCATTTCATTATCATTGCATTTTTCATATTAATTTAACTGCATTGTAGTTGCATTTCCATTCTTACATGTATAGAATTGTCAGTGCATTAGGGACAGTGCAGGCACTAAGTTTAGGGATATTGTGTGAAATGGAAATGCGATTGCGCCCACATATTTGAATTTTACTTATTTATTTAGTTAATGAATATATGCAGAGTTTCAACAAAAAATGTGACCACAATTTTTTTATTTGATGCGTAAATCTTGAATTGATTAGGATGTTGTCATATGAATTGGATGAATGTGAATGAATATTGAACTCTTCTATTTTTGAATGAATAATTGAATTGTTTTAGTAATGAATGAATAGTAGCAATCTTTGAATATTAGACTAACTTGCTAATTGCAGTAACATTGTATTAATAAAGAACCTCAAGATGTTTACCCCCAAACTTGAGTTTTTACTTGTCCTCAAGTAAACAAAAGTAAATGAAATCTCAAACAAAACATGTCACCGTAGTCATTATTGTAACAACTTAAAATCTCTGGAATCTTAATATATAAATTGTATTCACATGATAGATTATTACGCTAACAATTATAGACATGAATAATGAGACTTGCACTTTCACTAATGTTAGTATCATACTTTGAATCTTAACTTTTCTCAACCAATACAACAAATTATTTCTTTTTTCATTCTTTTTTTTATATAGGTAATTGAGAGACGTCATTACATTACTCTACCTTTGTTCCTGAGCAGTAACAATGGGGTGTAACAAACCCCCAGGAGGTATGTAATTGCACCGACACACACTCTTGCAATGAAAACCTTAGGCTAGATGATTTTTCTAACACATGTAGCGGAGTGTTCTCCCTTGACAAGTCATAATGCACTCAAATTGGAGTGTATTTTATTAGTACAATATTGCTACAATTGGCAAGTCAATTTAAAAATCAAAACTACTACTATCCATTCATTACTAGTACAAATCTCATCATTCATTCAAAAATATAAGAGCTCAATATTCATTCATATTCACTCAATTCACATACCAACATCCCAAAAAATTCAAGAATTATGCATAAAATAATATTGTGGTCACATTTATGTTGAAATTTAGCATACTTTCATTCAACTAAAGAAATAAGTAAATTTTCAAAAATGCATGTGCAATCGCATTTCCATTTCACACAAGATCCACCCAAACCAAGTGTCTACATTTCCCCAATACACTGACAATATTATATAGATAAGGATGAAAATGCAACTACAATGTAGGTAAACTAACATGAAAAATGCAGTGACAATTAATAATGCAATGACAACTAAATAAAATGCATATAACTAACTACTGAAAAGTAAAACTAACTCATTGTTGAGTAGCCATCATTGTAACTGCTTTGGTTTTCTTCTTCTTTTTCTTGGGCACTCCTCTTCTGTGATACACTTCTTTTTCTTGTCCTTCCTCTTTCGCTTTTTGTCCTTAGAATCAACTAGAGTAGTTGATTACTCCTCCACAACCGATTGAGTGGAGGCCTCTTCGATAGTCACATCAAATGGATGGACTTCAGCAAATGGTGCTATATAGGGCACAATGGCCAGATGATTATAATCCTCAGCACTGCTGATGACTACCTCAGCCTAGCTCACTTCAGATGGAGCCAAATCCTCAGATGATGCACCCACAAGTTCAAGTGCGGTGACAAATTCCTCAGATGAATTTGTTGCGACATCAGGTCCTTCTTTTCTTTCGTTTGAGCTTCATATAGTTTGTGGACTACTCTAGCATCATCAGCTGTTGTATTTGTTGGTCCAGTGTAGACCATTATTGCCAAAGGATTGTACTCCTCATTAATTTCATCCACAACTTTCGCCTGACTTGCTCCACCTTGCGCCAAGCCTTTAGTTATTGCACCCACAACTTCAGGTGAGGGGATAAATTTCTCAGTTAAATTTGCCTCAACATCTATTTCTTCATCGTTTTCTTCCTCCACATGAACTTCTTCCGTTTTTAGCATTAAGTCAATAGGTGCAGTACAACTATACAAAATTGCGCTGATAATGGAATCCTAATGTATCGACAATGGTGTTTACTTATTTCTCAATCGGTGCAGACACAATATTTATTCCTTCTTCTTCAAGTGCTTCATACTCTTTTATTCTTTACAATGTCCTAAAAAATCTCCACTCTTTCTTGCATTTTTTCCAATTCTGTAACTTCTTAATTATAGATATAAGCATCAAAATTATTCTTTCATTGAAATCACATAATGCCTTTCCAATATACCGATCACCAATGGAATAGGGTATTAAGAAGTACTTGGGATCCTTAAATTCTTGGAGCAATTTAATTTTCATGACAGTGCACCCTTTAGTAAGTGCAATTGCTTCGACTTCTCCCAATCTTTTCTTCTTTGACCATGCATCTTCAAGTTTCGGAGGTTGATTTGCTGTAGCATTTGTGGCGACAAAATGATCTGATTTTGTCTCCGTAATATTTTGTTTAACCTCTTCAGTTGTAGTTTGCTTTTCAAATTGTTCTAACATCTTTCCATTATCAAAATCTGAATTATCTTCCTTTACTGTAGCATTTGTAACAACTTCAATTAATTAAGTCTCACTTTTGGGAATGATTCCCTCACAATGCTCTTTCCCTTGTGATGTCGAATTCTCAATATCCATCGGTAAAGATTCTTGTGGTCGTAAATTTATTGTGCCCACAATTTGGCCAAATTGATATTCTAGAGCTCGTATGGATTCAGTTTCACTCTGAAGCACAGCTTTAGTCTTGGAAATATATTGTCGCAGCAAATTTTCAATTAATGAAAACTTTGATGCTTCGTCTTGCTGGATATTTTGCCTTGACAAGAGTTGATCATAATTAGGCAGTGTCCACTCGGATCTAACATTGTTGTTTATACTTCCAGGGTCTTGATTGTTCCAACAAAAATTTGAATGTTGCTCCCACTCTGGTGTGTAGGTTTTAGAATATAGATTTTCATTTCGATAGGAAGTCCTCATGTGGTACACATTTGTTGGATTTGATGGGCATTATTCAAACTCATGGTTACTCCCACAGTAATCGCAAATTGTCACAGAAAATTTTCATTCTGTAATTGCTGTAGCATTCTGCATTGAATTACTCATATTAGTCGAAGAAGATACCTGGGCGATTATGGCATCGCTCTATTTCTATAGCATCACTCATGCTAGTTCAACATCTTGAGGTTCTATACACCTTTTTCCTAGCCATATTTCACTAAAAGAAAAATGTAAAAGTAAACAACAAAAAGAAAACAAGTTAGTGACAAATAAAATTTACATAAGAATAAATGCAACTATAAAAATAGACATCAAACAAATGCCATGTCCCCGACAATGATGCCAAAACTTGATCGGCCTGTAACGTCACAGCAGTTGTACAAGCGGACACACGTCGATGCAAGTATTGTTGATAGATTGATTCGATCGGATATCGATCCCATAGGGAATGGGTTCTTGATGTCTATATGTCGACGCAATTAAATCAGATCTGCACACTAAAATAGTCAAAATAGTCAATGTAATAAAAGTTATTTGTCAGTGCAACTAAAAAGTAAATCAAATTATTGTTGAAGGTTTGGAAATTTAAATGCAGAAAAGAAAAAGTGTGATCAAGTGCAAAGGGTTGGAGTGGATCACTGATATCACTAAGTAGAAACACTGGATGTGTCAACAAGGTATTGTATAGACGAATTGTCGTAGCAATAAGGTTCCAATGAAATCTTACCAATAATAGCTCTCTGTTTAATCGAGATTCAAGTACCTATAATTACCCCATCTCTCGATGTTGACAACATTATGTACTTAAGAACAAGTGACAGAATCTCTTCTAATTCCAAGCAGGTCTCGCTGACTTGCTTGTTAACCTAACTTGTCACCACATCTCTCGATGTCGATAGACTATAATTTCATTCTCATGTTTAATGCAATTAAATCCAAGAATAAACAGATGAGAAGAATTAAGTAATAATAAGAGTAATCTAACATTGAAAGATATTCTCATATTCATTCAAGTGTTAAGAAGAATTCATCAGCATAAAAGAGGGGTTAACAAATACATCGAAGCTTACTATCTCTAGACTACTAGGACTATTCCTTAACCTCTCCTCTTGTGTTGCATCGAGCAATTCTCGTCAGAAGTGGTTGCTCCTCTGCTCAACTAGCTTACCATTCTCCAGCTTAAATCTCCAAAAACACAGTATTTGTAGAATTCAATTCCTCTACCTCTTGATATCTTTCTCTATCTTCTTTCCTCTATTTATAGGCTCCAAGAATTGTAGATCTTATCTCTTCTCAGATCCAGATCCATTTGCAACTGTCAAAGTTTGTTACAATCCAACTGTGCACTCACGTAATTCTGGTGTGTTCTTCATTAATCTATAGATTGCCACCGCATTTCTAGGCAGGATCTATAATCTTTAATTACGGTGACATCATGTGAAATTCCTGTGCTGGTGCTTCCAGATGTGCTTGTAATGTGAATTCACCCATGCAAAGTAGAGGTTTCTATACAGTGACATTTCTAGCCGTAATCCAAGTTAAACTAACAACACATAGGCTGCATGTGGCGACATTAATGCACAAAAGAGATAAAATAACAATAATTTAAGCCAAACAATAATGAGTTAGAAAATATAAATACTAAGTATGAAATTTCTATTATGCATGCTAAATATAATAAAAAATAGACAATTAATACACAAATTTAGGGGGGAAATAGGTGCCATTTCTAATGCTATCATGTGGTGCCTGGTAACAGATCAATACCAAACTCTACCTCTCTAATCGGTGGCAAACCGGACGATTCTTCTGGAAACACATCTGTAAATTC
Organism: Kokia cookei; assembly: GCA_039519145.1. Lineage (NCBI taxonomy): Eukaryota > Viridiplantae > Streptophyta > Magnoliopsida > Malvales > Malvaceae > Kokia > Kokia cookei. Next base: position 18,866,356 of record CM076910.1, on the reverse strand, counting down.
ATTGGTTACTGGTACCTATTTCAATTCTATCCCTGAAACTCGTGAGTCAAGTAAATATGCCAGAAATGTTTTGCAGCCTTTACCGATCATTTTCTATGCTGAGATAGCTGAGATTATTTTGGTTTCACTGCACAATTTGCCAGACTCAACCGTAATCACTTCAGTTGTCGGGCTTTTCCAATCAATCTTTCTTCAATTACAGTTCACTACTACATCATGCTAGGATAACCAATCCATACCCAATATCACATCGAACTCGATAAAAGGTAGCATCATTAGGTCAATGGGAAATTCATAGCCCTAAACAATGACACTATGACCTAACAAGTTTATGACTTGTTTATCAAAATCAGTCTACTGTACTAACAGTTTCTTATCAGTTGCTAATGCAGTACAAATATATGAATGAGTCGACCTTAGATCAATCAAAGCACACACAATATCATTAAAAAGATAAAATATACCAATCACGATATCGAGAGAAGTAGCTTCTTCTCTAGCCCTAATAGCATATGTCCGTGCAGGTGCGTGGCCTCGGGTCGGGTTACATTACCCCTATTATTGCTTCAGTTCTCACTTGCACTGCTACTCTGTCCCGGGCATCTACCTTTCAATTGAGTAATAAGGGGCTTCAGACTCTGTTCCTCTTTCGCTCCCGAGGTCATCAGGTAATTTCGTATGAAATGGTTTGTACCCCCACACCGATAACAAGTTCCTTTCAACTTTCGACACTCACCCACATGGTACCTTCCGTAGTGATCACATTGTGGGTTGGGTGAGTTCCGAACACTGGGCTATAGGATGATTTTGAAATTTAGATTTTGGTTGTCGCAATATACTCCTACTAAAAAATCTAGAAGAGACTGCCTCACGAGTTTCATCTTCCTTGAATTTCTTCGGTAGTGGCATAGAAAAAGTTCTAGTGATATTTTTCTTTCCAGACTCCTGAAACCTCTTCTCTCTCTGCCCCTTATTATTTTTGATTTCTTCGATCTTTTGGGCTCTATTTGCAAGAATCACAAACGGTCACAACTTGATTCCACCTACCATCATCCTGATCTCATCATTCAGCCCGTCTTCAAAATGAACACACATTGCCTCATCTATTAGTACAATCTCTTGAGCATACTTACTCAACTGTACAAATTCTCGCTCATACTCGACCATTATTTGTTTCTCTATCTCAATTCTAAAAGTTCCTTCTTCTTTTTATCTAGGTACCTCTTTCTAAGATATTTATTTTCGAACTCTACTTGAAAGAACTTCCAAGTGACTTCATTTTCAAGCATTATCGTTACAATCATTGTCCACCAATTGTAAGCCTCGTCTTTCAGTAACGAAGCAGCACACTTGACATAATCCTCTGGAGGACAAGTTATCTCGTTTAAGACTCTCATTATGTTTTCCAACCAGTATTTAGTTCTAGAAGAATCGTCTTCTATGTTTCCCTAGAATTTTTCAGCTCCATACTTTTTAACCTTGTTTGTTAGGATAGGAAACCTCTATTCCACCACTCTGGAGGTACTACCGATCGGACAACAGGCTATGCAACAGGGGGTGGAAGAGGTGGTGCCATTGGGTTGTTCCTCATGAACTCCGAGAACCATTGCCCCAACAGTCCGAAAAACATGTTTTTTGCTTCATTTTTCATCATCAATAATATCGGTACACTGTGACTAGCCTTAGAATCATTAGTTAGGACATTGTTGTTTACCTCATTAGTTTCCTCTCTTTCTACGTCAGACATTCTATGATTATCTACAAAAACTATGATTAGATCGAATTCATCTATATCACACTATCACAGGTTCATATGGCATGTACTTCTAAAAGATAAAACACAGTCATTACAGTCCAAGAAACGGCTAAATCAAAAGCTCTAATACCACTAAATGTAACACCCAAAACCTAGAAACCATTGCTGGCTAGGGTCCTGGTGACACTTTATTCATCAATCACTCTTCATCTTTAAACTCATGTCAATTTGATCTTTCATTATAAAAAAAATACACCCAACACGTCATATATTATCATTTAATTGTAATCACAATTCAAAAGGGCAAAAAGGTTATTTCCTAGATTTTTGGAGACTTCTACCGATACCTGTTGGACAGGTATTGGAAGCTGTCAAGTCAGTAAACAATTCATGAAGCAGTGTAGACTTCTACTGATACTCTTGATAGCTCTACCAATACAAGTAAGGCAATTACCGATACAAGTCATACTACTATCGATACTAAAAACTCCAGAGAGCTGAGAAGTCCTACCCTGCAACTTCTACCGATATAAGTACTTAAACTATCGATACCTCCGTGTACAGAACTACTGATACCTGTTATACAACTACCGAAACAACTCAAGTCAGTGAACAACCTCTTATCTACTTCTACTAATACAAACATGATTTCTACTGAAACAAGTGTACAGATTTCGAGGAATCATGCTTAAACTCAAGTTATCACCTTTTCATCATTCATAACTTAAAAATTCAACATGGAAAAGACATTGTACATAGATTCAACATTTCATAAATTTCATATAGTATGTATATCACATTGAACTATCATATAAGCTTGTGCAACATTTAACTCAAATTCATAATAAAAGATTCATTCATCCATACAAGTAGAATAAGACATTTCATCCTAGTACATGTCATATAACCGAGTGATGCAAATGCTACCGACGAGCTCCTTGGATAGTGTGATGTCTTCAAGATGGTCCAATTTTCAAGTCACAAAATGAAATATACAAAACAACAACAATTTCACCGGTAAGCTTCATAGCTTAGTAAGTTCGTAAGGTTTATCAATTTATCAAATAGCATGTTTTGAACAAAACTGTAAATCGGTCGAGCCAGAACAGAACTGTACTTCAGTGATTCTTATTCATTTACTCCCTGTTGGCCCAAAGGTCATTATGCTCATTTTCTCCCTGTTGACCCAAAGGTCATGCTTGTTACCAGTATACAATGCTATTCTTAGCCATCGATACGGTATATACGATGTTGCTCACACTAAGCTGATGAGAGTATGCAATCAGGCATAAATCTAAACCATCGTAGGGTCTATAATCCATTCCTGGATTCTATTCACTTTATAGTGGCTCACGATGCCATAGAGAATTCGCAAGAAATGCAAGATCTAAATCATCAGACCATTTAACTTTGACACAAGGCCAGGTAATCTTTCTTCTATCGTTTCTATCTTTCACATCTTCAATTTGTTGTTCCAATCATCAACATCCATAAAGAAGGCAGTTATAAGAAGTTACAAGTAAGAATTTAACATTACGAACTTACCAGACTATATTGCAATTGTGGTTATACTCTAGAGACTATTCTACCAATTTCCCTTTCTTGCGATCAGTGGCACGATTGCAGTCTACATCCATAATCATTCAATTTCTCATATTAAATCACGCAATTAAATCATTTAACACATTATAGTCCTTTTGGGAAAATTTATGATTTTACTCTAACCTTTTACCTTTATTCAATTTAGTCCCTAAACATAAAACATACAAAATAACCCTTCTCTTACAAGATCAATACCGATCGATATAACCATGTATCTTCACAAGTCCCTACAATTTTATTGTTTCACACAAAATACGTACAATTTCATTATTTTGACATTCTAGTCCTTAAACCCTAATTTCATCCAAAATCAATAAATCTATTCACCAAGCATACAAATCTATCAAAAATTTTCAAGAACAAGTACTTTCAACAATCACAAGTTTTATAACATTTGACAAATTCACAAATTGGTCCTTAGATTAGCTAGATTAAGCTAATACGGACTCAAAAATATAAAAATTACTGAAAACGGACAAAAGATTACTCAAATCAATGCTCAAAGCTTAAAATGAAACCCTAGCTCCCCCCTTTGTTCTTGCCGAAGAAGATGAAGAAAATAGAAGAAAAAATATGTATTTTTCTTTTTTAATTTTCACTTTTATATGTAATGGCATTTTTGTAAATATTTAAACTTACCTAATTAGCTTTATTAATCACTTACTTAACCTTTAATTAACTCTATTTGTATTAATATTTACCAAGATAATCCACTGACTAAATATACATTTGATTAATTTGTTCATTTGGTCCTTCTAACTAACCAACTCAACTTTTGCACCTTTTACGATTTAATCCTTTCTACATAATTAACTATTTAAATGATAAAATCTCCTAACCAAAATTTAACATGCTACTAATGACATCACAAACATTAAATATTCAATATTTATGGCTTGATTCGTCAGATTTATGGTCCTAAAACCATTATTCTCGACACCATTGAAAACTGGGCTGTTACACACACTCATTCCTTTCGCATCGTCGGATTACAAACCCACCACCAACGCACCTCTTTCTTCTCACCATTTTTAAATCCCACATTTCTTTTTTCCCTACAAATACCCAACACAAATACCACTCCAAACGCCATCATCACTATTGAACTAGCCCAATTACGAAAACCCACTATCCAAATACGTCCGTCGCACCTATCGTCGTTCGTCATCTTACCCACTATTATCCATTGTCGAGCATCACCTCAATGAGAAAAACTTGACAGCAAGCATGATTCGCACACGAAACCATTCAGCTAACCAATTTCCAGCTTCTCTAAACCGTAGTCGAAATCGATTCATAATGACACTGGTCATCGACGTCAATGATGACGATTCTGATTCGCCCTCACCTCTACCACCACCAGTATCACTAGACTGACTCAATGCTGACGTCGTGGAAGTCTAACTCCGGTTGGACTAGAGGATCCAAAAACTCAATCAGATGCTCTTTACGAGATAAGGTATAACACTCTAACTTCTCGTTCTATTTTTCCATTACTAACATTTCATGTAGATCATTCAGATGGGTCCAACACCTCATATCATGAGGAAGCGGGAACGTTGAACTGAAACGAGCGACCACTATCGAACCAAATAAAACATCCTAGATGGACTTCAACAAACCAGTAAGAAGACGAACCAGAATCAAACTCGAACAACGGTATTGATGCAGCTGATGTGCCGAGTTTGCCAAACAGTCTAATGGAAAAATGACGACCTCGACAAAATAGACGCGGTTAGCGAGGGTACACCTACACAATGCCCTCAAAATCTCGATTTTGAGGCTTCCTCAACTTCACGACACTAGAGCACCAGTAGAGATACAAGGAGATTCAACATCGACCTATGCAGTGTGTAAATACATCTATCTCTATACTCTCGATACAATTAACTTGCGTGAACCTGTAGATAGCTATTTTGATTCTATTGGTTGCTCATTATATGCTGAAATTATATGTGGCAACATTATATGAACTTGTGTATGAATTTTATACCACTTTTAGCTTCGACATGTATGCTATTAGGATTGTTGAAACTCCGAATGTCATTAGCTTCAGATTGCTAGGGAGAACATTTAACATATTTGTTTCAGAATTTAACATAGCAATAGGCTTTGCTGAACCTAAAGATGTTGACACTGATTCATACCATACTGATTTGTTAGAAATACCTCATGATTTTGATGCCAATGAAGCTTACTCGACCTTAACTAACTCGATTTCACGCACTTATAATTCTAGAACTGCTAAATCTTTATTAGTTCATGAATCGAACCTTAGGTACATTAATAGATTTTTGGGTTTTAATTTTTCGGGCTGTAATGATTCTTCTGTTATTTTAACTTGGGCATAGTTATTCTTTTTGTGGGGCATGTTTTTTGGATATAAAGTCAACCTAGGATATTGGTTTACATGTAACTTTCACACAGTAATCAGAGCATGTAGACCTCAAATCCTAGGTCCATACATCACACATTTAGCCATGAATATTTTTCCATCATTCGATTTTACATCTCTTACGCATGCTTATAACATGGACCCTTTGGATGAGTATTGCTTGGATTCTATGGGATTTATTGCTGGCACCCCTAATGCTTTTCATTTTGTTCCTCCAAGTACATACACGCCTCGCAGTAATAGTGTTCCGATGGACACGAAATTTCGCTTTGAGGGATCGAGATGAGCAGCCCCATTCCACTTTGGAGAAAAGAATGAATCATTTTGAAGCTCGCTTGGACACAATGGAAGCCAACATTGAAGCATCTTTTTGATACTAGAGCATGAGCACTGTCATTGCCCTCTACCTCGTTAAACTTACATGGGGAGTACACTTTGCCCTATCTTTTCTATTCTTTAAAACTTGCACATTGAGGGCAATGTGAATTAAGTAGGAGGGAATTTATCATACATGCCATGCTATTTTTCTTTGCATATATGCTTATACTTATATTAATGCTATTTGATAATTAGTTTTGCAAACGCATTTTTCTTTTTTCTTTTTGCTTGGTTCATTTAAATAATTAAAAATTCATGAATAAATAATTGCGTATTTTGATTGAACATGCATTTTGTAGAGTTGAAAATATTATTGAAAAAGTCGAACACTTCATAAAATTAGAAACTTTTTAGACTTGCCTAAAAAGGTACCCAAAGTATGTAAATAAATAAATTGGGCTTGATTATGAGTGAAGATTCGAAAATGCAACCAAATTGAGTAACCGGGTTGAGGTGCTTGGCTTGTCATCTCAATTCGCATAAAAAGATTTAAGTGACGAACCAAAGCTTGTAACACTCCACTAACCGAGCGCCTTGGAAAATAAGTTAAAAACTTTTCAAATTGAGTAACCGGGTTAAGGTGCTTGACTTTTCATCTCAGTTCGTGTAAAAAGATTCGATTATGTCTCAAAAATGTATAAAAAGGAAAAAAATAAATAAAGAAAAAAAAGGAAAAAGAGAAAAATATACATGTTGGTTATGATTATTTAGTGAGTTTAAGTAGGTTTTAATTTTTGTGAAGTGGATGATTTTATTCATAATGTTTGGAAGTTTATAAAATGTGATTTGGTTGAACATGAGCACTTATCTATTTTTTATTCTCAAATTGTTTGCATGACACTTGGCTGAGGAAAGAAATTTGGTTTCGAAAAAATTATCAAATAACTTTAATATAGAATAAACATTATGCTTGAGGACAAGCATAGATTAAGTAGGGGAGACTTTGATAGTAATAATTTGAGTAATTTTATTTGTGTATTATTGATTAAATTATGACCAAAGTACTTCTAATTTCATACTTTTCTTATCAGATACACAAAGTGATGTTTTCAACTTAAAGGCAAGCAAAAGGAGGACTTAATTGAAGCAAAATGTGAAGAGATGAGCTACATTGAGAAATTTGGGAGAATATGAGGACTTAAGTGCAAAGATATTTCTAGTTGAATTTGTCTATAACCAAATTTGGAATTTTGTTATTTTCTTTTATAATTTTTATTTTAGTTTAACTAGGTTTTCTTTATTTTAGTAAATGGGAAAATTATTTTAGGAATGGTCAAAGTTATTTTTAGCAAACCAATTGTATATAAATAGGGTCTTTTGGGTACACTTGAAAACATACTTTGATTTGTTAAGCAATTAAGCAATTCTCCATTTTATATTTCTTCTTGTGTGTGCGTCTGAGCATCTGCCGTTTCCATTTCATTTTTCTTTCCTTTTCAAAATTTGTTTAATTGCTTTCTTAATCCTTTCCCTTTTCCATCTTTCATAATTACAAATAATTCATCATCATCATCCATCAAGCATGATTAAAATCATGTGCAACTAAGTCCTTTTTAGCCTTAGCCCGATTATCGCTCCGGCAAGAAAATAATCGTGAGTTATGAAACCGCGCTAAAAACCTTTTCACATCGGTATTCGCTATCACTCTGGTTTATGGGATTGTACAAATTCGTCCCTCAAATTTAATTCGACTTCGATTCAAAAGTGCACGTTGGGTTGAAGTAGGTTGACGTACAGTTGGGAAGTCGAGTCAGTCGTGTTGCATTCGAGTTCTTGCGAACAAATTGGCATGTCCAGGTGGGAAACGGCCAGTTGGATTCCGTCAAGGGTGATAGTGACCGAATTTAAACAGCCCACGTGGTTGAGGCTGTTAATTCAAGTTGGGCTTTCTAGAGTGCAAGGCTGTTGAAATCTTAAATTACGAGCACGAGCAACGTGGTTAGGCATTCGGCAAGTGTCGGTTTGCAGGTCGTACTAAAATCGGCTACAAGAGAAAAAGTTGGCGGTTGGGATGTTCTCGAGTGTTATAACCAACTTATCGATTTAAAAGGAAAAATCAATTTTCGAGGATCCGTTCAAATTCAGAGAGAATTGAGGCTGAGGCTAAGCATTATTAAATATATTTTCTCGTTTATTTTATCTCAATCAATTTACTTTGCAACAAGATTTGTTTACTTTAGTTATTTTATTTTATTTTATTTTAGTTTAACATTTTTTTCTCTAAACCTCTTATTTATTTTTTTAGGGAGACAATCACAAGTCGCAGGCATGCCCTTCGACACGATGTTCAAGAGGAAGACACGAAAGTAAATTACAACAATCAGTCCTTGTGGAATCGACCTTACTGTCTTATACTACTGTTTGTATTATTTTGTCCTAAGAAAATTAATTTTGTGGTTTTGATGCCCATCATTTATTTAAAAAAAAAACATTATCTATTTTTTGATATATTTTTCTTTATATATAATATTTATATGTCAAATATTTATTTTTTCTACCTATACTATTATTATGGTAATTTCTAATTTTATAAAATAAAATAATTATTTCAAATATCATTATTTTTTCATCTACATTGTGGGTATGATATTTCAAATATTTTTATATGTGAAATATTTCAATTATTTATTTCAAATACACATACAAAAATATATAATACTAAAATTTACTACACTCATGAGATGAATTAAAAAATAAATATTTCACATATAAAAACTATAGGTACTAAAAAATAATGGTATTTTCAATAAATATTTAATTTTATAAATAAAAGAGTTATTAATTAATAAGATGAATTAAAAATAAAAAATAAAAATAATATATTTATTAATTAAAAACATTAATTAAAAAAATACTTGAAACAGCATGAAATAAAAAATAAAAATGTACTTAAAAGAGGAATTGAATTGAGATTCCAGGTTAAAATCACTGTTATTTAATCATCTAATAATATGTTGAAAACATTAATTAAAAATAAAAAAAAAAACTTTAAACAATTTGAAATAAAAAATATAATTGTGAGTAGGATAAAAATTAAACTTAAGACTCAAAGATAAAACCAATAACATTTAACGATTTGACTAAAAAAGTTAATACTTTTAAAAAGTCAGATGGCATGCTTTCCCTTCTATTTGCAAAACTGATTTATTTCACTAAATTTTGAAAAAGTAGCCCATTTCCTTTTCTTTCTTTTTTTTAAGTTAAGCATTTTCTTCAAATTTTCCATATTGTATAAATATATAAAAATATTGAAATTTAGATAATATAAATTATAAATTTATTAAATTAGTTAAAACAAATATTTTAGACACAACATGACTTGTTTATTTTTATAAAATAAATACAATATGAAATGATGGAAGAATAATCTCAATTCATGTTGTCTGAGATAGCCAGCTATTGACTTGGAGTGGTCCCGTTGAATGTTGGATACAGTCGCCCCAAGTACAAAATCCAACATAAGCATATTACGGCTATTAGGGTTTATTCGTCCCATTAGATCAGTACATGGATCGGTGGACGATTCCGTAGATTCCATATGTACGGGTGGCATATTAGGTACCACATTTTTTTAAGATCAGCTCAACTTAAATTTTAATTAATTAATAAAAATATTTAAATTAAATTTATTAATAAAATATATAAATTTTAATATAAAAATAAAAATAAAATCTTTAAACTTTAAAAAATCAATTAAACTCGAGAAAATGTAGTTAATGTAGCCTTCAAATTAAAAAAAATTAAAAAACAATATGAGCGAACTTAAAATGGGTTTGTATTAATTTTTACAAATATGGGCAGGTTTGAATAAAATTTTAAATCTAGATTTCGGGCCGAGCCGGATCGAATTTGGACAAGCATAAAATATGTTAGTATCATATTTAGACCCGACCAGAATCCAACTCAATCCGACTCATGAACACTTCTATTTTTACCTATATAAACCCTTGATTTTAATGTTAAAGTAAAAACATTTTGAATTTCAAGCTCTTATATTATTTTCTTGTTGATGCAATTGAAATTATATACACTTTAACATAACAAAAAATTAAAAAAAAATAAAAGAGTCATAAAAATTTTCAATTGATTAAGTGTGTTATGTATATAACTCTTTAAATTTTAACTTTTAATTTTTTTTATTTTCTATTAGCTTAAGGTACGAGTGAGCGTTCGATCAAATTGAGTGAAAAAAATTCAAGTTAATTGAGTTGATGAGTCCTATTTTATCATCTTAACTTGATTTGAAATTTTTTCAAATCGATTTGAGTGAAATGAAATTTGAGTCGAGTCGAGTCGAATCGAATCGTATCGTATCGTATTGAGTCTAATTGTTCGAGTTAAATTAAAAAGTTAAACATGTCAAATTAAAATCTTATTACAGTATAACTAATTCCTTATTAGAGCACATAAATTTAAAACCATATATATTTGAATACTTTTTCAAAGCAAAATAATAAAAAATACTTTAAGATAAACTTGAATCATTAATTTATTTATTTAGGTCCCAAAATTATTATTATAGAAATTTTTAAAATTTTTAACTTTCTTTATATATTTTTCTAGAAATTTTTTTATAATTTTTTAAAAAATATATAAATTTTGGAATTTTTATAAATATTTTGAATTTTTGAAAAGTATTTTTGAATTTTTTTTGTATTTTTTGTTAAGAGAGATCAATTTTCTCATTTTCAAACTTGACAGGGACCAAAATGATATTTACACCAATCTGTTATTCGAATTATTCGAGTTATTCAAATTGTAGAATTTAACATGATTCAAACTTGAAACTCGAGTTACTTACTCGAGTTGTCTTAAATAACTCAATTCGATTAACTCAAAATTTGATTTTTTTTTCGATTTTTTTAAGTCGAATCGAGTTTTGCTCAACTCTAATTTAAAATTTTAACAGAGCCCTAAGTAAAAAAAATAAAAAAGCAAATAAACCCTTATGGAAAAAGTTCATCCTATTGAACCCTTATTGCCCAGAAAAAACAAGTTTCATTAAGGAAATTATGGTTTGATCATGTTGATCGTTAACGGTCTGTGACATGGCTAATAAAAGCCTCCTGATTGTACCACGTGCATACGCAACTGTAACCGCCTCGACCTGATCTAGAAGTTTTGACTCAAAGACGTTACATTGATCACCAAAGTGATCCTGTATAACCTTTCTTTAGCTTGGGTTGTTTTGTGTAAAAATTATCTTCTAAGTTTTTAAGAAAACATTCAATAATCAAACTGAATTTACTTAGCAATTCAATTTCATTATAATTAATGTGAGATTTTGAGAAAACAGTTAAGGTTTTAAAGAGACTTATCATAATTTTAAGTATTTTGCAAAAGCAACAGAAAATATTATTAAGAGTAATAGTTTTCTAAACCAAATAGCATGCATTTATTAATGTATTAATATAACATCCTAAATAATATGTTAGATTTTTAGAAATTGAGAAGAAATAAGTCCTAGCATTAGTGATTAAAAGCTTAGTAGAAGGCTTGGAATACCAAGATTTGAACCCCACTTTTTCATCTCTTTTAGTTTTTAATTTTCAATTCCTGGCACTTAAGGAACCAAAGCTAAAATAGCATAAGTATTTTGTGTGGTAAAAAATATGACCATAAGATGGCATCAGCCCAATGGCTACAGTCGTTCCTCCCTAACCTCTAGCACCTGGGTTTTATTAATGTGGGTACCACTTTCCATCCTTTTATTTTTCTAAAAATTCGGACCAAAAGATATTTACCAAACAAACCCTTAGTTTTATCAAAGTCCTCTCTAGCTTAATTAGGAATCCTTATTTGATTCTAACTCAAATTAAAATCTCCACTCTCCATATTTATTCCCAAGTTTCTCTACAAACCCTCTTTAAAATTTATTTCCCAAAGTTTTTGCTGGAAAATTTAGTTCTTGAAACTCAACTTTAAAATCAAGCTCCAATCCATCTTCTTCATCAAAATCATTTGATCTCGTGTTGATTTCTAATTAATTCCCCGTCAAAATCAATAAGTATTTCGTTCCCTGTCAATTAGGACTTTTCAATCCTAGCTGGCAAAGAGCTTTAACCGATTAATCAACTCGTTATTAAATCTTTAATGTTTTCTTTCGAAAACCCCCTCAATAATAATCATCATATTTAGTCAATTGAAAGATCCTTATAGGTGTTTGGATCAACCTTGAACGTGGGGTGGTCATCTGAGGTCTTGGGAAAGTAAGGTGGGTGACTTTTTATGAAAAATCGGGTCAAAATTTGAAACAACCTAGGTACACGGTCCGCCGCACGGGTGTGTGGCCTATCCGTGTGGGACACACGGTCCCTCACATGGCTGTGTCTCCCTGTTTCCCATTGCATTCACGCTTCACACACGACCTGAACAATCGGTCGTGTGGCTCCTGCACCCTTCCCCCTTCTGTGCACATGGACTAAAGCCTTGCACACGACCGAGTGGATCCATCGCACATGCCCTGAAGGCCCGGACATGGCCCGGACACACGACTGTGTGGCTTCTACACTTGCACCTCTTTGCTTCACACATGGCTTGGGGCCACATACACGGGTTGGATACACGACCGTGTGGCCCCTAAAACCTATAAATTACAATTTTGCCTAATCTTTACTAATTTAATGCAATTCAGTCCCTGATTAGATTTTTAATGGCATCTAGCGAACTAGATTATACAATTAGGTCTAGGATTAGAAATAGGAAAAAAATACATGGATGGATGATTTTATGATTTATATGCTTATGATTAATGACATGAATTTGTGAATTGTTCTATGATTTTATGATTAATGACATAAACTTGTGAATGATATCATGATCATCGATAAAATGTAATTGCTTAGGAACAAATATTTAAATATGTGAATGATAATAGATATATAAATATGCTAAATGATATGCATGACAAATATACGTTTCGCTCATCGATAAATTTCTGCTATAAGATGGAACATTAAATGATCACTGAATGATCAAATTATAAGATATGATTGTTTTGCTTATGCATGAGGGAATATGGAAGAAGGAAGATATGGTGGTTTTACTGCATATATACGTTTGTTCGATGTGTATTCACAGATTAGCATATTCCAACTATGACTATATGAACGGAACATTCACGATTTCCTCTGACAGCTTTTATCTGCGACAAATTGTTGATCCTCAATCAAATAAACTTTAAGGTGTTCTAAGTTCACTTACCTTATTCTTATTATGCATAAAAATAAAATTTTAAAATTTTATCCTTATTTCTTTTAGTTCTAATTTTGAGATGTGACAACAACAATTATTTTTAAAAAGTGGACAATTAAATTTACTCCTAACAATAAAAGAAATGATTTATCAAACCCAAAAATTAATTAAAGCCTTCCATCAAAACTTTTTCCTTCATCCCCAACATATTAGTGTGATTCTATAATAATTTTTTTACTGTTTATTGTAAAAAAAAAAAAAAAAAACCTTTTTTTTTAACTTTGACGTGCATTTTACCACATAAAAAAATCAGTCCCTTAATATTTTTCTTCGCAATTGTAATGTTTCAAATCCGACCTAGACGTTATGATTGAATCTCGAAAGTTACATTAACGATGCTTGAAAATATTTACTTTCTGAAAATAATTTGATTTGAATCATTTTGTAAAAATTTAAAAATTTTAAAGGTCGGATAATTTTATTTCTTTGAAAAATACTTAATTAATTATATTTATTTGAAAAAGGTGACAATTATTCGAAATATCATTTTAAGTTATTTAAAACAAGGATTTTTGCATTATAATTATAATAACAATTTATAAAGAACCTAGCAGCGGATTTTTTTAAAATTATTTAGAAAATTTACGAATTATTAATTTATTTAAAAACCAAGTAAAAACGTAAATAATTTGGATAAATTTCATAATGAAAAATTACTTGAAATCTCATAATTTGCATGCATGTATGATAGTTTTTAAGGTTATAAAAATAAGTCACAACCCAAAATAAAAACAAAGTCCGAAGTCCAAAATCCACAAACTCAAAATCCAAATAATTTAAAAATTCATAAAATATACATGATATAAAATTATCCAAGAGGCTCCGTCGAGTGCTGAATTCAAATTCTATATCTGAGTGTTACCTAAAAAGTTGAAACACTAACGAGGTGAGTTTTTCAACTTCAGTATGAGATTAACATAAACTCAATCACATACTTATAAAAATATATGATATACAGCTAGAAAAATCATATAACTCAATACTTCATACTTATATTATGCATGATCATGTCGATGCACATTTCGTAAAACAATACAAATTTTAGGAAAATGGTTCTACCCATCTCCTTACACACCATAATCAAGTTTTCTCAGAACTCGTCCATCCAACACACTAAATTGTGAACAGTGTCACGAAAATCACAGATAAACTACCAATAATCAAAATCATGGACAAGCCGCCAAAATCGCATATAAACTACCAATAATCAATATTGTGGGCAAGCCAACAAAACCGCAAATAAACTCCCAATAACTTCCACCTTTTACATATCCCACCCCATGCATGTGATATGGACAAAATCACTCAAAATCATATAGGCATGTTGAACATGCAAATCACATATGTACACATGATACCGAAATCACATTTTATAGTCATGTGAATATCACATATGCCATATGATCACATAACATGAGATGAGATTTACATATTTTTCAAATCAATGATAATCATCAATATCACACCACATGCTTTTCACAATATATACAATTTGGGAAAACACTTACTTGACATAGTCCATAACGATGGATTTATCTCTCTTTATGGATACATAAAGTATCCTCTTCAAATAACATAATTTAAATAATAAAATTTTTTTATTATCAATATAAAACGAAGACTTAATTTTATTTAGTGTTAGAATCCACACCTGATTGTAGATCCGATGTGCAACAATTCCCTAAGAATGCCCACACGTGGATCTAACAATTAGATTACCTATTCAATCAATAATAGCCAACTTACGCTAATAATGATCCTAATTAAGATTGATATGATAGTTGATACCGATTTTCCCATTAATGCTTACCCTTAGAAAATAACCACTTGGATTAGTGATTTCAATTCCTACTTTACTAGTCTCTCGAGTTGGTGTCAATAGGCCCTTCAATAAATAAGACATATGAGATGTTAAAATTTGAGAAAATAATCACTAAGGTCATCAAAAGCATTCGGCCAAAGGTAGAAAATAAGGAGAAGAAAAATATTTCTTCACAACCCTTACTCTTATACTTACTATGTTGAAATGGAAGGATCGACGGATCATATTGATCACGAATCTGAGGGGGAAAGAATGATTTAAAAGGAGGATTATTCGAAAATAAGTCCAAAAAAATAGAGTTTAGAATTAGGAATTAAAAAAATAATTTGTGCAGAATTTTTGAGTACTAAAAAGAATAATGAAAAATTGAAATGAATAAAAAAGAGAAAGGATTTCCATCATCGACGATGGTGCTATGGTGGCGACGACGATGGTTCGATGTTAGAGGTAGCGGTTCGGTGTGGGAGAAAGAAAAGGGTTATGGTTTCAGTCACCCTCTTAAAGGAGAAGAGAGGAGAAAATAAAAATATAAGAAAAGAGGGCAAAGGTGTGTAGTGGCTCTCAGTGGTTGACACGATGGTGGAGGGCGATGCTAGGGGTAGCGTTTGGAGAAAAAGGAAAGGGTAGAGGTGGTAAGATGGTGGTTCAGCGGTGTGGTGATGGTGGTGCAAAGCTGGGAATGGTGAAGGAAATAGAAAAAGAAAGCAAAAAAAAAAGAGGTTGAGTGCTTAGCAAAAGAGAGAAAGGAGAGTAAATAGGGAGGAGAAAAGTATACAGGTGTATTTTAGGGCTTTTGCAAGTATACTGGTCAGGTTGTAATATATTTTATTTACAACGAAATACTTGGTAAGTATTCCGAGGATGCACCCAAAGGAGGTGAAGCGATAGTGATTAGAATCTTTGAAAGAAAAGAATTAACTAGCACTATCTTTAGGGTTTATAGTATGAAAGGAAATAAAGAGTTTGTGATTGAAGATCATAAAATAAAAAAAAATAAAACAAAGGAAAAAGATAGGGATATTCGATAAACAGATTTGGGGAGATTAGGTCGCTTCAGTATGAGTTCTTCAACCATCGATTTTGGGGACTTCATTTATATAAACTAGTCACTACCCTAGTAGGATCTTTCGATCTTTCATTAGCATAATGAGTCAATAAAGACTACTTATCGCTAGATGTCATAGTCTAAACTAGTTTAGGGTAAAGGTGTTCACGAATGGATAATACCAAATTCGAGTTAATTCCCACCTAAATGACCTTTTAGGATTGTCAGGCCTAGTGATTGTTTCACGTTCTTCCTTTCCCAAACAATTGATTCAATTGAAAATCCCTGTATTCAATAATTAAATAATCATACTTCCACTCCCTAATCCCCCACAATGGGATTAGTTCCTCATGGTATCTTTAAACATCATAAAATCAATAATATAATTTAACATGAAAGTTAAGATTGAATCAATGAAGTAAAAGAAACTGATATTTGTATAACAATCTGTTGGCATACATCAGCTATGTTGTGACAACGCTTGTAGGATAACACTTCATATGGGGATTGATGGCTTTGTCGCAACACAAGACCTGGTGTGTCGCGACATTGACCTCTGGATGCGGAATTTGTATCGAGTGAATGACGTTTCTGTCTTTACAATGCCACTTAAACAAGAAGAACGGTAGAAAAACTAGGGTTAAGAAAAATGGCCGGCCAAGTCCATAAATAAGGCCTTTAGCATTAGGTTTAAAGACACCATTTACTAGTTTTTAGTTTTTATTTTTTATTTTGTGTTTTCGTTTGAAACGAGATTGTAGAACTCGTACAAATGTTCGAGGAATTTTTCTCGAAAATTTTCGAGACAATTCAAGTTTCTTTTTCATTCTCTTTATTCAATTATATGTGTTTGTATACTATTGTGTTTTTGATGATCAAGAAACCCATGAGGAACTAATTCCATTTTGGGAATTAGGTAGTAGAAGTATGAATATTTGATTGTTGTTTAACAAAAATTTTAACTTTCAGATCAATTGTTTGAGAAAGGAAGAGTATCAAACAAACACTAGATCTGACAATCCTAGAATGTCATTTAGGTAGGAATGAACCCAAAATTGGTATTGCCCATCCGTGAACACATTTTCCCCAAATCGATTTAGATTGTGACATATAGCAATAAGTAATCTCTATCGAATTGCTATGTCGGTGGAAGATCGAGAGATCCAACTAGGGTAGTGACTAGTTGATTGGAGTTAAATCCCCAAAACCTAATAATTGAAGAACTCATAAGGAAACGACCTAATATCCCTAAAGCCGTTTATAAGAATTTTTACCTCTCAAACTTTTACTTTTTAGTTCTTTTCTTTTTATGCTTTTATCCAACTCTATTATTATTCTTTGTACTTTACTCTCTAAAGCAAGTACTAATTACTTTTATTCTTTGCAGGGATCTAATTTACTATCACTTTACGCCCCTTTAGGTATGATCCTAAGAATACTACCAAGTGTTTCGTTCTACACACTATATTTACAACTTGACTCATATACTTGCGAAAAACCTAAAATCTACACCGAACAGGAGTACGTTCTGGGCAGTTAATTTGTTGGCTCCATTGTCGGGGAGTCAACGCTTTAGCAAATTTCATTCTTTCATTGCTAATAAAATAGTTAGGAAAATTTTAGGTTACAGATATGATTTTATTTTATTTAATTATTTTACTTTTTGTGTTCTCTTTATTTTTTTATTAATTTTGGTTTATGACTAAGAAGCTAAGGAAATTTGGCCGATCCTATTTCTAACCTCGAAGCATTAATTAGACGTAATCATAGAAACCAGCAATTAATGCAAAACCTACCACCCAAGGAGAGAGAAGAATGAGTCGATCCAATAGAAGATCCCACTGTCAATGTAAAAAAGCTCATATACCTCCGTAACCCCCTACAAACGAACTAATGGCGGAAGCATAAAAAACTTTGAGGGAGTACTCTTTACCTACTTTAAATCAAACTCAATGGAGTATTGGTAGACCTACTATCACCGCTAATAACTTTGAAATAAAATTGACAATGATTACAATGGTTCAAAATAATTTACAATTTAGAAGAACAATGGCTGAAGATCCCAGTTTGCATTTGAAACAGTTTTTACAATTATGCGATACTTTTAGGTTTAATGGTATTACTGATGATACCATTCGTCTTAGATTATTTCCCTTTTCATTAACTGACAATGCTTTTTCATGGTTAGATGCGCAGAAACCTGGATCTATCATAACATAGGATGAACTGGCGGGGAAATTCTTGCAAAAGTTTTTCCTTATGGGGAAAGCAATCCAACTGAGGAGAGAATTGTCAACGTTCTGGCAATTTGAGGGCGAAGGGTTCCATGAAACATGGGAACGGTTTAAAATGTTAGTATGAAAATGCCCTAATCACGGTATGCCGGAGTGGATGTAACTACAAACATTTTACAATGGGTTGGATGCATCCGCCAAATCTACCCTAGATGGTGTAACAAGAGGAGCCCTAATGAACCTGACTTATAATGACGCTTATGGGCTAATAGAGAATATGGTAATGAACTTCTACCAGTGGCCTACTGAAAGGTTCACTTATAGGCACGAACTTGCTTTAGTGAAGATGATCCAAGAAGATGACAAATACCAACAACTTTTGGAAAGATTGAATCGAATTGAGTCTTCTATAGGGGCACCACCATCCCACGAAGAAGATAAACCTCTCTATCACTATCTCACCAATCTGGAAGAAGCTAATTATGTAAGTAGTCGAAATCCCTATTCGAATACCTATAATCCGGGATGGAAAGATCACCTTAATTTTAGATAAGGAGGAAGCTAAAGGGGAAGCAGCAACAATAACACCCGAGCAAGAAACCTTAAATACTAACCTCTATTTTTACAAATACAACCGAAAAGAGCAAGTCAATGTGACCATACTACATGTGGTCAAAGGTTGGACAGAATTGAGGGGGAGATGCACTCTATGAGGGCAGATTCATAATCCCTGTGGACTTTATTGTGTTAGATCTTGAGGAGGATAGAGATATTCCCATCTTGTTAGGAAGACTATTCTTAGCCACATCTCTGTATACCATTGATTTGAACAATAACGAGCTCACTATGTGAATCAATGGTGAGGTTGAAACCTTTAAGTGCGAGGATAAAAGTGATGAAACTAAGGAGCACAATGAGCATTATCATTTGCTCGAATTGAATAAGTGAGAAAGGCACAATCAGATTCCCTTTATGAACAAAGACAAAATTAACCGATTTAAGGAAAGTGATCGATTGAAGGAGATAGAAAGATCTAATGAGAAGTAGACCAAAGGGGAACAAAGCTGGATCCGATTAACAAGGGTAAGCATATTGGATGAGTCCAGTAGTAAGACTTAATGGTAAATTGGTGGTACTAACTTATGTATATTATTGTATATCATTCTAACATATTTTTATTTCAACATTTAACCAAGAATAGGGGTATTTTGCGATACACCATCAATTGTGTCGCAACAAAGGTGACAAAATCTAGGAAAAAGCAAGACTGATGTCGATGTCGTGATGTAGCTATCTCCATGGCACAATAAAGCGTACATATCCGAGAATATCAAGAACTGAGGAGGATGTCGCGACGAGGCCTTAAGAGTGTCACAACCAAAAGAAATATAGTGTTTGTCGCGACAAAAGACTCTTTGTGTCGCGACATTGACTACAATTTTAGCAAGGTCTACCCGACTCGACCTGATTGCGCAACTGGACAGCTAAGGGCTTATTTTTTCGAGTTTTGTACACTTTAAAACCCTAAAACCTAACCCCTATAAATAACAAAACACTATTCTAACTCACTCCATCTTATTTTAACTAAAAAAAATCCTCTATTTTCCTATTTTCTCTTTTGACTTCTTAGGTTTCTGATGATATTACAAATAACATATATTTTCTCCCTAAATTTGGGTATTAATTGTCTCTTTTGTAGCATATTTAGCTTGCACCATTAGCAATTTATATTTAGTTTATATATTTTCCAACTCATTATTAGTTAGTTTAAATTCTTGTTATTTTTATCTATTTTTGTACTAATGTCGATGCAAGTAGCCGATATACTGCATCTTAATATTGTCAAAACTTAGTTTAGAAGCTTAATGCTGGACGAATGCAACCACAAGATCAGTTGGAAATTACGACAATGATATGTCGCCGCAATGAAACTGAACCTAGAATGAGTAGAATCAAGCTGAATTCACAGTTGAAAGCACCAACGTAGGAATTTCATAGATGTCACTGCAATTATGATTTCAGAATGTGCCCAATGATATAGTAACAATCTATAGACCTCAGAAGAACATACTAGAACTGTGTGAGTGCACAACTGTAATCTAACTAATTTTGACAGCTACAAGATCTAGATCTAGATCTAAAAATGAAGGCTAAAACCTACAACATTTTGGAGGTTATAAATAGACGAACAAAGAATGAAGAAATCATCAAGAGCGAAGAGATTTAATTCTGAAAATTCTATGTGAATTGGAGATTTGAGCTGAAAATCGGGGAGTTGATGAAGCAAGTCTGCAACCACTTTTGATGAAAGGTGCCTGATGCAGAGCAAGAGGAACAATTAGGGAGTAGGCCTAATAGTCTAGAGATAGTAAGCTTCGTTGTACTCTTTAATTCTTCTTAAACGATGATAGATTTTTATGATATTAAATGAATACGAGAGTTTGTTTTAATGTTAAATCATTTTGAATCTTATTTTACAATGCTTATCTGTTTATTCTTGGATCTAACCTCTTTAAGCACGAGAGTGAAATTGTAGCGCGTCGACATCGAGAGATGCGATGACAGGTTGGGTTAACAAGTAATTTAGGTGAGAGCTGCTAGGGACTGGGACAAACTCTAGTTGCTTGTTCTTGAATACACATCGATGCTTGTACCGAGAGGTGTAGTGATTGTGAATATTTAAGTCGGGATTAAGTAGAGAGTTATTATTGGTAAGAACTCAAAGAGACTTCATTGCAGCGACATTCCATCTATATTTTACCTTGTCGACGCATCCAACGTTGAGATTTAGCAAAATCAGTGAACCATTTCTGCCCTTCTACACTTGATCATATTTACATTTTATGCATTTAAATATTGAGCACTCAACACTTAGCACAATTGGATTTATTTTCAGTACACTGACATTTAACCTCTGAAATTTAACTCTAATTGCGTTGACATTCCTAATTATTTTGGTGTGTAGATCTGACATAAAATGCACGGACATCAGTACTCACATTATACTTAATTGCATTATTAGTTGCTTCGACATTTAAACATCAAGAACCTATTCCTCGTGGGATCAATATCAGATAGAATTGTTCTATCAACTATACTTGCATCGACGTGTGTCTGATTGCACATTGCTGTGACGTAAAAACACGATCAAGTTTTGGTACCGTTGCCAGGGAAATGACATTTGTTTGATGTTTATTTTTGTCGTTACATTTATTTTTTTTATTATCTAAATTTTATTTGTCACTAACTTGTTTTCTTTTTGTTGTTTACTTCTACATTTTTCTTTTAGCGAAATATGGTCAAGAATGAGGTGTATAGAACCTCAAGATGTTGGATGAGTGATGCTATAGAAATGGAGCTTGATTCCATAAAGGTCGAGGTATCTTCTTTGACTAATATGAGTAATTCAATGCAGAATGCTATAGTAATTGCAGAATGAAAATTTGTTATGACAAGTTGCGATTACTGTGGGGGCAACCATGAATTTGAAGAATGCCCATCAAATCTAGCAAATGTGTACCACATGGAGAATTTCTATCGAAATGAAAATCCATATTGCAACACGTACACGCCAAAGTGGGAGCAACATCCAAATTTTTGTTGGAACAATCAAGACCCTGGAAATATAGACAATGATGTTAGATCTGAGTGGACATTGCCCAATTATGATCAACTCTTGTCAATTGAAAACTTGCTGAGACAATATATTTCCAAGACTGAATCTTTGCTTCAGAGTGACTGAATCCATACGAGCTCTAGAATATCAATTTGGCCAGATTTCGGGCCCAATAAATTTACGACCACAAGAAACTTTATTGATGGATATTGAAAATTCAATACCAAAAGGGCAAAAACATTGTGAGGAAATCATTCCCAAAAGTGAAACTCAACTAAATGAAGTTGTTAGAGATGCTACAGCAAAATAAGATAATTCAAATCTCAATAATGGAAAGATGTCAGCGCAATCTGAAAAGCAAATTGCAACTGAAGAGGTTAAACAAAATATTACGACGATAGAATCAGATGACTTTGTCACCACAAATGCTACAGCAAAATAGCCTCAGAAACTTGAAGACACATTGTCAAAGAAGAGAAGATTGGGAGATGTCGAAGCAATCGCACTTACTGAAAGGTGCACTATCATGACAATTAAATTGCTCCAAGAATTCAAGTATCCCAAGAGCTTCTCAATACCCTATTCCATTGGTGATCGGTATATTGGAAAGGCATTATGTGATTTCAATGAAAGCATAGATTTGATGTCTATATCCGTAATTAAGTAGTTATGGAATTGGAAAAAACGCAAGAAAGAGTACAAAATTTTTGGGACCGTGTGAAGAATAAAAGAGTACGAAGCACTTGAAGAAGAAGGAATAAATATTGTGCTTGCACCGATTGAGGAATAAGTAAACACCATTATCAACGCATTAGGATTCCATTGTCAGTGTAATTTTGTATAGTTGTACTGCACCTACGGACTTAACGCTGAAAAAGGAAGAAGTTCATGTGGAGGAAGAAAAAGATGAAGAAATAGGTGTCGAGGCAAATTTAACTGAGAAATTTATCCTCGCACTTGAAGTTGTGGGTGCGATAATTGAAGACTTGGCGTAAAATGGAGCGAGTCAGGCGGAAGCTGATGATGAAAACCTGTATACAACATGGGAGCGTTTTAAGACTTTGCTACGATGTTGTCCTATGTATGGAATTCAAAAAGAGACTCAAATTGAGATCTTTTACAAAGGTTTAAATGCTTAGACAAGAAATCTTGTCGACACATCTGCAAATGGTCCTTTGTTGGATTACACCTACACCGAAGTTGTTCGAATTCTAGAGAGAATTACATAGAATGGTTATTAATATCCAATCTCTCATTCTGCTCAGGTAAAAAACTAATCCTGGTATTTTAGATACAATTTCAGCTTTAAGTGCATAGGTATCCTCTTTGACCAACATTATAAAGAACATGAAGGGAACAAGTGAAGCTGCTCCCATTCAAGTGGCACAACAATTGGCTGTCCTGACATTTTCATGTGAAATTTGCAACGATAACATAGTTATGAGGATTGTCCACAACATGCTGAGAATACGTTCTACTTCAATAACATTAGAGGAATTTCCTATAGTAACTCATTCAACAATCGAACTCAACAACCTTAGGGGAGTCATACATATAGATATGGCAATTCCTCACTTCATGGGAGTTATAGACAAGGGAGTTACAATAACAATCAACAACAGAACTACAATCAAAATTCTCAGGTACGTTCACTTCTTGATCAAATGCAGGCACATAGCAAGATGCAACAACAAGAGCGAATGCAACCATAACAAAATGCGCTTCCACATATGCAAGGACAGTATCAGCGACAACAACAACAATTTCTCAACAAATATCAGATCCTATGGCTACTCTTGAAGAGCTGCTAAGAGAGCATATTTCATGAACTGAAGCAATAGTCCAAGTCTTATGCA
The DNA here is from genome assembly GCA_039519145.1 of Kokia cookei. Lineage (NCBI taxonomy): Eukaryota > Viridiplantae > Streptophyta > Magnoliopsida > Malvales > Malvaceae > Kokia > Kokia cookei. The sequence continues at coordinate 18,842,398 of CM076910.1, read as the reverse complement.
GGAATAAAAAAATTTTCTTTTTTTCGATGCATCATAAAGCACATCTTATCGGTGCATTATAAAACGACTTAACAAAACTTTATCAATAAGGACCTTTTCCTTCTTTAATCATGTTGCTAAGTAAACAACGGGGTATTGTACCCAAAGATGGTGAAAAGGTGCCAGAGAATAAGAGCCCCATCAACGACATCTCAGTAGAGAGAATGACGAAAGGGCAAGAGACTTTGATAGTGGAAGAAGCACCCAAGAAGAAGGAAAAAGGGAAGAAGAAGGAAAATTGGGATAATACGCCCACAGACCCTTAGTTGGGGAAGAGGTTGGCTATAATAGAACTAAACATTGATCGCATCGACATGTACCAGATTTGTATTGTCAGCACAATGGAAGACATGTATTACAAACATAATCTATTTTATGCGTACACAAGAATATAGAACAAATCTATTGTCAACGCATTGAGAAGTCTGAGCACAAATCCTTACCAGAGTTTCCTGTCTTCCCACCTATTATTAAGAAAGCTACCTCATCCTTTGACCAACCTACTCTTGACGGTAGGTCGTAACATGTTCCATCTCCAACAAGAATCCACATTTCAGATGACGAGGAGAATGAAGGGCATTCTAATGTTATGGAGGATTGCTACAAAACTGTAGTCAGCTTGTTTGAAGAAGAGTTATTAAACAACCTTGTGGCTAATATGGCAAAGCGGACAGCTATGGTTGGGGAAGTGCATACTCCAATTTTATCCATGGGTGTGGACGCAGAGGAAGACACTAACAAAGACACCACTGAGCAAGAACAGCCTGAAGAAGGAGAAGTAAAACAAGAAGAAGGCCAAGAGAAGGAGAAGGAAAGAGAGGAAGAATTTGAGAAGGACCTTGCAGAGAAGCAGAAGGAAAAACAAGATGATGCCCTGACAGATATCGTTGAGGATATTGTCGAAGCACCCGTAAATGTGAGGGCATCCAATGCAAACATGGCTACACCTGAAGCGAGCTAAGCTGAAGCAGTTACTAGCAGCGCCTAAAGATTGTAATCATTTGACCATAGTGCCTTATATAGTACCACTTGCAGAAGTCCACCCATCAGATGTAATTGTCAATGAGGCTGCCACCCAACCAACTAAAGAGCAGCAATCCGCTGATCTGGCTAGTAGAAGGACAGAAAGAGGAAGCGTAAAGACAAAAAAATGAGGCATAAGGAGGAACGGAAGCACAACAAGAAAAAAACAAATGCAACCACATCTTCGGCTGTAGTCCACTGAGTTAGTTTTTATTTTTTAGCACTTAGTTTAGTTTTCATGCATATCATGTAGCTCTAGTATAATTGTCCCTGCATTATTAATGTCATTGCATTTTTATTGTCGCTGCATCTACATTGTCATTGCATTTCCATATATATATATTTATTAATATCAGTTTATTGGGGACAATGCACACTTTAAGTTTAGGGGTAATTTATGTGAAATGCAATTGCACCCACATTTTTGAATTTTACTTGTTTTTTATGTGAATGAAAATATGCAGAATTTCAACAAAAATGTACCCACAATGTTTTTATTTTTGTACATAAATCTTGATTTGCTTGGAATGCTGATGTGTAAATTGGATGAATGTGAATGTATAGTGCATCTTCTATTTTTGAATGAATGATTGGAATTGCTTCAGTAATGAATGGATAGTGTGAATGTTTGAATCTTGAACTAACTGACCAGTTGCAGTGACATTGTATAAATAAAAGACACTCCAATGTGAGTGCATTGTGACTTTTCAAGGGAGAACACTCCATTGCAGGTTTAGAAAAATCATCTAGCCAAAGGCTGTCATTGCAAGAGTGTGCGTCGACGCAATTACATACCTCCTGGGGGTTTGTTGCACCCCATCGTTACTGCCCAGGAACAAAGGTAGAGTAATGCAATGACATCTCTTAGTCACTTGAAAAAGAAAAATGAGAAAAAGAAGAAAATGAAAAAGACAAAAAAAAATTAAATGTTGTATTGGTTCAAGGAAGATTAGGATTCAATGCATGATACTAACATTTATGAAGTTGCAGTTTTTAATTATTCATGCCTATAAATTGTTAGCGAATTATTCTGTCATGTGAATACAATTTGTACATTAGAATTTCAAAAAATTTAAGTTGTGAGAATATTGATTGCAGTGACATTTTTTCTTATGACTTTGTTAATTTTTGTTTACTTGAGGGCAAGTAAAAACTCAAGTTTGGGGGTGTGATGGTATTACAAATGACATATTTTCTCCCTAAATTTGGGTATTAATTGTCTCTTTTGTAGCATATTTAGCATGCATCATTAGCATTTTATACTTAGTTTCTATATTTTCCAACTCATTGTTAGTTAGTTTAAATTCTTGTTAATTTTATCTATTTTTGTACTAATGTCGACGCAAGCAGACGATATATTGCATCTTAATATTATCAGCACAGGAACTCAGTTTAGAAGCTTAATGCTGGACGAATACAACCACAAGGTCAATTGGAAATTATGACCAAGATATGTCGTCGCTTTGAAACTAAACCTCGAATTAGTAGAATCAAGTTGAATTCACAATTGGAAGCACCAACACAGGAATTTCATAGATGTCGCTACAATTATGATTTCAAAATGTGCCCAATGATACAACGACAATTTGCAGATCTCTGAAGAATACATTAGAACTGTGTGAGTGCACAGCTGTAATCTAACTAATTTTGATAGCTACAAGATCTAGATCTAGATCTGAAAATGAAGGTTAAAACCTGCAACATTTGTGAGGTTATAAATAGACGAACAAAGAATGAAGAAATCATCAAGAGCGAAGGGATTTAATTATGAAAATTTTGTGTGAATTGGAGATTTGAGCTAGAAATCGGGGAGTTAATGAAGCAAGTTTGCAACCACTTCTGACGAGAGGTGCTTGATGTAGAGCAAGAGGAACAATTAGGGAGTAGGCCTAGTCATCTAGAGATACTAAGCTTCGTTGTACTCTTTAATTCTTCTTAAACGATGATGGATTTTGATAATATTAAATGAATACAAGAATGTGTTTTAATGTTCATTTTGATTCTTATTTTACACTACTTATCTGTTTATTCTTGGATCTAACCACTTTAAGCACGAGCGTGAAATTGTAGTGCGCCGACTTCGAGAGATGCAGTGACAAGTTGGGTTAACAAGTAAGTTAGGTGAGACTGCTTGGGACTGGGACAAACTCCAGTTCCTTGTTCTTGAATACACATCGTTCCTCACACCGAGAGGTGGAGTGATTTTGGATATTTAAGTCGGGATTAAGTAGAGAGTTGTTGTTGGTAAGAACTCAAAGGGACTTCATTGCAGCGGCATTCCATTTATATTTTACCTTGTCGACGCATCCTGGGTTGCAATTTAATAGAATCAGTGAACCATTTCTGCTCTTCTACACTTGATCATATTTACTTTTATGCATTTAAATATTCAGCACTCAACACTCAACACAATTGGATTTATTTTCAATACATTGACATTTGACCTCTGAAGTTTAACTCTAATTGCATTGACATTCCTGATTATTTTAGTGTGCAGATATGACATAAATGCACGGACATAAGTACTCACATTATACTTAATTGCAATATTAGTTGCTTCGACATTTAAGAACTGATTCCTCGTGGGATTGATATCTGATAGAATTGTTTTATCAACTATACTTGCATACTTGTGTCTGCTTGCACATTGCTATGACGTAAAAACATCGATCAGTTTCCAAACAAGGTTTAGGGTTTAGGATTTAGGGTTCTTACTTTCATATATTATATTATTTACAATGCTTTCTAGAAATGTTAGACGTACGGTAGAATCGGAACCATCAGTGGGTACATATCCTTCTAACTTTTAAATACTAATGTAGAAAAATATTTTAAAGAACTTCAAGGAAAAACTTTCATTCAATAGAGGGCTTTTGACCCATTGATGGTTTTGTACAAAGAAATCTGACCTTTAGGTAGGTATCATAGATGAGACCATTTTTAGACAATCCCCATAGAACCTGTAGTCATCCCTATAGTTCAAGAATATTATGCAGCCCTAAAAGATTATATCTCTAAGACTAGGGATGAACTTAATTGGGAAACCTTAGTAATTAGAGGGATTAGTGTTAAGGTAATCCCCAAAAAATTTGTAATTTCTTTAATGCTCCTTATTATGAACATGATTTCTTAGATCAAACTGACTTAGAATTTTTTAGTGATATAGACATGCATGAGGTAGTTACTTACTTAACTGAGGGAAGGGGGAATGAAAATTTAGGCCAGGCACTAGTATTCTCACTTCATTTAATCAAACAATCATGTTTCCTAAAGCCAAGATGTGTATCCAATTGATTTTCACACGCATGATACCTGCTTTAAATGTTTCTAATGTTAACGTTTTTCGAGCGGTGTTATTATTTGCAATTTTGCAGAAAAAGAATGTTTGTATAGGAAAATGAATCTAGCAAAACATGAGTTGTTGTGTGGGAAGCCAAAAGGTCAGAATTTTCTTTCCTCACTTAATATCGACTGTATGTAGGAGGGCAAGAGTGCCCATGACATCCACTGAGCAAACATTGAAGCCATCAAAGAGTGTCATTGATGACTCCTCTTCCAACAATATGGGGAACTTTGTGCGAAGAAACTGAAAGAGGGAAAGAAGAAATCATGGGATTCGGTGACTACACCAATGTTCATACAAAGGTTGGCATTAGCCCAGTAAGAAGTTGGTGAACGGAGTCATGCAAAGCTTGATTGGATGATCTAATGGATGCAAGAATCGGGATCTGTATTCCAAAAGGTTGCTCGATAACATAACATTAGGGTTCCTAAATACACATCAAACATGTTCAGGGTGGTAGATGAGGAGCATGATGATGATGAATCGGAAGTAGGGAATGATAGTGATGATGAGGAAGAAGAAATGGATAAAGATGAATAGTTGTTTTAGACAATTTAATTATGTAATTTCTAGATAATTTTTTGTTTTTATTTTAAATTTATATAATTCATAGGAGTAGGATTAGAAATTAGTTTTGTATATATATACCCTAACTCTTTTTGTGGGAACCCCACATTATGGAAACACAACAAATTCGACCATTCACGCCAAAAGAAGAAAGACAACCACCTTAAGAAGAGGAGGACCTTCACGATCAATCGGGTAACTTCTTTCCTTATTAATTAGAGGGGCTACATATTGAGGACAATGTGTTTTCTAAATTGTAGGCGTTAATATAGGAATTTTTTACTTATAGTTTTAATTTTTAGCTTTGTTTTCCTTTTGATATGTGCTTGAGCTTGTAGAGATATGAGTGATTGGTTAGGAGCATGTATAATAGGTTGATTGTGTTTATTGATAAATTTAGCATGATGATAAGGAATTTTTAATTTTTGAACATGAAATTTTTTAGTTTTGTAGGTTATATTAAGTATAGATAGAAATGTATTATTGATACCAAGTGATAGCATAATATAAGGAAACGAGCATGCTAATATATATGATAGATAACAATTTTGAGTTTATGTGATTAAATTGATATTTGTGCATATTGAGGTGTCTAGGGAGGACCTAAGGCATTGTTTGGACACATCTAAAGCTAAAAAGCCAAACCCTTCTTTGAGTTTCCAATTAGTACCCATCTTTGAGCCTTATGACCCTTTTTGATGAACCACACTACAAGCCTCTTTAGCCTTAAATGAAAGATTTGTATATACTATTTTCTTTGGTATTGTTTTGCATGGAAATAAACGTATGGCCATGGTAGACACATTAAGGTTGAGTTTACAAAATAAAAATAGGAAAATCAATATAATGTATGAACTTTAGTTTAGCCAAAAAGAGTAAAATAGAGAAAAAATCAAAAAGAGAAGAAAAATGAGTAAAAAAGAAAGAATCATGAGTAAGAAAGCATGTGAATAGTGACAAAATTATAAGATCACCAAAAAGAAGAAAAAGAGAATCTTATTCAAGAAACAAAAGAAAAAGAATACTCATAGGCTAGCTAAAGGGATTGCTTTAAAGAATACTCATAGGCTAGCTAAAGGGATTGCTTTATATTGAAAGAAGGAGAAATAGAGAAAAAAGGATGGTGAGAGAAGGAGAAATAAGGGGGTAAGATGGAGTGGGACATAAAGGGGTAAAATAGGGAACAATATATTGTGCCAAACTATTTTTGTGTTTGCTAACCTCTTTTGTGCTTAACTATTCTTTAAAATTGATACCTATCCTAAGCCTTAACATATTATAAGCCGAAAAGCCCTATGCGACTTAAGCAACTTTATGCATGAACAGAAGTGGCAATTTTATGATCTCATTATGGTTATCTGTATTGTACTAGGATAATTAAAGTAATTGTATTAGGCATTAATGGATTCATATTGACAAAACCTTAAAATTCATATTTCTTATAACTTATTGAACTTATATTATTTCTAATAAAAAAATGGTAAATTTGCTTAATCATCATGTTAAAGTTATTAAGAGATATATGATGCCTAAATTACAAACTACGAGCCAACTCTTTATATAACTATGAACTCAAGCTCTTCGATTTTTTTCTATTTTTCTTGTTTTGTTTGCTTGAGGACAAGTAAAGACTTAAGTGTGGTGGAGTTTGATCTGCCGGTTTTATTCCTAGTAAATTGAACTAGTTTTCACACTTGAAGAGCTTGAAACCAAGTATTTTCCTTATGTTTTCGTAAGATTTAACTTAGATTTTTGTTTGAATAAATTGTGTAACCTAAGTGTTAAAATGTCGCTTTATTGTCTTTAAGGCCAATTGAGGCCTCAAGGTTAGCTAATATACTTTGTGAGTGTGCAGGAGACCATAAAAAGTTGTAACAATATGAGGCTGATCACTTTGCCATGACATAGGCTGAGCTATGTCGCAACCAAGGGACCAGACTTGGAGATTTCGAAGACTAACTTCTTTGTCATGACATACATGGGCTATATCGCGACAACACTTGTAGGATAACACTTCATACGGGGACTGATGGCTTCGTTGCGACACAGGACATGGTGTGTCGTGACATCGACCCTTGGATGCATAATTTGCACCAAGGGCTTTTTTATCTTTACAATGCCACTTAAACACGAAGAACGGTAGCAGACTTAGGGTTAAGGAAAATAGTCGACCGAGGCTATAAATAGGGCCTTTAGCATTAGGTTTAAAGACACCATTTACTAGTTTTTAGTTTTCAAGTTTTATTTTGTGTTTTCGTTTGAAACGAGATTGTAGAACTCACATAAACATTCAAGGAATTTTTCCCAAAGATTGCCAATACAATTCGAGTTTTTTTTTCATTCTCTTTATTCAATTATATTTTTTATATACTATTGTGTTTATAATGAACAAGAAACCCATGAGGAACTAATTTCATTTTGGGGAATTAAAAAGTGGAAGTATGAATATTTGATTGTTGTTTAACAGTGATTTTACCTTTCGAATCAGCTGTTCGGGAAAGGAAGAGCATCAAACAAATACTAGGCCTGACAACCCTAGAATGTCATTTAGGTGGGAATGAACCCAAAATTTGTATTGCCCATCCGTGAACACATTACCCTAAACTGATTTAGATTGTGACATATAGCGATAAATAATATCTATCGGCTTACTATGTCAGCAAAAGATGGAGAGATCCAATTGGGGTAGTGACTAGTTGATTAGAGGAAAATCCCTAAAACCCAACGATTGAAAAACTCATACGAAAACGACCTAATATCCCTAAAGCCGTTTATAAGAATTTCTACATCTCAAACTTTTACTTTTTTTTTCTTTTCTTTTTGTGCTTTTATCCAACTTTGTTATTATTCTTCATACTATAGTCCCTAAAGCAAGTACTAATTACTTGTATTCTTTGTAGAGATCTAATTTATTATCGCTTTACGCCTCCTTTGGGTACGATCCTTAAAATACTACCAAGTGTTTCGTTGTACACACTATATTCACAACCTGATCCGTATACTTGCGGAAAGCCTAAAATCTACATCGGATAGGAGTACATTCGGGGGCAGTTAGCTTCAAACTTATTGTCTGCTTTTCTTCGACTCGAATGCCTCAATGAATAGGAATCAGGATGTGGATCTCTTCTTTGATCTCGGGGTGAACGTCCCTTTTGGGCTCTTTCCTCCAATTTGTCCAATTGCTCTTGCATTTGCTCCAATTGACGTTGTAACAATTTGTCCATCTCGCATGTGAGAGCTTAGTATGCTAAATCGGGTACACCACCACCAGAAACATTATTCCTTTTGGGACTTCGAGATATGATGTTTCTCACAATCAAACCTTACTAATATGCTCAACAAGAAATATTCACTCCTCTCGTGTTTGCACTTGTTATAGGCTTTTTAACTTCTCTAATGCTTTCTTGCACTCTTGCCTTTTACCACTCTTTGCTCGCTCGAAGTTCTTATGTGACTTCCTTAGACTTATGCAATAAACTTTGTAGTATCGACTTCAAATGAGTTGTAAGTTAGGTATGATGATTAGGCAATAGGGAAGGCTTAGAAGAAAAATGAAGGGTAAGTAGAAGTGTGGCTGAAATTGTTATGGTAAGGAAAAACTTGTACTCGAGAATTACACACTTTTGAACTAGCTATTCTTCTTTTATTTTTTGATAAAATCTCCCTTTGTATTTTGACCTTGAGATGTAAATGTGATGTATTTTCTTTTATTTTTTTGAATTTCTTTTTTTTAAATGCTATTCTTGGGAGAGATAAGAATGTTGAATACTTAATTTATCTAGCTCTGATACCAAATGATGCAAGCTCATCCTCGTAGGATGATTATGAGTAGCGAGAGTTTTCAGTCGAAATTAAGAAGTATCATTCGTAATGGCCTTTTGTGAAGGTTGGAAATGATTATGGCAAGCATTAGAAGGGTGGATGGATGGATATGCAATGAAAAAAGAAGGATAGGCTTGAACTCGGTTTAAGGACTTAAGAATGAACCAATATTATTGAAGAATGTTGACCCAATTCCTATATTAGTACTTAGAATGAATTGCAAGTAAAACTGTGACCCTCTATCTAGCAAGATAGGAACCAATCAGTATAAGGTTGAATGCCACACTTCAAAGAAGTGATAAGTTCGAAAGAATCAGATTAACCCCACAAGGATTTATTGATAAGTCAATTTGAGTTACATAAGAATAAGGACTTTGCAAACTCACAACAAAATTAAAGTTCATCAAAAGTTCAAAGTTGTTACAAAATGTGTCAAGCCTCAAATTTATAGGCTCACAAGTGACCAGTTGAATAGACATGCATTAACAATCACATTAATATGTTTGTTGCCCCTTAATTTCATCCAAGGCACTCTTGAGAGTTCCTAGACATTGATGAGTTTTGAGTCCTAATCAGCCAAACAAATGTGAACAAGCATTGATGATGCCTTGGTGACTGAATTGGCACTTGGGAAAATGTAGATCATTAAAGCTACTTTGTGTTAAACAAAGGGAATCAATGAAGTGAATGTAGTGGTCAGCCAAATGGACAATTGTGAGCACACTTAATGTTTTTTCATTCACGAAATGCTCCTTGGAAAGATGTGTTCAGCCCTTTAAATGTGGTTGCGCATCACGAACATGTGGTTACGCATCACGAACAGGTTGAGATGAAGCTTCCTATCAACAAGCTTTTAATTCAGCTGAAGTTCCCATGTACTTGAATTAAATAATGCACAATGCATTTATGATCTTTGTGTAACCCGAACAGCCACTTTTCATGTCCCTATGAGCAGCTTTTGACAATTAAAGCACCTTGTGACCTTTGGTGAAACCAAGCAACCATGCCTAGTGAGAGCATTGATTCCTTTTACTAATCACGAAATACCTCTTGAGAAGTTATTTTTATCTCTTTAAAAGTTGGGAGGTGCAATTAAGCTTTTGTTGGCCGACCATTTATGTCCCTAAGACACATTAAACATGTTGATTAGAACATATTAATTAGGCATTAATATTTAACCAAAAACTAACAACTAACTTAGGAGATATTTAAATACTTATCAAACAACACAAAACATAATTAATATTTATACTAAAATAACTAAATGGTTAAAACCTTATTTCTAGTAGTTTAATTAACTTAATAATTAGAGTTTTATGTGCAGCACATTGCATGAAATACATGTGTTGCAAGAAGTGCACGAGTTGTATGAAATGCATGGGATGCGCGAAGTGTTTTCCCAAACTTGTTTAATTAAACCCATGTCAGCTTCTTTGAACTTCTTGTCTTGTGTACGAGTGATTAGTAGCTCGACTGGATAGTTCGAGGCTTGTCCTTCATCAAAGGCTTTGGTTGGGTCCATGCTCACAACATTATTGCTCACAACATTCATGCTCGCATCAAAGGTTTCACTATTAGCTTGCTTGACATCGAGGGCATTGGTTGGGTTCGTGCTCGCATTAAAAGTCTTACCACTTCGAAATACCACTACCTTGCAATGTTCCTTACCCAAACTTCTTGTATTTTTTGTATCGCTCAGCAAGGCTCCTCACGGTCTATTACGAAGCTCCGTAGCTAACTGACACATTTGGTTCTCCAAATTCTTCAATGTTGCAGCTTGGCTTTGGATCAAGGCATCATTCTTCATTGTGTACACCTTCAACAAGTTCTCCAAACTATTGATGACTCAAGTTAGGGTGGTTTTTGAGCTTGTTGATTAAGCCCTTTGGATTGGTTGGGTTTATGCTGGATGTAGTTGTTGTTCGGTCCATTTCCTTGTTTGCTCCAAGAAAAGTTCAGATGGTTTCTCCAAGAGAAGTTGGGTTAGGGTTCTTGTCTACTTCTATTTTGATGTTGATTCCCCAAGTAATAAACTAACTTGGCATTTGATGGATAATTCTCGAAAGAATTTCCATCATCACAATACACGCAGGAGACAACATTAAATTGACTTAGTGATTGAGCTGCAAAATTATTCACACCATTAGCGATAAATTGTTTTAACATAGAGGAAATAGATGATACTTGAGCTGAGAGTAAAGTGAGGTATCAACTTCATGAACTCCGGCTACACGTCTTCTTAAAGCTGATCGATTTGTTGGCCATTGAGAGTTGTTGCTAGCGATCCTCTCGATAATCTCATAAGCCTCGTTATAAGACTTGGACAAAATAACACCATTCGTAGAAGAATCTACCATCAATCTTGTGTGTGCGTTGAGACCATTGTAAAACATCTCCAACTGGATACAGTGAGGAATCCCATGATGAGGACACTTACGAAGTAACTCTTTTATCACTCCCACACCTCGTACAAAGACTCGTCATCCAATTGTTGGAAAGTGATTATCTCATTTCGCAACTTAGCATTTTTGCTAGGTGGAAAATACTGAATCAAAAATCCTTCTGCTAATTCTTGCCAAGTAGAAATTGAACTTGGTGGTAACGAATTAAGCCATGCTTGTGCTCAATCTCATAATGAGTATTGAAACAACTTCAACCTCAATACGTCTTCAGTCACACCAAAAATTTTGAATAAATCACTCACCTCCATAAGTAATCGAAGGTGAAGATGTGGATCTTCCATGGGCATTCCACTGAACTGGCCCACTGTTTGTAGCATTTGAAACATCACTAGTTTCAACTCAAATTGTGGTTCCTCATTATCCGGCCTCCTAATTCCTAGATTTAACTCACTAAAGAGTGGCACAACGTACTGTCTAATACAACGATCCCTATCGTCGGTAATGAGGATAGGATTGCACACATAATTGACTCCATTACCTTGTCCATGATTTTGATTTCTATGGTCCATCTTGGCTTGTCTTTAGGCTAATCGTTCGCATCTTCTCTATCTAAATGTTTGCTAAATTTTAGGGTCTATAGGGAGTAAATCAATGATTTGATATATGTTCATAAACACCTAAAAAGAAATTCACAAAAATAAAAGAATAAATTAGTAGTGTTAGAAATAAAATTAAAAACCAAATTGAAAATAATTAAATTTACAACAAATTACTAAGGTAACAGTTCCCGGCAACTGTGGTAAAAACTTGTAATGCGTAGGTTTGTGCAAGTGTACACAGTCGTCATCAAGTAATAAGTAAGTAATAGAGTTATCGTCTCTATAGGGGCTATATATATTAAGGCATAAGTGCAAAATTAGCCCCTAACGTTTGGTGGTTTTGTCATTTTGGCCCTTATCGTTTTTTTTGGGCCATTTTCATACACAACCTTTGTTTTTTTGGTCAAATTGATCATTTTTTAACGGTCTTACTGACGTGGCCGTTAGTTGACTAACGGTGCTAACGTGGCAAAATTTTTTCACAAGTGAACATTGCCACGCAAGCATATGCTGACGTGGTATAAGACAAAATATGCCACGTCAGCAAAAATTAATTATTTTTTAAAATATTTTAAAATTAATTTAAAATTATTTTTAAATATAAAATTATTAAAATCATAATCATTAAATTTTTTGGGGTTGTTTTTTTGCTCTAATTCTCATTCTCTTTCCCATTCCCCCTTCCCCTTCCCCTTCCTCTTCCCCTTCCTCTTCCCCTTCAATAGGGTTTCTCTTCCTCGATAGTGGTCTAAGGAAAGAAAGTATGATCGATAATCTTTTGCTAATGGTAGCGTCTTTTTCATCTCTAATTTCATCTATGCTTCAGGAAAAAGTTTAACCTACCTGCTAATAATTAATATAATAAGAAAGGGCTGGCTGCTCTCCTTAATTTCACAAAGAATTGAGTGGTTTTTTTCCTTGCCCTTAGTGAAGCGAGTGGCTTCTGCCCTCCAATTTTGTATTTGAGTGGCTTTCGCTTCTCTTCATTGAAATCTAGATCTTCTCTTTCTGTGTCTATCAATCTTCCTACCTCAAGACCCTGTTGTCTCTTGCGCTTGATTGTTTGATAGAGACCGACCTGCTTTCATAAGCACTTGTTGGCAAGTTCGGAAGAAGGCTTTGAGGGGAACTAACTCGATGTGGCTAAGGTTCAGTACTGCTTCTCGCTTAGAATCTCTTCCAGCTGAGCTGCACTAACAGGCTTACGTAAAGTACAGATAATGTGAGTGACTACATGCGAAAGCTTTTGCTTCTTCCTTTCCTTTTGCTAGCAAGTAGCTCTCCTTTTTTCCTGTAGTTCAGGATTCCCTGTCTATGCATCTATTTAGTCAAAAGGATAGTTCAATCGCTCTAAGTAAGTACTCTAACTTGAATCAGCATCTCAAATAGGGCGATATCAGGCCTTCTGTGCGATATCGATCTTCTGTTTTTTTTCTCCTTCTCGTTCCTTTTTTTGTTTGTTTTGGTAGTGTAACAGTAGTGCAAGTGGTGGGGAAGGGGGAAGGAGAAGGAGAGCAGAAAAAACCCAAAAAATTTTAATGATTATGATTTTAATAATTTTATATTTAGAAATAATTTTAAATTATTTTTAAAATATTTTTAAAAAATTATATTTTAAAAAATAATTAATTTTTATTGACGTGACATATTTTGTCTTATATGCCACGTCAGCATATGCTTGCATGGCAGTGTCCACATGCGAAAAAAATTTGCCACATCAGCACCGTTAGTCAACTAACGGCCATATTAGCAAGACCATTAAAAAATGATCAATTTGACCAAAAAAACAAAGGTTGTGTATGAAAATTGCCCAAAAAAACGATAAGGGCCAAAATGACAAAACCACCAAATGTTTGGGGCTAATTTTGCACTTATGCCATATATTAATCAATCAATTGTAAAGTTAAATTAAACAACTTGGTAGAAACACAATATATTTGAGAGTGATGTTGATAAAAATTAATTAATTAAAACTAAATGTGATTAAACCTAAGATGATATTTAACTAAATGAATGGATGGATTTTAGTAGCAGAAAACACAGTCACAACAATTAATAACATATATAAACTTGGATAATCACATTAATTAACTTAATTCATTCTTAGCATGCTTATTAATATTCGGAAAACATTCCATGATAACTCGATCTTTCACGAATTTGGAAACCAAATTAGGTCCTTTCGAAATCCTTTACTTAGTACTTATGCATTTTATTGATCATATTAAACTAAAGGTTTCTTAGCATTCATGTTAGGTAACAAGGACGTGTTAGGTTTGAAACAGTTTAATCACACAAATCTAAAATTTGTGCAAGATAATAGAGCTTGTTAAAGTTATTATGAACCTACAATTTAATCAAGTTAGGTTCTAAATTGAGCATGCACATTTCAATTATTATGTCCACTAGTTGTCGTCTGGTTAGGATCGCTCAGCTAATTCAAATGCATCCAATCACGTATGAATGAAATACATACTTGAATTTAATTGATAACATGACTGATTGAGGCACAAATATCATAAGCATAAATCAAATGAACTTTATTAAAATAATGCAATCATCCTAGCTTAAATAAAATTAAGCTACCATTGTTGATAACAAAATCGAAGAACATTTAGCAAACATGTAACACCCTTAACTCGTCACCGTCGCCGAATTAGAGTTACAAAGCATTACTAAACAATACAAAACCTTTAACATTAAAACAAAGATCAACATGCAAATTACATAACAACATTCAAGAACATAATTTAATTATATAAAATATACACTTATGGGCCTAAAATCGAGCTTTTGGAGCCCTAAAATCAATTTAAAAATAGAGCAGGATCCATTTGAAACAATTAAGAATGTTTTGGGAAAAAATAAAAAATTGGGAAAAAGGGGTCACACGACCATGTCTCAGCCCATGTGTTCACCCGTGTGGGAACTCAAAATAGGGTCACACGGTCGTATCGTAGGCCGTATGCCAAATCATATGTATATTTGATGTTGGGTCACACAACCAGGTCACAAGCCGTGTGCTTCCAAAACAGACCCTAAAACAAGCCAAAATAATGCCAAACCTTGCCTGACAAGATACATTATTTACGTTCACATTCACTTCATCAAAACACTTCCAAATCCCACTCAAAACATACTCAAATCAATCCTCCTATAAGTTCTAATCAATATGCCATTCAAGGCACCTCAATTCACACCAAATTATTTCATTCAAAAACACATTATACTCTAAACATCCATCCAATAGCCATTTTCACCACATATTAACATGTATCAAACCATATACTTACAATACACCTAAAGGTAACCACAATATATGCCTTACCAAAACATTCCAAGCCCCACCAGTATATGCATACAAAGCATAAGCAAGCTAAGTTAACCAAACAACATATTCAAAATTCTTAAAACATAAAAGCCTTATACATGCCAATTATAACCTTAGCCAAAAATCGTAACTACCAAAAGAAATTGTTGGATAGTGTGATCATGCTTCGACGCTGATTTTAACCATTTGAGCTTTCCAATGATCTACAAAACATAGAAAAACAATTACGTAAGCAGCTAGTGCTTAGTAAACTCGTATAATAGGAACCTAAACTTAGCAAACTTAAAATGATTAAATCATCAATCATTGACCACAAATCATATAGATACTTTCTTTTCCTATTCACAACATTCCACATGGTTAGTAGATATACATAAAATTATACCAACCAATGAATTATAGTACATATCATGAAGTGAATTTCCATATACAACAATTTATTACATGTTCAATTAGTTACCTTTTTAATTCATACTTCTCCTTTTTATATGTTCATTAACATGAACCAATGTATACATACATCATTTCATTTTATACTTTAATTCTATTTTGTTTCATATATTACCTTACTATTCCATATTCTCAATATATGCACCTTTTCGTTTTAAACATTAATTTCCTGTTGAACTATCAACCATGCTTTCTAAATCATTTAAACCTTATATTTTTCTATTCATCACAATCCACATAGTTAGTAGATCACTTGAAAATATAACATCTATGTAACCTAACATATTATGAAATGAATCTCACACCTCTATCCTTCATCACATAATAAATTCTCTTCCTTTTCAATTCATTTACACATGCCATCTTTTAATTTCATAAGATCATTAGTAATAACAAGTTTTTATACATGTTTTTCCATTAACCTTTACTTACCCATTGAAGTTAAGAAAATAACATCAGGTAATTCAAATAATATTTTTAGTGCAAGTTACCTAATACAATACACTGACACGAAACTTGCTGGGCTCAAAGCCTGATAATATACACTGGCACGAAGCCTACTAGGCACAAAGCTAGATAAATACACAGGCACGAAGCCTGCTAGACTCTAAGCCCGATCAACTCCGGCATGAAGCTTGCTAGGCACTAAGACCGATAAACACCAGTACAAAGCCTTCTAGGCACTAAGCCAGATAAACACCGACACGAAGCCTACTAGGCATTAGGCCCGATAAACACTGCTTACAACTATTTAATTTTGTAATATGTTTTACGAGTTATTATTTAATAACATGATATAGAATTTAAAGATTAACTCATTGACAAAGAATTTATATAAACGCAAAATTAAATAAAATGAACTTACCTGTACCAAAATGATGCCCTAACGTGATCCAACAACTAACCCAATATTTTGACTTTTCCGTGATTAGTGTTCGTTTAAGTCGTTCCTTGATCTAGATAAATATACATTTATTCAATTAATCCCATTCTGGCATTCAAAATAACTAATTTAGACTACAACCCTTAAAAATAAAAAATTACAAAGTTACCCTCAAAGTTTACCATTATACAATTTAGTCCCTAAATCCAAAACTTGCAATTTCACCATTTTTAACCATAAATTATGCTAGATGATTTTTACCTAATCTTATAGAAGCCCTTATTTATCATCAATTTACAATATTTTCATTGAATTTTATCATTTCCATAAACAAGTCCCTAAACCTTCAAAACATAAAAAATTACTTAACAAAATATGTCTATTTAACAACCAAGCTTAATAATCTACCCTAAAACTTCAAGAACATATCATATTCATACATGTCATAATTTATAACATTTAACAATTTTACAAATTGACCCTCAAGATAGCTATAGATTAAGCTAATATGAGCTCAAAAACATAAAAATTATTAAAAAGGGGACAAAAATCACTAACCATGCATGAAGATTCAACTTGGCCGAATGTATTCCAGCCTAGAAATGGTGGTTTTCGTTGCTAAGCTCCAATAATGAAGAAGATGAAGTGTGTTTCTTTTATTTATAATAATTAAATGCTTAATTACCATTTTGCACTTATGATAAACCTTTAAAATTTCAACAATTTAAGGTAGAAAATCGTCCACCATCTAAACATTTGGTGTAATTACCATATAAGTATTACTTTAAAATTTTCATAACCATTTGACCCCTTTAATATATAGAATTTAACTTTTGCAGCTTTTACAATTTAGTCCTTTTCGCTTAATAACCTATTTAAACGTTAAAATTTCTTAAACAAATTTTAATATAACCCTAATAAAACTTCATAAATATTTAATAAAATATTTACAGGCTCATTTTATAGAAACAAGGTCTTGAAACTTCATTTTCCAAAACCACTTGACTTTAATGATTTACTACTTAAACCTAATTATTCATTTAAATAGCATAAATTATCAAATAAAAAGTTTATTATAAAACTATATTTGACTTTCAAGTATTAAATACTGATATTTACAAATTCACTCGTCGATTTTGTGGTCTCGAAACCATCATTTTCAACACCATTGAGAAACGGGTTGTTACAGAACATGATAAATTTTAAATAATAAGAAAACAAAGAATAAACCCTATCGAAGTGGCTATCACCCAGACTCCGAGTGAAGATGACTCCTTTAAATCTTTGCTTCGCTCTTTTGCTAATGGCTCTCCAAGGTGGCCGACCAAGGGATCTTTCAGAGGGTTTTGTTGGCTAAAGTATGAAGGGAATGATGATGATGCTAGGCGTGGGAATGAAGAGAACAAGAGAATGAGAGATTGAGATAGAATTGAAGAAATAATGGATAAAAGGATGAAGGGATGATTTGAGAAGTGAGATTGAGGGGCTAGTTTACTACTGGCCATGGGTTGAGGAAGTCAAGTTTGGTTGTTTGCTTGATTTAAGCATTCAACCATGCTAAATCAAGCATAGATCAAAACGAAGTCAACTACAATCTTTTGCGCTGAATTCTGGATTTTTCTCAACTGCAGGGACTTCTAGCATTTATCCTAAAATTCTTTATTGGGCATTAAATAATTAATTTACCCATTTTATAATTTTTAACCAATCCAATTAATGAAATAACACATGTCCATTAAATAAATATAATTTCATGTTTTAATTAATTTAATTTGCATGGCCCACTTTACTATTAAAATATAACATGTTAAATAAAATCATAAAATAAGTCATTTTGTGTGTAAAAACTATATAATAAAGCATAAAATCACATCTTTATAATTTTCATGTCCCAGTTTAATATTTAAACAAAATTCATTAATTTATTAAATAATTACTCGGTCTTAATATCATTTTCAAGTTAAAAGGTGATGAAAATATATAGAAAAATCCTATATGTTTTCGAATTTACAAATTCACTAAAGAAGGTTTTTTTGTAGAGGACAACTAATCATACATGTTACTCATTGAAATTTTCCCAAGACAACTCATTTGTGTAGATGTAATGATAGATGTTGAGTTTATGGCTATACACTCAAGATCATTCTAGTAAAGTAACTACCCATAAAGCTCTTCTTGAGATAGAATGATGGTCAAACGTGAAATGATTATTAATACGTGTGAATACCTAAGGGATTATGTTCACATATTAATTGGATGGAAATCCATGTTCTTATTAGTTGATTAAGATTGCCCCAAGGTGACTTAATTCAATAAGTGTAGGAATTATCGTTGTAATGGCTTACAAATGTTTTCAAGGTTTAATGTAAGATGCATGCATCATCTTAATGCATATTGTTTGTTGCAAAAAGTTTTCCAAATATTTTCTTAATATACAGATATTAATGAATGGGTGTTTTATTTTTCAGTTCGAAAATGACACCTACTCCCTTACTAAACAAACTCATTGAAAACAAACTGAATGGAAATATCTATAAGGAATGGAAAAGGAATGGCATGATTGTCTTAAAATGTGAGAAACTCAAGACGGTTAATAAATGCCCTTTAGCCTACCAAGTTGAGGCTAGAAATTGCTGGGAGGAATCTGATGAGATAGCTTGTTGCTATATGTTGGCAAGCATGACTAGTACCCTTTATAAGCAATTAGAGAGTTGTAAGACTGTGAAAGCAATTCTAGATAAATTAAAGGACATGTTCAGAGGCCAAGCTGCCTTGGCTTGACATTTGACTATAACTAATTTGATGAATGCCTAGTAGAAACTCGGTACTTTGGTCAAAGATCATATGATTACTCTTATGGGATACTTAACCAAGGTCACGGATAATGAGGCTAATCTGAACTAGAACACATAAATTGAAATGGTGTTTAAAAGTTTGTCCAAGGACTTTGTAGCTTTAGGATTACATATAACCTTGGAAACAGGAAATTGATGCTTACACAACTAATGAAAGAGTTATAATCTTATGAGTTGATGTTGAATGGCGGTCAACTAGTCCAAAAAAATAGAAGCAAACTTAATGACGTCTTCTTCCTCTAAAGGGAAGGGAAGACATGTTAAGAGAAGCAAAGCTAAGTCTTCTAGGCCACCTAAAGTAAAAAGGAAGAGAACTAAAAATCCTAAAGACTTGCCTAAGTCTAAGTGTTTCTTTTACAAAAAAAGCACTTTAAGGCCTATTGCAAAGAGTGGAAGGATTAGCTAGCCAGTAGCGGTAAATATATGAAACGCTTTATGATAGAGATTTGCTTAGTGGGAGATTCAATAGAGCATTGGTTCATTGATCTGGGAGTTACTAACCATCTGTGTGTTTCTCTATAAGGGTTCAAGGAAACAAAATATCTTAGAGATAAGAGTCTATAATTTCAAACTAGAAATGGAACAAGTGTAGCAGTTGAAGTAGTGGGAGATGCACATCTTTATTTTCATAATTTTAGGAATATTATTTTAATATACGTTTTCTATGTACCTATTTTCAAGAGAAACTTAATTTCTATTGCAAGATTATTTATAGATGGCTTGACTGTGACTTTTAATAATAGTATTGCAATTTTTAGAAATTGTAATCTTATCTGTAATGGATGGATGTCATATAATATCTGCTTTATCTAACCAAAGATGTACGCACTACTTGAAACTAAATTAACGAATAAAAGACTTAAGACTTCTAACTCTAACGAGGTGTACCTTTAGCATTTGAGACTTGGTCATATTAACTAAAAAGAATTACTAGATTTGTGAAAGATGGCACCTTAAGTTCGCTTAAGGAAGTTGAACTTCTCTATATGGAAAGTGGCAAACATGAATTAAAAATATATATTTTTTCACCTCAAGAATGAATGTGGACAAGATGTATCTGGAAAAACATTTGTTTAGGTTCATTCTAAATATGTTTTTAGTAATTTTTTAGTTTTATTTTTTATAAAATATTAGTTTTAGGTTATTATTAGTTTAAAAATATATAAATATAAATTTATATAAATATATAAAATATATATCAATATATAAAAGTGTATAAATTTATAAAAATTTAAAAATATATACAATTAACAATATATAAAAAGCATATAATATTTTTAAAAATATATAAAAAAGTTACAATATAGAAATTTATAAATTTATAAAAATATATAAATGAACTAAAAAGCATGTCTAAATATGAATCTAAAAAAATAATTATCCTAATACATTTGAATTTGAATAGCTATTTATCTATGTTCATTCTTAATAATTATTGTATATTTTATTAATTAATTTATATATTTTAATTTAGGCTCAGTGGGTTTTCCTTAGTAAAAAAATTCTACAAATTTGTTACTAGTAGTAGGCATATATGCTCTGTAACACCTTATTCTCGGTCCAGTCGCCAAGTCCAAGTAACAGGACGCTACACCACTATCTCATCTCGTTTTCCTCACAAATTGTCACATTAATAAACATGCATCTTTTTTTTTTTTTTTTATTATAGAATTGATACGAATTATAATTCATACATACTACTTATTGTTAAAACATGACATACATACTTTAAGTGTACTGAAAATAACAATCAAACATGCAATTGGGTCATTTAGCAAAATTTCTCAAATAACAGTCTCAAGCATCATATTTAAAGTCCACAAATTCCAAGTATAATAGGCATGCAAACAACTAAAAACCTCATAACAAACCAATATTAAATATACCACATTGCCTTAATCCTCAAATAAAAATAAGCAAAAAACACCTACTAAAAATGCAAAAGCTTTTCAGCTTAGATCACCCCTCGAAGGCTACACCGCTCACACTAACACTACAAAACTGTAATGGTTAAAAAGAAGTGGGTGAGCTTAAACAAGCTTAGTGAATGTTCAAAATAACTACTACGCAAACAAGCTATTGTGCATTAATGAAACAGTCATATAACGTATTCATAATATTACCAAATTTAGTGTCATATTACATACGTTTTAACATCTTACATGAGTCTATCTACAAATAAATCACATTAATATTTAAGCATACATCACATTAATATTTAAGCATAAATCATATTAACATTTAAGCACAAATCACATTAATCTTTAACTATAAATCACATTAACTTTTAAGCATAAATCGTACTAATATTTAAGCACAAATTACATTAATATTTAAGCATAAATCACTTTTATATTTCAGCCCAAATCATGTTAATATTTAAGCCCAAATCACATTAATGTTTAAGCATATAACACATGAATCATAACACATTTAATAATAATTTTACTCTTGAGGTTATGAAACATAATGTGAAATCTATCACTACACATCAGATAAGCGGACCTCCAAACACACCAAATATATGTCTTATAGAGTCGAACATGTCTCATAAGTGAAGCATAAAGCTAACACTCTCCAAACACACCAACACACATACCCTGTTGAATGGAGCTTAGCTCGCATTCTCTTATCTTTCCAAAACTGTCCCAAGGCCTCAATGCCCAAATCACATAACAGGTATAGGTGAGTACTCATAATCCTATGGCATGCCAACTATATTCAACAGTCTCATAAGATCACAAGGCCAAAATATCCATATTATTACTACACATTTACTTATCGATTTTCCGCACATAAACAGTACATATTCACATCATTAGCACAATTTATTCACTGTCACATGGCATGGAAAACATACCCACATATTTTCTATCTAATGGCATGAATAACATACCCAAATATTCACTTTCACAACAATTATCACAAGCTTATAACACATGTCATAGCATCTCATATATGTTCATATTTTCACAATTGAATAAGCACACATATATCACATTTAATCAATAATTGTGAGAACACTTACACTTGAAATTTAGAGTAGGGGTTTAGGCTACCTCTAAATTTCCAAATACACAATGAATCATCTACGAGCAATGATTCCAAAACACTCACCAAAATATAAGCTTTTCATCGAAAACTGAAAGCTTAGACAAGCTTCCCTTTGACTTTATTTGTAATTGTTGAAGGTCCTATTGACTCATACACTTCAACAAGACGTATCATACTAATATACAAACAACAATCAATCATCAACTCATCTCAAACAGTCATAAACAATAGCCTAAGTTATGTTCTCTTTTAATCAAAACCTTTAATATATAAAACTTTAAATTCTAATATCTCGGTCTACACTTAATCTTTTCACATGAAATGAATTTCGTTCATCTACATATTCATCTACAACTAATTCTCAACCTTTAAACTACACAAAACTATACGTTTTAAGGTATCAAAATTTTTCGACATACAATGACTATTTACAATGAAAATTCATTAAAATTCTATAAATCTTAACGAAACTTCAAGATATGTTTAGAAACCTTCTAAGCATGTTAAAAATAAATAAAAAACACTTTAAAACCAAGTTTTTATCCACAAACCCGAAATTCACCATTAATGATCCGATTTTTAGCAATTATTTAAAACATGCATTTAATGGCTAAAAATTCAGTTTAAGAGACTATATATCATTTAAAACTCATAAGATATTGAATGGTTACCTTTTTTTGAAGAAAAATGAGCTTTGACACAAATCCAAAAAAACCCACTTTTGGAGATGATGATGATAAAGTTTTTGGCAGTTTTTCTTGGTTTTAATGAATATTTAAAGTTCAAAAGTTATTAGAAATCAAAAGGGATTAGGGATTGGTGATCAAAAGAAATTGGAAGAAATTGGGAGAGAAAATGATGACACAAAATATGGGGAGGAGTTTTTGACCTGAAAATATGGAGAAGCGATTTTAGGCTTATTTTGGATATTTGGTCAAATTGCTTCATAAAAACTCTTAATTTTAAATCTTTTACAAATTAATTCTATTTTCGAAATTAAATATATTTAAAACTAATTTTCAGAAATTAATTTAATTTTCTAATAGTCATTGTCGAAAATATTATCAACTACCCAACTTATGAAATTTCGAACACATTTAAGCCAAAATTCCTATTTTATCCTCCAAATTTTTAGGCTAAATTTTGATGTATAACATGGTGTACATTAAAACTACTTTTCTAATTCTAAGCAATTTTGAAAACAGTGCAATGCAAGTAATTAGCTTCGTTTCAACCGTGTTCAGCACATCTTGCTTTCAATTGTTCTATGAGTAATTCAAGGAAACAAAACTTGCATTAATTAAGTTAACAATTTTTTAGAATTCTAAAAGATTTATTGTCTTTCTCTGCTAAAATCTAATTAAATTTTATTTTCACTATTACATTTTTTAAAGAAAAAAAATAAAAAAAAATAAAATTTAACTTAATTTCAGATTATAATATTTTAGCCAAAACTTGATCGGTTGATGGAGTGATAAACTCAATTTTTTTTTCAATTTTTTAATATTTTCTTTCTGAATATTTGTTCGTTGGTCTTTCCAAATGCAATTAAAATAAATCATGCACAATTAAGAATTTAAATAAAATTTTCATAAATTAAATAACAACAATTTAAAAAGTTAAAAACTTGTATCCAAAAATTTAAGCTCATGAGAAGCGTACATCCAATCATCCACGTATGTCATTAAATCTGCATTCACATTTTTCGAATTTCTTTCTCACTTGATCATATTCGAGTTTGATAGTTTCAAAGATTACTCGACACCTTGTGTAATTTGAAACATATCACATTAAACTATGGCCGATTGCCGCCATTCTCGGTTCATTCAACATGGCTACAAGGTATGTGCTACTCCTTAGCGGGCACCTTCTCACCATTCGAATTGGAGAGTGTACCACCTGAACTCCGAGAACTCATCAACGTGAAATGGGTTTTCTCTTCCATTTTTATTTTCTATTCTTCTTTATCTTGCTGATTTTGATTATTTGATTTTTGATTTTTCTCATAGGTTCACCTTGGTGTTATTTGTTGTTGGTTGCTGCTATTTGTGGGTATGTGAGTAGTGTTCGGTTTAGGGGCACAGTGAGGGTGATGGTGGAGATGAATGGAGGCAGTGCATTGAATGGCCCTTGGTAGTGGTGGTTTGGTGATCTTGGCATGACCAGCAAGTGTAGGGTCCCAAGGACCAAATTGTAACATTTAAAAAGTTAAGGAGACTTTTAAATTCCCTTTCTTTAAAAATTTTGACTTTTTGTATTTTTTTCATTAAATTTTGTTTTTTATAATTATTAAAATATTGTAAACTTATAGATAAATAAATCTAATATTAATGGGCCAAGGCCCAAAACTTTTATTTAGTATAAAAAATAAAAAGAATATGACCTAAATAGGGAAAATTGCTTGAAATTCAATCAAATCGCTCAAATTAATTGTTACGTGTAAGCATTGATTAATAATTTAAAATTTGCATTCCATTTGAAATTTGAATTTAATATTTAGTAGATCCGAACAAAAGTTGGCATCTATAGCATTATTTATACAATTTTTATAATTAATCATAATTTTTTTAATATATTGATGTGATTACATGATAGTATCTGTTCATACTTTTTTAATCCTTTGACAACTCACACACAAGTGCTCGAACTCGAGACCCCTAAGATGAACAATATCATCTTTTTCACTAGAGCCACTTGTTGAGTTCTATAATTAATTATGACTATGTATATTGTTTAATGACAAAACTTGTTGTCATCATCTACCAATTATAAATTGACATTACTTATTATTGTCATTCCTGCTATTCTTTAATAATATTATGTGATGATATAGTATGTCATTAACAATGTGACAATATCTCTTTCATCACTTATATTTTGAACACTATATCATTCATTACTGGTGGCAATTTGATAAATAAATAATAAATACGAATCTCATGTGATGGTCTGATGGTTAAGGGTATTCACAGTTTCAGGTGTGACCTAAGTTCGAGTCATGCTAGTCGCGCTTGTTGTTCGTGTTTTGCCTTATTATTGCAATTCACCCAAAAAATAACAAATATGTATATCATTTGGTGACAAAACTATTGTCATTAATAGGGGTGTGCAAATTTCGGGTAAAATCGAATAAATTCGATTAATTGGTCAATTAATCGAATTTATTCGATTGGGGTCGGTTAATAATTTTGAAAGTTCAATAAACAGTTAATTCGATTCGAAATCGATCGGCTGACCGAATTAATCGAACTTAATAAATAATATGATAATATATAAGTATTTTTTTATATGTTTTATACTTGTCTTAACCAAAAATCGGTCAATTAATTGGTTAATTTTTTATATGTTTCATACTTGTTTTAACCAAAAAAAACATATAAATTTCAGTTAACCGACTGAATTAACAAAAAATGTTCGATTTTGTTAATTCTTTTTGAAAAAATTTTAGTTCGATTAACAGTTAATATCTTGGATTTTGCCCTTTGAGAAAAGGGATTCTCAAAAAGAGTTGACCAAGACTTGTAGAAGTGAAGATCGATGTCTGTCCCAATCTCATTCAACCAGGATCGTGGAGGTTTAAAAGGGTTGGTTAATTCGGTTAATGGTAGTTCGGGTAAGTTAACAGATTCAACACCCTAGTCATTAATGTTATTATTTTATTATATCAAGTGACAATATAGTACAACATTGACACTCTTACGATATTTCATTACTCAACTATATGTCAAATGTTATTTCATTGTTAGTGATGGTAAGAATTATTAATGACAAAATTTTATATGATTATGAGACACAATTAATTGTCATGGAATATTAATTATATGATGACATTAGACATAATCGTCACCATTTTATCAACAATACTTGATGCATAATGATACAACATCACCATTAACATTTAGTGACACACCTAACATGACAAAGGTAACGAACATAATTTGTGCCACCAAATACTAATAGTAAAATAAATGTAATTTTCAGTGACAATATTTTAGACGTCACTAATAAAAAATTAGTTGTAGTTATTGAAAAGTGTACAAAAATGTACGTGTAAAATGAAATAATATGTTAAGAGCATAAATGAAGTGTTAAGTGTCCGTTAGGTAAATACAAAGTGGTATTGAAGAGATATTATAGTAATTATTAAATTACATGATGCTAATGATTAAATTGTAGAATATTCAAAAGTGATTAAGTGTACTAAAATTTTGAAAAACATATCTAAGTATAGTGATACATGGAACTAAAGTGAATTTTAAAGTGAGGTTATAGTGACTAATGAAAATGGGACTAAATTGCAAAATATGCAAATTTGAGAAGTAAGATAAATTATTGTTTTTATGTTGGACGTGAAATGCGTCAGATGGTATACTATATTTCTAGTATTGATTAAATATTATTATAGAGCTTATTTAATTTCTATAACAAGAACTAAATTGAAAAGAATTCAAAAGTATGTAAATTATGTTCTAAAATGTAAAGTGAAGCTAATTCTATTATATTTGCCCATGTAGGCAATATATGAACTAGTAGAATATAAATGACATGCCATTAGGAAATATTTAGTGCACTCTTTATTCTGTTGATGCACTTTTATAACACCGATTAATCCGTCCAGTCGTCGGACTTGAGCTACAGAATACTATTGTTATAATCGAAATAGAACACATTCAGTTCACATTGATTATTTCAAATAAACACAAAATAATTCATAAATACACAATTAATACTCAAACTAAATAGAAATCAAACAATCATAGTCAATTTATTTCATAATCAGCAAATACAACATTTCTCAGGCCTTATACGAGCTTAAGCATGCTCCAATATCACCCAGAATTTGACTAGCACTAATTTACAACATTTTCAAAATTTCAGATCAAACATGTCATAATCAAATCCTTCAAATAATAATTTGTGTCATAAGTAATATGATATATATAATTTTAAATTTGTATGCCATTAATCTGTCACTAACACACTCACAATATATAATCTTGTTCCATCACGAATTAAAATTTTGTCACTAATTCGATCACAAATCATTCAATTACAATAAGAATCGTTGAATTACAATTAAATATAATATTTTTATTGAAATTTAATTATGAAAAGATATACATAATTTTTTAGACACAATGACAAATTTAGCCCTCAACGTTTACATATTTTGTCAATTTGGTCATTATTCTTTTTTATTTTGAGTTAAATTTAACCATTAACATTTCAAAAAAGAGTCAAACTGCTTTGTTTAATGAAAATTTTGACTATAACATTAATCTTTTACGATGTTGGTATGGCAACCCATGTGACATTCCACGTGTGTTTTATGTTGACATTACCCAATTTGTCTTATATTTCTAAAAAAAATAAAAAAAATAGCATGAAGTACTTATGGATTTCCATGTAAGCTACCATGTTTAAAAATTAAATCACTACTATAAATTGTCTTAATAGTGACAGACAAAATTTATCTCTATTTACATTTTGAGAGAAAATCTATGGTAGGTTTTTTGTCACAAATACACCCCTCACTAACAAAGTCCTTCACAAAATATTATAGAATCTGTCAATAAACTTGTGACAAAAGTTCCATCACAATTTTTTTACTTCACTATAATTTTTGGATCGACAACTACTCGTCACCTCGTTCCATCACTGAAGTTTTATTTTTGTCATTGCTCCCATCACAAAATTCTATGATAATTTTAATTTTTGTCATAAAATTCTGTCACGATTTTAATTTTTGGCACATTCTATTTTTTGTATGCCGTTAATATGTCACTAACATAGTCACAATAAATAATCTTGTTCCATCACAAATTAAAAATTGTCACTAATTCTGTGACAAATCATTCAATTACAATAAAGTAAACACAAAAAAAAATCCTAATAAACCATAACCTAATATAAACTACTAATCAAACTTAAATCATAACCAAAATACCACCTACAACCACAATTCTACCATAATCAAATATCAACAAGAACCAACAAATAAAAATAAATTTTCATAAAAAATCAACAAATCTATTGAAGTATATAACTAAAGAGTTAAAAAAATAAAGATCATTAAGTACTACAAGGTACTTAGAAATATCAATTAAACAATCCTAAGTGATTACAAACCATCCTTGTGGCATATGTATCAATTAACATATAATATATTAAAAAGTTTAATAATATTCAAAATAAATTAACAAATCTATTTTACTTCTTAAGATTGTTCTACCTCTTCTTTGATTTTGTCGTCTTCAAGAACTTTTACTTCCACCCTTAGATGGCATTGTTCCTACATAATCAGAAATAAAAAATCTTTGAAAACACATCTATATTTTGTAATTAAGTATTGAGATCATAACTTTAAATTAGACATAATAATTGTAAAAGTTACAAATTTGTTAAACCTACATAGATTAAGATCATGTTATAAATGGAACAAACACCAAGGTCAGTTTTAGTGGAACACTTACCATATCCAACACAATTCACTCATATAATGTTATTTCCAATATCAACTTCCACATAATAGTTCTTTGATAGATTTCCTAATCCAATTTTAGAAAAATAAAGCTTGAAAAAATATTGTTAAATTACAAATAAATTTGCACCCCTAAACCTAAATTAGTGCAAAGAAAATTAAACCCTATTCTTAATAAATCAAATAGAGCAAGTTAATTGAATATTAAGCCAAAATTTTGTCAAGTTCAAGTATCTTAGCTTTAAAAATAATTAGGGTTAATATAACATTTGGTATCTTAACTTAATATTTTTCCAAATTTGATACCTAAACTTTTTTTTACCTAATTTGATACCTGAACTAGACACTTATTCCTAGTTTGGTACCTAAACTTTTTTGGACCCAATTTGGTACCTAAGTTTTTTTTTCAAAATTCAATTTAGTATCTAAATTTATTAAATATTTTAAAAATTACATAAAACGATAACAATGTTGAATTTTTTTTTGTTATGCTACAAAAATATTGCTAGTTATAGAGAAAATTCATGTTGAAAATAAGTTTGAGCTATGCTTAACAAATTAATATTAAAAAAAGATTAGGTACCAAACTAGGAAAAAGAGTCCAGTTCAGGAGCCAAATTGGATCACAAAAAGTTTAAGTATGAACTGTAAAAAAAAGTCAAGTTTAGGTACCAAAGTAGGAAAAAGTGTCAAGTTTGAGTGCCAAATTGGACAAAAAAAAGTTTAGGTATCAAATTAAGAAAATGTATCAAGTTCATGTACCAAATATTATGTTAAGCCAAATAATTATTAATCTTAAGCATAGGGTGGAAATTGAGAGAAATTAATCATTTAACCAAATGTACCATCGACCTTAAATAGTTGAAATTTTCATCTAGATAAAGATGAAACTGAAAAAAAATTGAAAATGATAATAAATTCAATCATACTTAACCTTTAGAAGAAGAAATTTAAAATAAAATCCTTTCTTGAAGTAATTGGATCTTATGCAATAACTCTATTATAATTAACCATTGTCATAGAAAAACATCAAAATTTAGCCAAATTGAATTCTCTTATAATAACAATTCTCTTCACCAGTTAGTAATATAGAAGAGACTAATGGAATTGCACAAAAGATAAAGATCTTCATATCTACATGTTTATGATTTTTACTAAAATTTCAAACATTTGAATTTCAAAACTTATTGCCTTAACCATATTCTCTCATCTTGAAAATGAATATTTTTTCATGATAAAAGAAAGAATAAATATTTTAAAGAATTAAGCTACTGGAAAGGTTAAGAATAGCTTTTTAAACATTTTAAATTATTTGATAATTAAGATAAAACTTTCCACCTAATTCATTTCTTTTAGATTTTTTTTTTGTGCTGAGCTAAGTTCTTTTCTATGATAAAGATTTTTCACCTAATACTTGACAAAAAGAGAAATGCCTGAAATAGGGTCTCAATGCAAATCCAAAGTAATTATATAGTATTCCTATTAACTTCACTTAATTCCTAAAAAAAAGTATGCAAACCTTAAACATACAACCCAAAAACTATTTTGTCATCAATGAAATGAAGAGTTTTATAAAAATAAATTTAGAATTAATGAAGTCATCCACTCACCATATTTCCATAATATAGTATTGTAACATGTAATTCATCCCTGCCAATTAAATAGAATTGAACTTATATTCAATGGTTAACTGAGTGAAAATAAAATTATTTCTTTAATCTCACATTTGATAATACACGGCTATGTTTTTTTACAATTTACTGATCTTTAAAATAGAGATTGATATAGGGGAGAGACTTTGGACTGGTGTGTTTAAAAGTGTTTGCTATAGTAGGGCATTTATCTTTCAATTTGTTTTTACTCTCATTTGGTTGTTGGAATTTTCTCCTACTACTTTTGCTTATGTTTTTACCTCAACAATCAACTTCTCTTCGTTTATATATTCACTAAAACATGAATGCCAATGGATTTAGCTTCTACAATAGATGAGATGAATGGTTGGGAAGTGCAAGCATATGCTAGTTATTAGTCACTATGATCATAACTTATTTCTTTATTGATGTGTGAAGATAAAAATAAACTTATAAGAACTTAATGAAGGCCTCAAGACATGTATCAATGTCACTTTCTATAAGTTTCTATTCACTCACACCTATATTATGGTATGCAAAAGAGTTATTGGAAAATGAACCTCGAGTATACAATGAAGTCCAATGACTATCTACGTTTTGCACTGACGAAAACAATCCACTAAGTACTGAGTGGAGCATAGCAAGGATATTTCTATAAAAAAAAATATTTCAATCCTATTTATAGGATGTCTCAAGTCTCTTCATAGGTACATAAATACCTAAATGGATAGTCATATATTTAGGAATAAATATAATTATTCAATAGATATTTACTTAAATAATTATGACTATTTGTTAATAATCAAGTGACATAACTTTTGATTACTTGTAACTTTCCATTTGTAACTATTAGAACACTATATATATTGAAATTGTTCCAACAATCTCCCTCCATTTTTAAAATATTCTAGATTTTGATAATCCTAAAAATCAATTTCATAAATGAAGGTGTCTTAAAATTGAACCTTCACTAATTGAAAACATTTAATTGAAATTGCATCGTAGACTATGTTTTAAACCAACTATTCCATTTGAATAACCGAACACATCTCACACAGCAATTCTAACACCAATCAATGCAAATTATCCAGGTACACTATTATGACCATGTGTTTGTAACTTTTTTTCATGAGTGCTGTTAGAGTCAAGCCCTTGAGCTCCTAGAAGCAGCCACACTTCCACTTAAATATGTAGATCCATCAACAGTGTTCCCATAATTATAATATTCTAACATATTTATATTAGGGGTCTATTAAGAGTATAATACTCATCCTTCTCCTTATCAATACGGGTACCTAACACTTTTACCTTGGGATAATATGTAACCCCTCAAACCGGGCCTAGACGTTGTGGTCCAATCTGGGTGATCACATGGCCACAGAAATGGCCAAAAAACGAGTTAAAAATAAATGAATTTAGTTTTGAAAATACGTGCTTAAAATCTCCTTAGAATACGATGGTTTTAAAACATAATTTTAGAAGATATCTTATTTAGTATTATCGGTAAAACATTAAGTTAGTTTAGTTCGATACTCTTCCAAATTATTATCTTTTTCCTAACCAATTTGTTGATTAAATATTTCATAAATGCTTTTCCTAGCACAATTCTTGTTGATACGATACTTGACATTTACTTGTCACTTTATTTTTTGAAGACGATTGTGTACACTTGCACTTTTCCATCGTTCCAAGTTTTTGGTGCCATTGTTGAGGATTGTTAAAATTATTTGTGAAATTATTTGTTTTACATTTTGGTTTAATTATTTTTCTATCTAATTTCTAACTTATTTTTTTATTACTTCAAGTGTTTATGAGTATTGACCGAATTATCGACTTACTCCCAGTAGACCTTGAAATTGAACGAACCTTTCGAGAGAGAAGAAGACAAGCATCTTAACAAAGAGCCGAAGAGATGAACTTCGAGAATCAGAATCAAGGAATTGGAGCTAATCATGCCCAAAATCCTATCCTTATTGCTGATATAGGGATAGAGCCTTGAGACAATATGCTGTATCATTGTTCCACGAGCTTAATTCAGGAATTAGAAGACCCAATTTCGAGGCACAAAAATTTGAACTGAAGCCAGTGATGTTTTAGATGCTTCAGATAGTGGGCTAATTCAGTGGAATGCCTACCAAAGATCCTCATCTTCATTTGACATTGATCATGAAGGTGAGTGATTCTTTAATATTAGCAGGAGTGTCAAAAGATGCACTTTGATTGAAGTTGTTCCCATTTTAACTAAGGGATAGAGCTTGAGCTTGGTTGAACTCATTGCCACCAAATTCTGTTACAACATGCCAAGAGTTAGCAAAACGATTTCTTAGGAAGTATTTCCCTCTAAGAAAGAATGCTAAGTTAAGGAGAGAAATTACTACTTTCCAACAAATGAATGACGAATCTTTGTATGAAGCATGGGAAAGATTCAAAGAGTTGTTAAGGAAGTGCCCTCATCATGGAATCCTACATTGCATCCAATAAGAGACATTTTATAACGGTCTTAATTCGCACACAGGGATGGTAGTAGACGCTTCCGCCAATGGTGCTATTCTTTCTAAGTCTTACAATGAGACTTATGAAATTATAGAGAGGATCGCAAGCAATAATTACAAATGCTCGAATAATTAAGGAAACTCAGAAAGATGAGTTACAGGAATTCATGAAGTGGATTCACTCACTTCACTTGCAGCTCAGGTATCATCAATTTCCTCAATGCTTAAAAATTTTACTACTAATAGGTTTAATAATGTTACAGTTCAGCCACCTAATCAATTCGAGAATGTAGCTTGTGCCTATTGTGGAGAAGGGCACTTGTTCAAAGAATGTCCATCAAACCTAGAATTTATGTACTACATGGGCAATGAAAACCAAAATCGATGAAAGCAAGGACTGTAGTCAAATTTTTACAGCCCATCTTAGCGAAATCACCCTAATTTCTCATGGAGTAATCAAGGGGCTGGATCTAGTAACAACTACACTTAATCAAGACCAACCCAACCACAAGAATTTACTCAGCAAGTTCAGAAACCAACCTAGGTTGAACCTTCTAATGGCTTGGAAAATCTGTTGAAAGCATACATGGTGAAGAAAGATGCTTTGATTTAGAGCCAAGCGACCACATTAAAGAACCTTGAGAATCAAATGGGTCAACTTGCCACTGAACTTAGAAACCACCTACAATATGCTTTGCCTAGTGATATAGAGAACCCGAGAAACTCGAGGAAAAAGCATTGTAAAGCATTGCCATTGAGGACTGGAAAGATGTTGCAACCCAATGCAGTGGAAGTTCAACCAAGTGTTGAAACTCCAGTTTCACTAGAACTAGAACCAAAACCATAATTGGTGAATGTTAAGAAAGAGACTTTTAAACTAGTCAAGTCTGATGATCTAACAACCTTGTTCGATATAGAAGTGCCATAAAAGACGAAGTAGCTAGTTCAAGTTAGAAATCTTCCACCACCTTACCTGTAAAGACATCAAAAGTAGAAGTAGGAAGTCCAATTTAATAAGTTCCTTAATGTACTTAAGCAACTTCATATCAACATTCCGTTGGTAGAAGAACTTGAACAAATGTCGAATTACATCAAGTTCATGAAGGATATCCTGTTGAAGAAACGAAAACTTGGAGAATTTGAGACAGTAGCCCTAATGAAGGAATGCAGTGCATATCTTCAAGACAAATAACCCCCAAAGTTGAAGGATCTTGGATGTTTTACCATACCATGCAACATAGGAGCAACTTATTGTGGTAAAGCACTATGCGATTTGGGTGCGAGCATTTACTTAATGCCCATGTCGATATTTAGAAAATTGAGGATAGGTGAAGTTAGACCAACTACAGTTACACTTCAGTTAGCCCATCGATCTATAGCATATCCTGAAGGAAAAATTGAAGATGTATTGGTTAGTGTAGATAAGTTCATTTTTTTTGTTGACTTTGTCATTTTAGACTTTGAAGCAGATAAAGAAGTACCAATCATCCTAGGAAGGCCGTTCCTAGTAACTGGAAAGACATTGATTGATGTTCAGAAGGGCGAGTTAACTATGTGTGTTTAAGACGAATATGTAACATTTAATGTTTTTAAGTCTATGTGATTTCCTGATATAGTTGATGATTATTCTGCAGTGTCCATGTTAGAAAAGCTAATCATTAAAGAGGAATTCAACTCTACTAAAGATCCTTTAGAAAAGATTTTATTAACAGACCCTCTAAGTGATGAAGAGAGGGAGGAAAACTTAGCTTTACTGGAAGCTAATTCGAGAGAATTTAATCCACAACCTCATTTTAAATCTTTGAAGTTAGAAAGCAGAGATTATAACCAAAAGCGTCAATTGAACAGCCACCTAAATTAGAGCTTAAGGTATTACCCTCACACTTAAATTATGTTTATTTAGGTGACGCTTCTACTTTTCCTGTGATTATTTCAGCACAACTAACTAAGGAGTAGGAAGAGAAATTGATTTAAGTGTTGAAGATATTCAAGAGGGCTATTGGATGGGCCATAGTCGACATTCGTGGTATTAGTCCATTTGTATGCATGCACAAGATTGTTCTTGAAGATGACAAGAAAGGGACGATTGATGGACAACGGAGACTAAACCCCATTATGAAAGATGTAATTAAGAAAGAAATCATCAAGTGGTTAGATGCAGGTATAACTTATCCCATCTTATACAATTCATGGGTTAGTCCTGTCCAGTGCGTGACAAAGAAAGAAGGTATTACGGTCGTAAAAAATGAAAACAACGAGCTAATATCGACTAGAACGATTATGGGATGAAAAATTTGCATCGATTACCGAAAATTGAACAAGAGGACTAGGAAAGATCACTTTCCTTTACCCTTTTTGGATCAGATGTTGGATAGACTCGCGGGGCGAGACTATTATTATTTTCAGATGGGTAATCAGGGCATAATCAGATTACAGTTACACTGGAAGATCAACATAAATTGACATTCACATGCCAATATGGTACGTTTGTATTTAGATGCATGCCCTTTGGTTTATGTAATGCACCTGCTACGTTTCAAAAATGTATGATGGTCATTTTCACTCACATGGTCGAGAAGTATTTGAAAGTGTTCATGGATGACTTCTTAGTGTTCGGGGACACGTATGATGATTGCTTAGCCAATCTAGCTAAGGTACTAAGGTGTTGCAAAGAGACAAACCTTGTTCTCAACCGGGAAAAGTGTCATTTTATGGTACGATAAGGTATTGTTTTAGAGCACCGAATAATAAGACAAGGAATTGAGGTTGATAAAGCTAAGTTATATCTTATCGAAAAGCTTCCACCTCTTACATCTGTAAAGGGTGTTAGGAGCTTTTTAGTACATGTCGGATTCTATCGGAGATCATCAAGGATTTCTCTAAATTGGTAAACTTTAAGCAAGTTATTAGAGAAGGAATCGACGTTCAACTTTGATGAAGAATGTTTGATAGCATTTAATGATCTAAAGAATCTGTTAATTTCAACATCGATTATCGTCACACCAGATTAAGAATTATCGTTCGCGCTAATGTGTGACGCAAGTGACTTCGCAGTCGGAGTTGTGATGGGCCAGTAAAGGAACAAAGTTTTTCATCCCGTCTACTATGTAAGTTGGACTTTGTCGGGAGCTCAGCTGAATTATACGATAACCGAGAAAGAATTACTTGTAGTTGTGTTTGCTTTTGACAAGTTTAGATCTTATCATGTAGGTACTAAAGTGATGGTCTTTAATGATCATTCGACAATTAAATACTTACTTGCCAAGAAAGATGCTAAGTTGAGACTGATTCGATGTGTCCTACTACTTCAAGAATTTGACTAAGAAATTCAAGATCGAAGAGGAGTAGAGAACCCAGTAGCTGATCACTTGTCTAGATTGAAGCCACAAGAAGAGAATTCAACTCTTGTACCCATAAAAGAGACATTCCCTGATGAACATATACTCAAGGTAAGTCATAACACCCTTTGGTTTGCTGATTTTGCTAACTACTTAGCTTGTGGTTTGATTCCCTACGATAAGACATATCAGTAAAGAAAGAAGTTCTTTCACAATGTTAAGTACTACTTCTGGGAAGGGTCGTACTTGTTTATGAAGTGTGTAGATCAGATGATGAGAAGATTTGTGGCAAAAAATGAAGTACAAGTAATATTATATCAGTGTCACACAGCTCCAAGTGGGGGACACTTCGATGGATCACGTATTATGGCCAAAGTAATACAAGTTGGTTTCTTTTGACCGACATTGTTCAAGGATGCATACGCCTATGCCAAAAGTTGTGACCAATGTCAAAGGATTGAAAATGTTACTAATAGAAATGAAATGCCTCGAACAAACATCATGGAAGTGGAATTGTTTGATGTTTGGGGTATTGACTTTCTTGGTACATTCCCTCTGTTATTTGGTAACAACTATATTTTGGTAGCAGTCGACTACGTATCGAAGTGGATTGAGGCCGAGGCATATCCGATAAACGATGCGAAGGTAATGATGAAGTTCTTACAGAAGCATGTGTTCACAAGGTTTGGAATTCCTATAGCCATCATCAGTGATGAGGGGTCCAATTTTGTGAACAAGTGATTGTAGTGGTTACTCGGTAAACATGGAATAAGGCATAAGATTGCTACATCCTACCATCCACAGACGAATGGGAAAGTTGAGCTGGCGAATAAAGAAATAAAGGGCATACTCGAGAATGTAGAGTGTCCAAACCGACGAGATTGGACGATGCTTTATGGGCTTACAGAACAACATTCAAGACACCTTTAGAGTTTGAAGCAGGACAACAAGTCTTACTGTTCAATTCTAGATTAAATTTTTTTCCAGGTAAATTGAAATCTCGTTGGTCCGGTCTATTTACTATCCATCAAGTCTTCCAATACAGAGTTGTGGAACTCCACAATAAGAAAGGTAATTTTTGAGTCAATGCTCAACGGTTGAAACATTATTAGGGATGTGAAATTGAGTGAGATAAATCATCGCTCATTTTATCTGATGATTAATTTTTCTTTTTTTATTTTAATAAAGAAATTAGGATATATTTTCTCGATAAGTATGTTGAAATGAATTCTATCTAGGAGTTTGAAACTTAAGTGGGACCGCTTGTGACCCCTCCAATCTTCCTTGGGAATTAATTTTAACATAATCTTCCAAGAAATTGCTCCCTAAGTTAGAAAATAAATTTTTTTTTTAGAATTTTGCAAATAAAAAGGGTCAATTTTTTTATCCAAGTTTTTAATTGCAACCTAATTTTCAAAGTATTTTGAGTTCAAAGACTTAATTGAAAATTTTTTGTAAATTTGGTTGTTATTTTTGTAAATATTAAAATTAGTTGTCTTTTTTCTGTAAATATTTTAAAACACCTGGAAAATAAAAGTTTTATTTATTTATTTTTATGTTATTTATTTTTATTTTAAATTGATAATACTTAATATAAAATTATAAATTAATTTTTATGATTTATATTATTTATTATCAATGTTTAATTAGGATTTATATGATAGTTTGAATGAAATTTGCATTCCATGCATTATAAATGTCACCCCTCACCATTAGTCCATCATTCAAACCATCCCACAGTTAATAGAAACTGCCGATAGTAGCCACCTTTAGAGATCGTCGGGCATCATCAGGAATCGTCGGATATCATCACTACCTCCAGCCGCTAGACTCTGTAAGTGCCTGCACTTAGTTATCCTTTACTCTAGCAAGCACGCACGCCTAGGCCTACTGTGCGTTGCTACTGAGCCAAACATCCAGCTACTGCTATTGCCCTTGTACGAGCCAACGTCTAGCCCGTGTGCACCAACACGCAATCAAGCCTAGGCCGTGTGTCCCATTATTTTATACACCTAAGTTACCCTCCAAACCAACCCTAGACTAAAATCTTTTCCTTTTAAAGACCCTATTTATTTTTGGATATTTTTTACAAAGGTGGTAAGAAATTTATTTTAAATTGTTAATAATTTTAGACTAATTAATTTTTAGAAAAATATTATTTCTGTCCATCTTATTTTTTATCAGGTTAAAATCATGCTTTGCAAGAGAACTCGTGCCGCAATTGAAGAACTACAAAACATATTTCACAGTGCAAAAGCTAAGACAAGATACAACACTGTGTTCAAAAATCAGTAGATGCTGCTAGAGAAAGGGTTTACTTGAAAGAAATCAAATATACAAACTTCATGGCAAGCAATCGACAAGTTGCTGAAGCTCTGAACTGGAGAGTGTTTTGTGAAAAGTGACCGAGTGCAGATGAGGAATTGGTTCGAGAGTTTTACATAAATTTTACTTCAAGTGAGCTTACAGAAGTTCCCGTCCGAGGAATCAAGGTACTGTTAAAGTCAAGCACCATCAATGAGTACTTTGACCTACCTGATTTCAAAGAATACGAGTACTCTATCCTAATGAAAAAACTTAGAGGCTGGAAAATTGCAAGAGATTCTTCAAGAACTTATAGTTCCAGGTTTTGAATGGGCGGTGTCAAAGAGTGGAGTTCGTTCATGTTGTAGAGAATACTTGACTCCATTAGCAAAAGTGTGGTTTTACTTTATTCAATTCAGTCTCATGCCTATTCCACAAGGAACTACTATTTCAGTGGAACGAATGGTATTGTTATATTCAATCCTGAAGGCAAAGATCATCGACATGGGAAAGATCATCATCAGAGAAATTTGAAATTGTGTCACAAGACGTTTTGTTCAAGCTTATTTCTCATTCACAATCACAGTTCTGAACTTAAAAGTTGAAATTCTTGGGAACATGAGAAAAAAGGGATATAGTCAAGGAGCAATCACTGATTGAGACCTTATTCGAGTTGCAAGAAATGCCATTCTTCAATAGCAAGCTGAAGAAAATTCTGAAGAAGATCCTGAAGAAGAAGAGGAAGATATTTCAGTGACAGAACCAATTGGAATTCATGATGAGGCAGAGTCTACTAAACGAATTCCAAGCCTAACATATCCATACCGAGACCTCAGTAACCTCAATCTAAACTTCGAAATGAGCTATCAAAGATGATGGATTGCGTACAACACATGCAATGGCAACAACAATCTTATTGGAGATACATGAAGATATGAGATGACACATTTAAATGTGTACTTGAAAAAGTATTTCGTGACCCATTTATCTTTGTGCCTAAATTTCCAAATTAGATATTTGAACCATGGACTACAATGGCGAAGAAGGTGCAAGGTGACTCGAGCAATAATAGGGACTTTGAAGCAAAAGAAGAGTTAAATTCTAAGGGGTCTAAACATAAATAAAAGGAGGGAACTCGTCTTTCTTTAATTTCTGTTATTTTATTTTCAGTCTTTATTTCTTGAATGAATTTAGGATTAGGTCATTAGGTTAGTTTTTAATTCTTGCATAATAAATTAAGAGGTTGAGGAAAATAATTGAACAAATTAGAAAAATAAGAGTGTGGTAATAAATATGTACATGTCTAGGATTGGACATTGAAAGAGCTAGGTACTTAAATAGTCAAATTTGACTCACCTCCTCTTCCTTGATCCTACCTAGTGTGCAATATTTATTCACTTTTATTTTTACATTCTCTATTGTCCCTAACAATAAGGACATTGTTCATCTTAAGCAGGGGGATCGAAAATCGAAAACTTCTTAATAAGTATTATTTCTTCTTAATTTTATGAATTTAGTTACAATTTTGTTCAAAAATTTGAATTTATGATTATGTTAAGCTTTAGTATAAATAAAATTCAATTATCTCAATGATTGAGATGTTAAGCTAAACCATGATATGAATGCTACTCTTAATAAAATATGTGAAATCATATCATAATTTTTTTAATTCCCTATAGAAGTTAGATATTCATGAAAGTTTAAGTCTTTAGAATTGACTTAGTAAATTTTTTGAGGCGAAATCTTAGGAAGCATGACATTTTGAAAATGACTTAGTAATGTTTAGCTAACCTTGATGAATGTTATCCCTTGAAGCCAACTTATGAGACTATATGACATGATTTTCTTTGTACCCTACAATTATAAACCATCCTATCTCTTGTACTTATCTCTAATGGTGAAAGACTAAAAAATTACAAAATTACCTAGATATATAAAAGAAAAATAAAAGAAATAAAAGATTATTTTCATCATCTTCTTCATTTTCTTTCTTTTTCATGGCCAAACCTAAGAAAAACTTAGGTTTTCCATTGTTGAACTTTGGATCTTGATTTAGGTAAGTAAATCTTGATAGTTTTTAAGTTCGTATTAGCTTAATCCAGCTAACCCAAGGACTAATTTGTGAATCTGTCAAATGTTAAAAATCTTGCCATTTATGAATGAGCTTGTTCTTGAAAGTTTATGGAAGTATTGGGAGCTTGATTGTTAGATTTGAAGATTTTGTTAAGTGATTTTTTGATGAAATTAAGGTATAAGGACTAAAATGTTAAAATGATGAAATTTCATGTACTTGGTGCTAAATAATTGCATGTAGGGTTTGAGTGTATACACTTGAATGTTCGGTGGCCATAGTATTTAATGGAAAATGTTTATTTTGCATATTTAAGCCCTAAGGATTAAATAGAATAAAAATAAAATGTTAGAGGTAATTTTGTAAATTTCCTAAAAGGATTTAAATGTATTAAATGATTAAATTACATGATTTAATGAGAGAATTGAATGCTTTGTTGTGATAGATCAAGATCATGCTACCGATCGTGAAAAAGGGAAAATCGTAGAATAGTCTTTGAAGTTTCGCTTTACCTGTAATTTCGCCTAGTAAGTTCGTACGGTTATTCTACATTGTTATTGCTATTTTACCTTTTTATATTGGAAGCTTTTGAACGAACTGGAAAGAGGAAACTTGAAGAATTCATTAAAGGATAGCTCGAGTAGAGCTATGATTTGCTTACGTCTTGATTAGAGCGTAATGCCAGGTACAGCTCGAGTAGAGCTATGATTTGCTTACGTCTCGCTTAAAGCGTAAAGCTATGTACAGCTTGGGTAGAGCTATGATTTTCTTACGTCTCGATTAGAGTGCAATGCCATGTATAGCTCGGGTAGAGCTATGTTTTACTTACGTCTCGATTAGAGCGCAAGGCTATGCAACTACTTACGACTCAGTTAGAGCATAAGGTGACTTCAACTAGGAGAAACGTTAATTTGCACGAGGCATAAATGAGTTGTGTTATGTTGAAAGGACAATAATTGATGTGG
This sequence comes from Kokia cookei, assembly GCA_039519145.1. Taxonomy (NCBI): domain Eukaryota; kingdom Viridiplantae; phylum Streptophyta; class Magnoliopsida; order Malvales; family Malvaceae; genus Kokia; species Kokia cookei. Next base: position 18,800,748 of record CM076910.1, on the reverse strand, counting down.
TAAATTATTCTTACCTTATGAACTTACTAAGCTTTGGAAGCTTATCCATGATTATGTTGTTGTTTTGTAGATTTCATTTTGCTGTCTGAAGATCGGATTATCTCAAAGAAATCACACTATCCTGGGAGCTTGTTTGGTAGCCTTTTTATCACATGGCTTATATGACATGTATTAGGGTTGAATTACTTGGGATGTCTTGGTATACTTTGTTGATGAGTTGTGATGGTATTACAAATGACATAGATTTTCTCCCTAAATTTGTGTATTAATTATCTCTTTTGTGTCATATTTAGTATGCATATTACACATTTCATACTTATTTTTGATGTTTTCTAACTCATTGTTGTTTGGTTTAAATTCTTGTTATTTTTACCTCTTTTTATACTAATGTTGCCGTAATCAATCGATATATTGCGCCTTAGAATTGTCAACGTAGGAATCAGCTGAGGAGCTCAATTATGGAAGAACAATTCAGCCACAAGTATAGCTTGGAATTGCGACTAGAGTTATCGACGCATTGAAAGCTTTACTTTGTTTGAGTGAATTCAAGCCACAAGCACATCTGGAAGCACCAGCACAAGAATTTCACACGTTGTCGCCGCAATTAAAGATTTCAGATTGCAACCAGAGATACGGCGACAATCTACAGAGTTATAAAGATCACACTAGATCTGTGTGAGTGCACAGCTGAAATTTAACTAACTGTGACAACTGTAATTAGATCTAGATTTGAGAAGAGATGTCTAGAATTACGGTGACATTCTGTTGACAAATTGTCGGTGCAATTTATAAATTGCATCGACATTCTACAACAGTCCAGTAAACAAATCAGATCTGCATAGCTATCAATAAAAACTTTTATAGCTGTACAAAGTTGTTGGAACTGAGAATGGAGAAAATCTGCAATTTCTTGAGGTTATAAATAGAGGAAAGAAGAAGGAGATAAATATCAAGGAGTGAAGAAATTAAATCCAAAAATCTTCCAAATCTTCAAGCAAGCTACCATGGAAGCTTGATGTCGGAGGAGGGTGAGCTGATAGAGTAAGTGTTCAGCAACTTCTGATGAGGAGTGCTTGGTGCTTGGTAAGAGGAACAATTAGGGAGTAAGCCTAGTAGTCTAGAGATAGTAAACTTCGTCGTACTCATTAATTCTTCTTAAACGATAATGAATTCCGATTATGTTAAATGAATACGAGAGTAACTTTTAATGTTATAAAATTTTGATTCTTACTTTACATTGCTAATTCATTTATTCTTGGATTTAACTGCTCTAAACACAAAAATGAAATTGCAGTACATCGACATCGAGAGATGCGGTGACAGGTTAGATTAACAAGTGGGTTTGGCGAGAGCTACTCGAGACTGGGACAGACTCCAATTACTTGTTCTTAGATACACATCATTGCTCGCACTAAGAGGTGGAGTAATGTATTTGAGTCAGGATTAAGTAGGGAGCTATTGTGGGTACGAACTCGATTGGACTTTATTACAACAACATTTCATCTATAGTTTACCTTGTTGGCGCATCCAGCGTTGCTACTTAGCGAAGTCAGTGATCCACTCAAATTCTTCACACTTGATCAAACCTTTACTTTTATGCATTTAAATACTCAACACTTCAACAACACTTTGATTTACTTTCAGTTGCTCTGACAATTAACCTTGATTGCATTGATAGTATTAACAATTTTAGTGTGCAGATCTGACTTAATTGCGTTGACATTCTTACTCACATTTTACTTAATTTCTGTATTAGTTGCTCCGACATTTAAACATCAAGAACTCATTCCTCGTGGGATCGATATCCGATAGAATTATCTATCAACTATACTTTCATCGACGTGTGTACGCTTGCACAATTGTTGTGACGTAAAAACACTGATCAAGTTTTGGCGTTGTTGCAGGAGAATGGCATTTGTTTGATGTTTATTTTCGTCGTTGCATTTATTCTTTATTATCTAAATTTTATTTATCACTAACTTGTTTTCTTTTTTTTGTTTACTTTTGCATTCATTCTTTTAGCGAAATATGGCTAGGAACGAGGTATATAGAACCTCAAGATGTTGGATGAGTAATGCTATAGAAATGGAGCTTGATGTCATAAACGTCAAGGTATCTCTTTGACTAATATGAGTAATTCAATGTAGAATGCTACAACAATTGTATGATGGAAATTTGCAGTGACAATTTGTAATTACTCTGAGGGCAACCATGAGTGTGAAGAATGCCCATCAAATAAAGCAATTGTGTACAACATGGGGAATTTTGGTTGAAATGAAAATCCATATTCCAATACCTACACGCTAGAGTGGGAGCAACATCCAAATTTTTGTTGGAACAATCAAGACCCTGGAAGTATAGATAATGATGTTAGATTTGAGTGGACATTGCCCAATTATGAACAACCTTTGTCAAGGCAAAATACACAGCAAGACAAAGCATTATAGTTTTCATCAATTAAAAAATTACTGCAACAATATATTACAAAGACTGATGTTGTGCTTCAGAATCAAGCTGAATCCATACGAGCTCTAAAATATCAATTTGGCCAGATTGTGGGTGCAATGAATTTGCGACCACAGGAAACTTTGTCGGATGATATAGAAAATTCGATATCACAAGGGGAAGAGCATGATGAAGAAATCATTCTCAGAAGTGAAACTCAACTAAATGAAGTTGTTAGAGATGCTACAGCAAAAGAACATAATTCAAATCTCAACAATGGAAAGATGTCAGCGCAATCTGAAAAGCAAACTGCAACTAAAGAGGTTAAACAAAATATTACGGCGACAGAATCAGAACACTTTGTCACCACAACTGCTACAATAAAACAACCTCAGAAACTTGAAGACAAATTGTCAAAGAAGAGAAGATTAAGAGATGTAGAAGCAATTGCACTTACTGAAGGGTGCACTGTCATGACAATTAAATTGCTCCAAGAATTTAAGGATCCCAAGAGCTTCTTAATACCCTACTCCATTGGTGATCGGTATATTGGAAAGACATTATGTGATTTCAATGAAAGCATAATTTTGATGCCTATATCCGTAATTAAGAAGTTACGGAATTGAAAAAAACGCAAGAAAGAGTAAAGATTTTTTTTGGGACGGTGTGATGAATAAAAGAGTACGAAGCACTTAAGGAATAAGTAAACAACATTGTCGACGCATTATGGTTCCATTGTCAACGCATTTTACATTTCCTTTTACCTTTTCACTTTTACTTGTTACCTTTTCAATTTTATGCAGGAATAAAAAAATCATCTTTTTGTGGATGCATCTCAATCACAACTTGTCAGCGCATTATATAATGACTCAACAAAGCCTTTTTAGTAAGAATCGCGCCAGATGATTTTCTTCTATCCCCATCCGTTGGATAAAGCAAAATTTTTTTCTTTAGTTGTCTTTTTACCTTCTACACATAGCACTGCGAGGACATTGGATTGCATGTGCCTCCTGCATTCAATCCTCAAAAGTTGTCACATCGATGTCGATGCAATTCCCCACGACCAGATTGCTGAAGCTGCTTCTAAGTAGACAGGTATATTACCATTTCCTTCTTTAATCATGCTGCTATGTAAACAATGAGGTATTATGCCCAGAGATGGTGAAGAGGTTCTAGAGAATAAGAACCCCATCAACAACATCTCAGTAAAGAGAATGACAAGAGGACAAAAGACACCGATAGTGAAAGAAGTACCCAAGAATAAGGAAAAGGGAAAGAAGGACAAATAGGAGAATGCGCTTACAGATGCTCAGTTGGAAAATAGGTTGGTTGTAATGGAAAAGAACATTGATCGTATTGACATGCGCCAAATTCATATTGTCGGCACATTGGAGGACATGGACTACAGACAAAATCTATTTTATGAGTACACTAGAATATGGAACAAATCTATTGTCGACGCATTGAGAAGAATGAGTCTAAATCCCTTACCAGAGTTCCCTGTCTTTCCACCTATTATTAAGAAAGCTACCTCATCCAACGACCAGCCTACTTCTGATGGTAGGCCGTAACATGTTCCCTCTCCAACAAGAATCCATATTTTAGATGACGAGTAGTACGAGGGGCATTCTAATGATATGGAGGATTGCTACAGAACTATAGCCAGCTTCTTTGAAGAAGAATTCTCGAACAGCCTTGGGGCTAATATCGTAGAGTGAGTAGTTATGGGTGAGGAGGTGCATACTCCAATTGTATCCATGGGTGTGGATGCAGAGGAAGGCATTGACAAAGACACCACTAAGCAAGAATAGCCTGAAGCAGGAGAAGGAAAATAAGAAGAAGGCTAAGAGAAGGAGAAGGATAAAGAGGAAGATTTTGAAGGACCTTGCAGAGAAGTAGGAGGAAAAGCAAGACGATGCCCCGACAGATATCGCTGAGGATATTGTCGAAGCACCCGTAAATGTGAGGGCATCCAATGCAAATGTGGCTCCACCTGAAGTGAGCCAGGCTGAGGCAGTTACTAGCAGTGCTGAAGATTGTAATCATTTGGCCATAGTGCCTTATATAACACCACTTGCAGAAGTCCACCCATTAGATGTAACTATCGATGAGGCCACCACCCAACCAACTGAAGAGGAGCAATCCACTGATCCTGCTGGTACAAAGGACAGAAAGAGGAAGCTTAAAGAGGAGAAAATGAGGCACAAGGAGGAACAGAAGCGCAACAAGAAAAAGACCAATGCAGCCACATCTTCAGCTGCAGCACACTGATTTAGTTTTTATTTTTTTAGTACTTGTTTAGTTTTCATGCATATCATGTCACTGTAGTATAATTGTCCATGCATTATTAATGTCATTGAATTTTTATTATCATTGCACCTACATTGTCATCGCATTTCCATATATATATATATATTTTAATGTTAGTGCATTGGAGACAGTGCACACTTTAAGTTTGGGGGGAATTTATGTGAAACGGAAATGCAATTGCACCCACATTTTTGAATGTTACTTATTTCTTGTGTTAATGAAAATATGTAGAATTTCAACAAAAATGTGCCCACAATTTTTATTTTTATGCGTAAATCTTGATTTGCTTGGAATGCTGATGTGTAAATTGGATGAATGTGAATGAATATTGAGTCCTATTTTTGGATGAATGATGGGATTGCATTAGTAATGAATGGGTAGTATCAATCTTTGAATCTTGAATTAACTTTCCAATTGCAACGACATTGTATTAATAAAGAACACTCCAATGTGAGTGCATTGTGACTTATCAAGGGAGAACACTCCACAGCATGTGTTAGAAAAATCATCTAGCCAAAGGCTTTCACTGCAAGAGTGTGTGTCGACACAATTACATACTTCCTAGGGGTTTGTTGCACCCCATCGTAATTGCCCAAGAACAAGGGTATAGTAATGCAATGACATCTCTCAGTCGCATAAAAATAAAGAAAAAAAATTATAATGCTATCTTCCAATAAATGTTGTATTGGTTAAGAAAAGGTTAAGATTCAATGCATGATACTAAAATTAGTGAATATGTAGTTTTAATTATTCATGCATATAAATTGTCGGCGCATTATTCTTTCATGTGAGTACAATTTGTACTTTAGGACTTCAAAGAATTCGAGTTGTATGACTAATGATTGCAGTGACATTTCTTCTTGTGACTTTGTTAATTTTTGTTTACTTGAGGACAAGTAAAAACTCAAGTTTGGAGGTGTGATGGTAATACAAATGACATAGATTTTCTCCCTAAATTTGTGTATTAATTGTATCTTTTGTGTCATATTTAGTATGCATATTAGACATTTCATACTTAGTTTTTATGTTTCCTAACTCATTGTTGTTTGGTTTAAATTCTTGTTATTTTTACCTCTTTTTGTACTAATGTCGCCGCAATCAGCCGATATATTGCGCCTTAGAATTGTTAGCGCAGGAATCAACCTAGAAGCTCAATTATGGAATAAGAACGCAACCACAAGTATAGCTTGGAATTGCAACCAGAGATGTTGACGCATTGAAAGCTTTACTTTGTTTGAGTGAATTCAAGCAACAAGCACATCCGGAAGCACTAGCGTAAAAATTTCACATGTTGTTGCCACAATTAAAGATTTCAGGTTGCAACCAGAGATGCGGCGATAATCTACAGAGTTATAAAGATCACACTAGATCTGCATGAGTAAATAGCTGGAATTTAACTAACCGTGACAGTTGTAATTAGATCTTGATTTGAAAAGAGATGTCCAAAATTGCGACTACATTCTGTTGATAAATTGTCGTGCAATTTATAAATTGCTTCGACATTCTGCAACAGTCCAGTAAACAAATCAGATCTGTATAGTTGTTAATAACAAACTTTTACAGCTGTACAAAGTTGTTGGATCTGAGAATGGAGAAAATCTGTAATTTCTTGAGGTTATAAATAGAGGAAAGAAGAATGATATAAATATCAAGGAGTGAAGAATTTAAATCCAAAAATCTTTCAAATCTTCAAGCAAGCTACCATGGAAGCTTGACGTCAGAGGACGGTGAGCTGATGGAGCAAGTGTGCAGCAACTTCTGACGTGGAGTGCTTGGTGCTAAGCAAGAGGAACAATTAGGGAGTAAGCCTAGTAGTCTAGAGATAGTAAACTACATTGTACTCATTAATTCTTCTTAAACGATGATGAATTCTGATGATGTTAAATGAATACAAGAGTATATTTTAATGTTATATCATTTTGATTCTTACTTTACATTGCTTATCTGTTTATTCTTGGATTTAACCGCTCTAAACACAAAAGCGAAATTGCAATACACCGATATTGAGAGATGCGGTGATAGGTTAGATTAACAAGTGGGTTAGGCGTGAGCTGCTTGAAACTGGGTCAGACTCCAGTTACTTGTTCTTGGATACACATCATTGCTCGCACTAAGAGGTGGAGTAGTGTATTTGAGTCAGGATTAAGTAGGGAGCTATTGTGGGTAAGAACTCGAATGGACTTCATTGTAATGACATTTCATCTATATTTTACCTTGTTGGCGCATCCAGTGCTGCTACTTAAAGAAGTCAGTGATCCACTCCAATTCTTCACACTTGATCAAACTTTTACTTTTATGCATTTAAATACTCAACACTTTAACAACACTTTGATTTACTTTCAGTTGTTCTGACAATTAACCTTGATTCCATTGACAGTATTAACAATTTTAGTGTGCAGATCTATCTTAACTGTGTTGACATCCTTACTCACGTTTTACTTAATTTCTGTATTAGTTGCTCCGACATTTAAACATCAAGAACCCATTCCTCATGGGATCAATATCCGATAGAATTGTCTATCAACTATACTTGCATCGACGTGTGTACGCTTGCACAATCGTTGTGACATAAAAACACCGGCCAAGTTGTTAGTCAAATAGAATGATAATATCTTTGATGAATTTTCTTAAATGAATTTTGTATTATGTGATGGTTTGTAAAACCAGCATGAGAGAATTCATGCAAGATTGATACTATGGAATATGCAAATGATGTATAATTCTATGGAAACTTAGAAATTATTTTGTATATTTTGAAGTCTGCTCACTTGTTTTAGTAGAACGCTTACATGTATCGGTAGAAGGATAGCATTTTGAACATTGGTTACTGAGTTTCATTGTATCGGTATAAGTCTCAGTAGTATAATCCCTTGTATCAGTAGAAGTTGCAGGGAAATCTTATCTAGCTCTCCAAAATTTGTTGTATCAGTAGAAGCATGAGTTGTATCGGTAGAACCTTCACTTCTACCGGTAGAAAACTACAGTTAATGTCCAAAGCTTACTAACTTGACATCTACCGATACTTGTCCAACAAGTACTAGTAGAAGTCCCTTAAATTTAGTAAAATGAAATATTTAACCCCTAATGAAATGATTTGTTATAAAAGCTCAATTTTGTTGCATGTGAATTTTTGTAATACTGCGTTACTGAGATTTGAGAGTTTAAATAATGGTAAATGATTTGAAAGACCTCGAGACCCTATTCGATGACAGTATTAGGTTTTGGATGTTACAGATTTCGGTTTTTGAAACATAATCTTGATAGACTAAGTTTAGTAGTTGGGATAATTTAGATATACGTACGAGAGATAGGTGATTTGCCGGTTTTATACCTAGGAGATTGAACTTGTTGTCACATTTGAAGAGCTTGAAATCAAGTATTTTTTCCGTATGTTTTATGGATTTTAGTTTAGTTTTGTCTTTAGAATAAATTGTGCTGAAAAGGATATTTCATTGCTTTCAAGGCCAAATGAGGCCTAAAGGTTAGCTAACCACTTCGTGAGTGCACAGGAGACTAATAATAGCTTAGCAACAATGATATTGACCACTTCACCACGACATAGAGAGCCCAATGTCGTAACAAAGGGATCAGCAATGAAGAATCAAGGGACTGCTTGCTTTGTTAAGACACAGGTCTTGGTGTGTCGCAACATCGACCCCAGACTTTAACTCTGCATCAAGCGAGGGGCGTTTTAGTCTTCACAATGCCACTTAAGCACGAAGGACGGTAGCTGACCTAGGGTTGAGAAAAATGGCTGGCCAAGGCTATAAATAGGGTTTTTAGTACTAAGGTTGAGGATAATATTTTACTAGTTTTTAGTTTTTAAGTTTTATTTTGCATTTTTGTTTGAAACGAGATTGTAGAACTCGCATTAACGTTCGAGGAATTTTTCTCGATAGATTGCCAATACAATTCGAGTTTCTTTTTCATTCTTTTTATTCAATTATATGTTTTTATATACTATTGTGTTCATGATGATCAAGAAACCCGTGAGGAACTAATTCCATTTTTAAGGAATTAAGGAGTCGAAGTATGAGTATTTGATTGTTGTTTAATAGGGATTTCATCTTTTAGATTAGCTATTTAGGAAAGGAAGAGCATCAAACAAACACTAGGTCTGATAGCCCTAGAACTTCATTTAGGTGGGAATGAACCTAAAATTGGTATTACCAATCCATGAACACCTTTTCCCAAAACTGGTTTACATTGTGACATCTAGTGATAAGTAATCTCTATCAACTTGTTATGCCGGCAGAAGATCGAGAGATCTAACTAGGGTAGTGATTAGTTGATTGGAGAAAAATCCCCAAAACACAACGATTGAAGAACTCATAGGAAACGACCTAATATCTCCAAAGCAGTTTATAAGAATTTTTACATCTCAAACTTTTACTTTTTATTTGGTTTCTATTTATGCTTTTATCCAACTATTTTATTATTCTTCGTGCTATACACCATAAAGCAAGTACTAATTACTTTTATTCTTTGCAGGGATCTAATTTACTATCACTTTAAGCCTCCTTTGGGTATGATCCTTGAAATATTACAAAATGTTTCGTTGTACACACTATATTTACAACATGACCCGTACACTTGCGGAAAGCCTAAAATCTACATCGAACGGGAGTATGTTCGGGGGCGATCAAGTTGTTAGCACTGTTGCCGAGGAGGCGACACTTTAGTAAATTTGATTCTTTCTATGTTTTAAAATAATTACAAAAATTTTAGGTTATATATACTATCTAACAATACTAATAATTTTTATTTTTCGGATCTACTACTTTCCTTTAATTTTCATCATTAGACCATGGATGCTTACGATTATTTTTGTGCAAATGACATTTATGGCAATGTTTATGATAATGCTATCTATGAAGATAGGTATTATCAAGATTGGGAGATCTAGGAAAGCTAGAGGTTCTTGATGCCAGAGTTGAGTCAACTCCGTGGAGAAGCCCAGATCCCCGATCAACATGATGTTCCATCTTTCATAGGAGCATGTTTCGAATCTGAAAAAATGGAAAGAGAACAAGAACGAGGGCTAGATGAGGAAACAAAAATCGAATCCTTGGAATAATCGGGTGACCAGACCACTTAGCATATCAAGATCTCACCCTTGGAAGGGGAAATGGATAGCTTTGTAAAAATCGAGATTGAGCCCCAATCTAATGATGAATCAATCCCCACAGAGGAAGATGGCAATTCCCTTATCCCGGATTTAGATCTTTGATCTGTCGATTTCATACTTAGCAGATTGAACTATTTTTCACACTTGAAGAGCTTGAAATCAAATATTTTCGCTTTGTTTCCTTAGGATTTAGTTTAGTTTTCTTTTATTAAATAAATTGTGTACAAAGTGCAAAGAGATGCTTGTTGTTGTCTTTGAGGCCTAAGGATTAGCTAATGAACTTTGTGAGTGTGCAGGGAACATTTAGAAGACGGATAAATATGAAGCTGATCATTACGTCACGACATGGACTTATCTGTGTCGCAACAAAGGGATTAGAATTGCAGAATGACAAAACTGTCTCTTATGTCACGACGAGGGTACGATGTGTCGTAACAATGCCTAGGAAATTACTGAAGGAGTGGACTGTCTTTGACGTTGTGACATGGCTCTTGTGTGTTGCGACATTGACCCTTGGACACATATTTCACACTAAATGAAGGGCATTTTGATCTTTACAATGCCACTTAAACACGAGGAGGTAGTTGACCTAGGGTTAAGGAAAAATGGTCATCCAAAGCTATAAATAGGGCCTTTAGCACTAGGGTTTAAGACAACATTCATTAGATCTTAGGTTTTAGTTTTACTTTATATTTTTGTTTGGAATGAGATTTTAGAAACTCGTATAAATCTTTGAGGAATATTTCCCAACAGATTGCCCAATACAATTCTAGTTTCTTTTTCATTCTCTTCTTCAATTATATGTTTTCATATATTAGTTTATCGATGATCAAAGAAACCATTAGGAACTAATTCCATTTTGGGGAATTAAGGAGTAGACATATGAATAATTAATTGTTGTTTTATAGGAATTTTACCTTTCAGATCAGTTGTTTAGGAAAGAAAGAACATCGAACAAACACTAGGCCTGACAACCCTAGAAAGTCATCTAGGTGGGAATGAGCTCAAATTTGGTACTGCCCATTCGAGAACACCTTTTCCCCAAACCAATTTAGATTATGACATCTAGCGATGAGTAATCTCTATTGACTTGCTATGCCGGCGAAAGATCGAGAGATCCAACTAGGGTAGTGACTAGTTGACTCCTCTATTTATGTTCAAAACCCCTAGACTTTGACTCTTCTTTTTCTTCATAGTTCCTATTATTGCTTGAGTCACCTTGCTCCTTTTTTGCCATTGGAGTCCATGGTTCAAATAAGTAATCTGGAAATTCAGACACAAAGATTAATGGGTCACGAGATACTTTTTCAAGTGCACATTTAAATGCGTCATCTCGTATCTTCGTGTATCTCCAATAAGATTGTTACTACCATTGCATGTGTTGCATGCAATTAATCATCTTTGACAGCTCATTTCAAAGTTCAGATTGAGGTGATTGAGGTCTCGGTATGGATATGTCAGGCTCGAACATTCATTCAGTTAACTCTGCCTCATCATGAATTCTAGTTGGTTCTGTCATCGAAAGGTCTTCCTCTTCTTCTTCGGGATGTTCTTTAGGATTTTCTTAAGGTTGCTGTTGAAGAATGAAATTTCCTACTACTCGAATAAGGTCCCAATTAGTGATTGCTCCTTGACTATATCTCGTTTTCTTCACGTTCCCAAGAATTTCAACTTTTAAGCACAGAACTTTGATCGTGAATGGGAAATAAGCTTTAACAGAACGTCTTGCGGCATAATTTCAAATTTCTCTGATGATGATCTTTCTCACGCTGATGGCCTTTGCCTTCAAGAATAAATATAGCAACACCATTCGTTCCACTGAAATAGTAGTTCCTTGTGGGATAAGCATGAGACTAAAGTGAATAAAATGAAACCATACTTTTGCTAACGATGTCAAGTATTCTTTGCGACATGAACGAACTCCACAGTTTGTCACCGTCCATTCAGAACCTCGAACTGTAAGTTCTTCAAGAATCTCTTGTAATTTTTTAGCCTCTAAGTTTTTCATTAAGATAAAGTACTCGTCATCTTCGAAATTAGGTAGGTCAAAGTACTCATTGATGGTGCTTGACTTTAACAGTACCTTGATTCCTCGGACGGGAACTTCTGTAAGTTCACTCAAGGTAAATTTTGCGTAAAACTCTCGAACCAATTCCTCGCCTACACTCGTTCGCTTTTTACAAAACACTCCCCAGTTCAGAGCTTCAGCAACTTGTCGAATGTTTGCCATGAAGTTTGTATATTTGCTTTATTTCCAAGTAAACCCTTTCTCTGGCAGCATCTGCTGATTTTTGAACACAGTCTCGTATCTTGCCTTAGCTTCTACACTGTGAAATTTGTTTTGTACTTCTTCAATTGTGGAACGAGTTCTCTTGCGAGGCATGGTTTTAACCTGATCATAAATAAGATGGACACCAATAATATTTTTCTAAAAATTAATTAGTCTAAAATATTAACAATTTAAAACCCACTTCTTCCATTTCGAAAATTCCTTTTAGTTTCTCAATTAGAATGGGTGACAATATTCTACCTAAATAGTAAACTTTGGTAAAAAATAACAAAATACTAAATATTCGAGCTATAGAATTCCTAAATTCTAATATAAGATACTTATTAGATCGAATAAGTACATTATACCTGATTAAATTATTTTGTTGTATCCAGACTAATACCAACCTAACCCATTATATGTATTATTGTTGGTTATGTGTGAGTACACTAAGTACTCAATGATGAGTTGAAAAACTCACCAAGGCAAAATCCCAAGTAAGTACTCCTAACTATGTGATTAGGTGAAAAGGCATGAAATTTTGTGTGATTATGTATGAGGTGATGAAATGTGTGTAAATCTCATATCTATGTTATGTGTTGTATGGCTTAAGTGATATGTCGATTATATAAACATGTGGTATAAATATGCATGTGATGAGATCAATGATTTAATATGAAAAGTACATTAAGGCATGCTAAAGTGAATAAAAACTAAATATTATGTGATATATGAAAATGTGAGCATGTTTATATGCATATGTGTAAAAGTGAGAAATATGTATTATGTGAGATTGTGAGTATGATTACATGAAAATGTGAAAAGTGAATTATATGTGTTAAATTTGAAAAATGGCCAAATCACATGCATGGAGTGGGTTTATGAAAGGTGGAAGTTATGTGGCAGTTTATCTATGATTATGTGACCGTTATCGACAATTATGTGGTGGTTTGTCCACAATGTGTTATGTGGTCGTTTATCAGCATTTATGTGGTGGTTTGTCCACAAATGGTGTGTTATTGGGTGGACAAGTTTCAGGGAACTCGATATTGTTGTGTAGCGGAGATGGGTAGGAAATTCTTCAAAAATGTGCATTATTGATCTGTCGATTTTGTACCAAGCAGATTGAACTTATTTCCACATTTGATGAGCTTGAAATCGAGAAATTTCCTTTATATTTTATGAATTTTTAGTCTAGTTCATTTTCTAATAAAATGTGCTAAAAAGGTTGTATTATTGCTTTTAAGGCCAAACAAGACCTAAAGATTAGCTAACATACTTCTTGAGTGCATACGAGACTAGTAGTAGCAAGTCATAGTGATACTGACCACTTCGTCATGACATAGACAGCTCTATGTCGCAACATAAGGATCAACAGTGAAGAATTCCAAGATTGCCTGCTACGTCTCGACATAGGTCCTGATGTGTCACGACATCGGCCTCAGACTCCAATTCTGCATCTTACGATGGGCATTTTCGTCTTCACAATGCAACTTAAACACGAAGGACAATAGCTAACATAGGGTTGAGGAAAAACGACCATGTAAAGCTATAAATAAGACCTTTAGCATTATGAAACGAGATTGTGGAAACTCGAGTAAACGATCGAGGAGTTTTTCCAAAAAGATCGCTTAATACAATTTAGTTTCTTTTTCATTCCCCTTTTGCATTTATATGTTCTCATATATTGTGTTATTGATGAATAAAGAAAACATGAGGAACTAATTCCATTTTGGGGAATTAGGGAGTGGAAGTATGAATAATTAATTGTTGTTTTATAGGGATTTTACCTTTCTGATCAGTTGTTTGGGAAAGGAAGAACATTAAACAAACACTAGGCCTGATAATCCTAGAAAGTCATCTAGGTGGGAATGAACACAAAATTGCTATTACCCATCCGTGAATACCTTTTTCCCAAACTGATTTAGATTGTGACATCTAGCGATAAGTAATCTCTATCGACTTGCTATGCCAGCGGAAGATCGAGAGATCCAATTGGGGTAGTGACTAGTTCACTAGAGGAAAATGTCCAAAACCCAACAATTGAGGAAATCATACGGAAACTACCTAATCTCCCCAAAGACGTTTATAAGAATTTCAACAACTCAATTTTACTTTATTTTTATCTTTTTATTTTTATGCTTTCAAACAACTCTCGTATTTTCTCTCGTACTATAAACCCTAAAACTAGTACTAATTAATTTTTTTTTCTTTGTAGGGATTCTATTTACTATCACCTTAAGCCTCCTTTGAGTACAATCTTCAGAATACTTCCAAGTGTTCCGTTGTAAACCCACTATATTTACAACCTGACCCGTTTACTTGCGAAAAGCCAAATCTACATAGAATGGGAGTACGTTCGGGGGCGGTCAATTGTTACATAAGCATGCCTAGATATATTCATGTATATATATGTGTATCAGTGATGATCTGAGATTTCTGTGAATTTTGTTGATCTCACGCTAGGATTTGCAAGCTCACTCATCTTAGGTGTATGTTTCAGGTAATCCTCGTAGTTAGGACTTGAGATTCTCGGTGATGTTCTCGAATATGATCTTCTTAATAAATCATGAACTTTATATCATTATGGTTATTATGGACTTTGATTTGGATTCGTTTTAATAACTTTTTGGGACTTTATTTTAAATTGTGGACTGTGGCATGGGGATTTTCCTTTTTGATATTTTGGAGTTATTGCTTGGATTGTTTATGTTGGATTTCAGTTTAAAAGGTTCATTAAGCAAATGTTTTTTATTTTATTTTAACAACCAATAACCATTGTTAGTATATTTTGTTTTGGATAATTAACTCCATTATACATTTTTAAGAATTATTATCCGCTGCAAAAGTGTTTTTCAAAACTAAGTTATGATACAAGTATTTTAATAAAAGGAGCAAATAGTTTTATTGAAAAGAATATGATATTTTCAAAACGACATGTTTCAAGGACAAATGAATTTTTCTTGTGAAAACGTTTTGGTCATCTTCATGGCTCATGTAATTGTTTAGATTGGATCGTAACGTCTAAAGTCCATTTTGAGGGGTTACAACATGTTTCTATTATTTTGTTTACTATATAATTTTAACAATATAACAGACTATATTGTGCTTCCAATATATATTTTTTCACATTTTTTATGTTTCATATTTTTTGCTGAAATACAACACTTTTCTCTCAAATGAGCGGCTTTAGCAGGAGGATGAAAGGGAAAATGCGGGAAGTAGAAGTTAAGGCTTTCTTTTGTAAGTATGATATTTTTCTTAAAATATTGGTTATAATTTTAAATTTTTAAGGTAATTTTCATTTCTATAGTGATAACTTTAATTGATTTATAATGTTATTTAAAATTAGTTAACTATATCTATTTGTTTTAAAACTTTATTACAAAAATATTTATCATTATTTAATAATAATTTTTTATTTAAATTTTTTATTTTTAAAATATTAAAATATATTCTGAATCTCTATACTCTTTATATATTTCGAATTTAGTTTTTCAACTTTTATTTTTAGGAATTTTTATACTTTTCATATTTAAAATTTTAGGTACAACTTTAAATCATTAAAATTCTTTTGTTAAAAATTTGCGAGTATGACATTTTGAAATTAAAGAAATTACTACCATGATTGAGGGATTAAATTTCTAAAAATAAAAGTAAAAGGACTGAAATTCAAATACAAAAAATATAAAGACTTATTGCATCTTTAATATATTTTATTTGATGAATTACAAACAACAATTAACGTGACAAACGATAAACACCTTTGACTATCAAGTCAATACATGGGGTTCATTACATCTTTTAATCTTTTAAAATATAATTAATTAATTATATCCATCACACGTCCATTGGAAAAATAATATTATTACTATGTATAATTTCAATCTTTGTGATGAAAATGTCCAACAATATTTATAATCTCAATCAGGCATAATAATTTCTCTTTATAAAGTTATTTTCTCAAAAATAATTTAATTAATTATTAAATTAAATTCATCAGAAATCCGTCATAAAATTAAGTCACAATTTATAATTTCGATATTTGTATATGGAAATTTCCGTCATAAAATGTTGGTCATAAATAATTTCATAACTATGTGATGATTATTATGAGAGAATATGATTTCGTCACAAGTCTGTCACTAAATTCCATCACAGTAAATAGTTGAATTTGAAAAGTTATGTTTTGTCCCTAGTCTATCACTTATAACCTATTACAGTGATAGAAACTTGTGGTAGAAAAATTTGTCACTGTTAAGACAATTTAACATTTTAGTTATTATTTTTATAAAAACATCATTTTGATTTTTTTTTAAGGTTGATGGTTGAATTCGATTTTATTTTAAAAGTTGAAAATTAAATTTAATTAAAAAAATTAAATTAACAAAAGATATAAACATTAAATTAAATGCTAAATTGTACCAACCGTTACTAAATTATTGACAAGTTTTTGTTTTAGTCAATTTACTTAAAAAAAATTATAATTTGATCACTAATGTTTCTTTCTATCAATTTGACCTTGGTTATACATAAAATAATAAAAAATTTATATTCTTTTTGAAAATTTAGAAAATTAAAATAAAAAGTAAAAATCATATAAAAGTAAATAAAAATTCAAAAAAATAATTTTTAAACCCATCAAATTTTTTCTCTATATTATCTGTATAAAAATCTTCAATACCCAATCCTCAAAATAACATAGAAAAAAAACATTAAGTAAATTTTTTTTTTTTTTACCTCTTCTATCTCTTGATATAGTTTTTTCGTTATAAAAAAAAAAAAGAGAAAAAATTCAAGTTATAATTTATTTTTACAAATTGAGTTTTAAAAAATAAATTAAATGAATCGAGCCTAAAAAAACACTATGGTATATTTTATATTTTTTTACCTAAAAATGGTATCGAAAGCGATTTCACAAGCCTTTTTAATATCAATTTTGAATGTTCATCATGGGCATGAGACTTAACTTGAATATATTACTAATTTGGTTTTGAGAAAATCTTGAAAAGCATATAATGATATATTTTTTATTTTGTTCTGTTTTTAATTTGTTATTGAATTATATTAAATGATAATTTTCTTCGTTTTTCATACATATTAGTTCTTCAACAACATATTCAAGAATTTATTTCTCTAGAATCTTTATATTGAATTTTCTATCTTAAATAATTTTTAGATTGTTTCATAATTTTTTATATAAAATCAAGGTCAAAGTGATAGAAAAAAAAAAAAAAAGCTAAGGACAAAAATTGTTATGGGTTAAATATAAAATAAGTACCTAAACTTTGTTCACTTTTCCCAGATTAGTATTTATAGTTTTTTTGTCCTAGATTGGTGCCCGAACATTTTTTGTCCACTGGTTTGATTCCTGAGTCTAACACCATTAAGTCTGGAACACGTGACAGAATAATATTGTGACACGTGGTATAAATGATGTCATGGTGATGCCATAATGACATCATATTCCAAAAAATAAAAAAATAAAAAAAACTCTTTTTTTTTCATTTTGACTTCCTTGTTTTTTTTTTTGTCATTTCTTCTTATTCTTCTTCTCTTCTTCTTCAAGTTAGATTTCTAAATCTGAGTATCAACAAAAGTGAACGAGTGATTATATATAAGTTGTTCACCCATAACATCAGAAGCTCAGACTCTACACAATAAGTGAACTTTGAATGGATAGCTTGAATTCCTCGTACGAATCCTCTTCTCTGTCTCTTCCTCTTTCTGCAACTATTAAAGTTTTTCTTTTGACTTTATTTTTTCTATTTCAATTCCTTTAAAACTTTGTTCTTTTAGCTTAAATTTTTTATGGGCTTCAACTTTTATGAATTTTCAGTAAAAAATATGTCCATTTGAATAAAACAGAACTCACAATTCACAATAAAGGCTCTCTTTTCTTTCATTTATTCTTCCGTTTGTTTTAACAGTGTTAACTTCAATTGATTGTAGGCAAATGTTGTACTTAATTTAGCTGTTTTTTTCCTCTTCTTTATTACGGCGGTTTTCTTTTTTCTTTTGCTTATTTCTTTTCTTATCATTCTCATAAGATATTCCAATTCCTTTTCTCGTTATACAATTTGCAAAGGGGATTATTTATCTCCCTTCTTTAGAGCTTTCTAATCTATGGATGATAGTTAAATGCTTATTTATCTGATTATTTTTTATTATCTCCCTTCAATCAGATGGTTATACTGAAACTAAGTTAATTACCTTTCATCCATGTTGTTGACCTTTTTATTCAATTCTGATGTCTTCCGTCTTACTCTGTTGTTCTGACCTTAGATACCTAATAGAGTCCTGATGTTTTTGAGCAGGTTCATGTAGAAAGTTGGATAATTTGGTGTTGATTAAAATTTCTAGCTATCAAAAGTTAGTTCTTTCTAGGGTTGATGTATTAATATATTGCTATTTATGAAGCACGGACACGGGGACAACCCCCCTCGTACTAGTCTCGTACTGGTATCTGATACAGAAACACCATCGACATAGCTAGATACGTACCAGACCCTACTCGATACGTCAAAAAAATGGACACGCATTCAGAAAAAGGACTTGTGTTGGAAGAGACGACGGTGGAGAGAGAAACATCCCACTAACGAGCTGCTGCTGATGGTATTTCCAATCGATTTGCTTGGCATTTTTGTGTTTGGTTCGTAGGGAGGGTTGGGTGATTGTAGAGGACAGACCTTTCATTGCCCATTCAAAAGAAAATAGAATATGAGATGGTATCTGGTGGAGTTGGAGGGTTTTGGAACATTTAAGTTGGATTTATTAAATATTGGAAACTGTAAACTGCATATTGTTTTATGATTTTTGTGCTGTCAATTTTACTTTATTAATTGTAGTGTTGGTATGCTGTTTCTTTTTATTAATATGCTCAATCTTTTATTATATTACAATAATGCCACCTTTTCCTATTTTTTGTTTATACTTTTTATTCTGTATTCTGATAAAAATAATTTTAATTATAAATTAATAAATATATGTGTTCGAAATTCTTCTTGAATAAAATATTTTACGTAATGACAAGAGAGTTTAGAATTGATTATATATTAATAAAAATATCAATATTTTGACAAGTCTTTACTGTTTTTTGGTGCCAACGTCAAATCGGATGTTAGAGATCAAATTGAGCATATTTTGGGTGTAAGGGTGAGCTCTAGTCTTGAAAAGTATCTCGGTCCACCTATGATGGTGGGTAGGAATAAGAAATTAGTTTTTGCCAGTTATATTGACAAATTCACGAAACAAATTGATGGCTGTAGTATGCGACACTTATCATCGGGAGGAAAAGCAGTTTTTATAAAATCTATTTTGCAGGCTATTCCTGTATATGCAATGCAATGTTTTGCTTTTCCTAAGCAGCTTTATTGTTAGTTACAAGGGATATTAAACAAGTTTTGGTGGTCTAATAGTAAAACTTTTAGAAGGATTCACTAGTTATCTTAGACCGTCCTTTGTAAATCGAAGAGAGATGGTGGGCTGGGTTTTCAGGATTTTTATTTCTTTAATCAATCGTCACTAGCTAAGCAAGTTTGGTAGTTATTAAAAGGATTAAATTTCGATTAAAAGCATTAAATTGGAATTTTGGTGAAAACTAGGGACTAAAATTTGACCTCAGTAAATTTTGAGGTCTAATTTGGAAGTTCGATAAAGTTTTGGGATGAAATTGAGCATTAATTAAAGTTTTATGGTCGAATTGTGATTTTAAGACTTATTTATAAAACGAGATAAGTTTGGGGTTATTCGAAAACCCTAATGTTCTTTGAGCCCTCCATGTTAATGACTCATTTTTATAGGTATTTAAACCTCTTTTTCTAATTTTCAAAACTTTTTAGCCTCTCACTTTTATTTTTTTTCTTTTTCTCCCTAAACAAAAACTTTCTCATCTCTTCCCTCTCTCTTTTTTTGTTCAAGCTCCGATAATTCAACTATGGTCATTCGTTCACCACACCGTTATCGCCTATAGACTCCTTGTCACCTTATGAACCTAACCCTTCCCTCTCCTTCTTCTTTGTCGTTGCTATTCATGAGAATCAGTGCTAGAATTGATTTGTTTCACCTCTTTTCTGTCACTCTTTGCCGCGAGCTTCGCTCCTTGCCACCGATCTTGACGTGGGTATGTGAAAGGAATCATTTTCTTCTCATTTTGTGTCATTCCGGCTAGCTTGTGTGCTACCATTCGTCGAGCCTCTTATCGGTCAAGGGTTTTGAAACACTAATATAATATGTTACTAAAGGTTTGAGTATTGGGCCAACCTTAGCAACCCAATTTCCAATGGTTTTTAACCTAATCCTTATTACCTAACAAACCCAAACCAAACCCAAATTAAACCCTAAGCCATTTACCCAAGTGTGTGTGTAAACCCAAAACCATAAAAACCCAATACCCAAACCTTAGACCCAATTAATTTTGACCCGAACTTGTTGACCGAACCTGATCGTTGACTGTTGATCGTTGACCATTTATAATTGACCGTTGATCGTTGACTTTTTAGGTTGACCATTGATTTTTTTTTGAAAAACCTTACCTTGTCATTTTTCGACGTCTTAAGTTCGTTTTCGCTGTCCGTTTTATCAAATTCGAACCCGAAGGCCTCATTTTGATTGTTTTATTCTTAATTTTATACTTAGAGATAATTAGAGTTTTAATTTGGAAAATCTAATGTGAAATATTTGTGTTTAGGTGATCACAACTCCGAGGCTGACGATTTATCTCCACCTCCTGTGTAACCTGCTCCTGTACCAATTCTAAGAGCTACACGTGAGTTATTTTAGTCAGTGTTGTGTTTAGTTGGTGCATAGGAATAGTGTTAATATTAATTTTGTATTTGTAAGATATAACCCCATTAGACTGGTTACTCGACCAGTGGGTGGTGGATGACCTCCTCGTCGTTAGGGTTCAGCTTCTTAGAGGTGTGTTTCTATCTGTGTTACATCACTTTGTGTGATATTGTTTGTGTTGAATTAATTGGGTGATACTAATCTGTAATGTAAAAAGACATGATCTTGTGATGTATTATGTGATCGCATGATGATTTTGCCTGATACTTATTAGTTTGTGGAATACTTGGATATTGTGAATAAAAATATTGTGTGCTCTGAGATACATATATCGTATCATGAGTTTAAGATTGAGATTGTGATAAATGTGACATCATGCCATTGTGTGTTCTTGGGTTGGGCTTGTACGGTGGAAGACGTGGTAATCACCCCTTCAAACGGCTGATATAAAATCACATTATGATTGGTGATGATTGGTTGGGGAAGGGTTCTGGGGAACCTCTCCACTGTGCTGGTGTCTTGGAGAATGGGTGCATTGCATTATGCTTGTGTTCTCATAGTATTTATCTATTAAATGTTGTGTGGTTACTTTTAATGCTATTAATGATTGTGGATGTATACACTTTAGAGACACACTAGGCTCTTTAGCTCATTCCCCAATAGTTTCTTTTTCAGATACAATGGATTTAGGCGACTTGGTACTCGGAGGATCTCACATTTTTATATTATTATTATTATTATTCGGACTATTATTTTATTAAATTATTTTGGGATTGTAATGTTAAATTTTAAGTTGGGATTTTGGTTATTTGTTTAAGGTGTTTGATTAATAATTTTAAGTTGGAAAATTATTCAGAAACGCAGAAAATAACTATTTTATTATGACTTAATTTATTTACAAATCAAATTATAAATTTGTTTTGAATGATTTTTAAGGGCGAAATTATGGTAGTGACCTTTTAGCTTCGATAATATCTTTTAGATCGGGTTTAGGGAGTTACATTTAATGGTATCAGAGCAAGGTTCAAACCTCGGACTGTGAGGCTCAAAATAATTGATTTTCATAGTTTCAAAATTTTGGGGTAATCGGGGATTCTTAATAAATATATTATTTTATAAATTATTTTCTTACTTTAAAAATTATAAAGTTGAGATTTAGTCCGAGACTCCAGTACCAAATCTTAGTTTAGTGATTATTGCTATCTGTATATAGTTTACTATGCCACCACGTAAGAACTTTAGATTTACGATTAGTCATGGTTGAGGTTGTACTGTAAGGGTTGTCAGTGATCTCGCGCCTCTAGTGAAATTAAAGGAAGATCTAAATGAGATATCAAATATTGAGGAGAAAGATAAATAGGATCTCATGTTATTTCTAAGGCAAATATGGAAGGTTTAAGGATAAGACCTGTTCAATATTGTGAAAAATACGAAAAAAAATCTCACTGTGGTGAATATTGAATTTTTTTTAAATATTTTCAGTAAGACATTACGAGACATTAAATAAAGAATTTTCTAGAAATTATTGAGAAAAACAAAGAATAGCCTGTAAGGAGTATTAATGAGAGAGTAAATAGAAAAAAAATAGAGAGGAAAATTTGTGGATTAATTATTATACTTGAAAAGAAGAAGAATGACGATAAAAAATTTTAAATTAATTAAAAGTTAATTAAATGAGAAAAAGAAGTATAGGTGAGTAGTAATAAGAAAACGTATTATTGGGGAAATAAGAAAAATTGAAGTGGTGTTAATGTTTGAGGAGAGAAAAATGTTTATAAGGAATAAAAATAGTAAAGAGTTGAAAAATCTAAGAAATATATTAAAATCTAATGGTAAATTAGTATAAAGGTAAACAAGTTACAAGTTGTGAAGAGACAAAATAAGTTAAGGTATAAATTAAGAGTTAAAGTAAAAATTTTTTAGCCTTATATGGTGATTTAAAATACGGTTCGTAATCTTAATAGATAAAAATGAGAAGATACATTAAGAATATAAGAAGTATTCTTTAAGAACTTAAAGTCAAGAAATAATAATAAGAATTATGATTCGGGTAAGTAGTGGAAAAAATATAATAATAATAATAATAATAATAATAAAACTTGTGGTAACTAACTAGTCTAGTATAGAGATTTGAGAGATAAATGATAACTTTAGAATCATGAAAGAAATATAAGAGAAAGGATAAAATTTAAAATTCATGGGAGAAGATATGAATGAAAATATAGAGAAATACTTGTGATGAAAAAGAAATTTTAAATTACGAAATAGATTATAAAAGTTAAAAATAAATAAATAAATGACAAACTTTGGTAGGAACAGTTACCTCAAGAAGACTATTGGCAATGGTCGGGCTAATAGAATTCTAAGAGGTTTGGAATAAGAGAATTAACTCTGATCCGTAATTAGGATAATCATTGTTTGCCTTGAAAAGAGAAAGAAAAGAAAGAAAGTGAAGGAATTATATGAAAACGTAGATAATAATTTAATGGTATAAGAAAATAAAGTCTAGAAGAGTGTTAAAACAACAGTGTTGTGATTACTATGGGATAGTTATGGTAAAAAATAATAATAAAAGAATAGAGAATGAATATAAATGATAAGTTATGTGAATGTGTAAGAAAGGAATTAAAGATATAGTTGCAAGAGCTGTTGGATAGGGGTTTTACTCGACCTTGTGTTTCACTTTGGGGTGCTCCAGTTTTGTTTGTAAAGAAGAAAGATGGAACCCTTCGACTGTGCATCAATTATCTAAAGCTAAATAGCTGATGATTAAGAAAAAAATACCCTTTGCCTCATATTGACAACCTATTTGATCAGTTTCGAAGAGTTACTGTGTTCTCTAAGATAGATTTGAGATCTAGGTATTATTAGCTTAAGGTCAAAGATTCTGATGTGTTCAAGACAGCTTTTCGAACTCATTATGGGCACTATGAGTTTCTAATGATGTCGTTCGGGTTAACTAATGCTTCTGCTGCATTTGTGGACATGATGAATAGGGTGTTTCAACCCTACTTGGATCAATTTGTGGTGGTGTTCATAGATGATATTTTAGTATATTCTAAAACTGGGGCAGAACTTGAGGAGCATCTCAGAATTGTTTTGCAATTGAGAGAGAAGTAGCTTTATGCTAAGTTCAACAAGTGTGAATTTTATCTCTCAGATGTTATGTTTTTGGGGCGTATTGTTTTTATTGAGGGAATTCATGTGGATCCCAAAAAGATTGAGGCTATTATGGGTTGGAAGCAACCTAAAAATGTTCCTGAGATTCGTAGTTTCTTATCGAAGTTTTGTCGAGGGTTTCTCAATTATTTCGACTCCTTTGACTAAACTTCTGAGGAAGAATGTCTCATTTGTTTGGACTGAGGCTCAAGAGTCTAGTTTTGAAAAGTTGAAGTCTGTGTTGACTCAAGCACCGTTTTTGATCCAACATGAGCCTGTGAAAGCTTATACTGTTTACAGTGATGATTCTCACACGGGATTGGGATGTGTGCTAATGCAAGAGGGAAAGGTTGTGGCTTATGCATCTCATCAGTTAAAACCACATGAGATTAACTACCCTACTCATGACTTAGAGTTTGTTACGGTGATCTTTGCTATTAAAATTTGGAGATACTATATCTATGGGGAGAAGTGTTACATCTTCACAGACCTAGCAAGAGCTTAACCTGAGGCAACGTCGTTGGTTGGAACTTCTTAAGAATTACGACTGTGAAATTGAGTATCACCCTAGTAAGGCTAATGTGGTTGCCGATGCTTTAAGTCTTAATGTTGTGATTGAGTTGAGGGCTATGTTTGCTAGAATGAATCTGTTTGAGGATGGTAGTCTCTTAGTTGAACTTCAAGTTATTCCCACTTTAATCTCGGAGATTAAGGTTGAGTAGTCTAATGATTCGTATTTAGTGCATCGTATGAGAGAGGTTGAAGAGGGTATATCTATGGACTTCTCATTTGATCAGAATGGTATTTTATGTTTCTGAGGTCGGTACTGTGTTTCGAAAGATTTTGGTTGAAACAGACCATTCTCCGTGAGGCATGATAGCCCTTATTCCATGCAACCTGGCAGAGATAAAATGTATATAAATCTTCATGAGTGGTACTGGTAGAAGGGTTTAAAGAGAGATGTTGTTGATTTTATGTTAAAGTGTTTAACTTGTCAGAAAGTCAAAGTTGGGCATCAGTGTCCTTCTGGGTTCCTTCAACCAATTGAGATTCCACAGTGGAAGTGAGAGTGTGTGACCATGGATTTTGTGAGTGGTCTTCCTTTAATACCGTCCAAAAAAAAGATTTTGTTTGGGTAATTATGGATCAGCTCACCAAGTCCGCAAACTTTATTCCAGTTAGGGTCAACTATCCTTTGAACAAGTTAGCTCGACTCTACATTTCTTATATAGTTCGTCTTCATGGGATGCCTTTGTTTATCATTTTTTATTGAGATTCGAGGTTTACTTCGAGGTTTTGAGAATCTTTGCACTGTGCTTTAGATACTTAGTTGAACTTCAATACTGCTTACCATCCACAGACTGATGGTCAATCTGAGCGTGTGATTTAGGTTTTGAAAGACATGTTAAGGGGTTGTGTGATTAAGTATCAAGGTAGTCGGGAGGATTTTTTATTACTTGCAGAGTTCGCTTATAATAACAGTTATCAAGCTAATATTAAGATGACTCCTTATGAGGCTTTATATGGGCACAAGCGTCACATTCCTATCGGTTAGACTGAGTTGACTGAGCATCGATTGTTGAAACCAGATATTGTTCAAGAGTCTGAAGAGACTGTTATATTGATTCGAAAGAGACTTAAAGCTGCTTTTGGCAGGTAGAAGTCTTATGTCTATCTAAAGTGTCGAGATATTGAGTTTAATGTGGGTGATGAGGTCCTCTTAAAAGTATCACCATGGAAGAAGGTGCTCAGATTTGGGCGGTAAGGGCAAGTTGAGTCCTCATTTTATCGGACCTTATTGAGTTCTTCATCAAGTGAGACAAGTTGCCTATCAACTTGAGTTATCGCCTGAGCTTGAGTGAATTAATGATGTCTTTCATGTCTCTATGTTGAGGCATTATTGGTTGGTCCTGTCTCATATTGTGCCTATCGAGGAGATCGAGGTTTGTCCTGACTTAAGTTTTGAGGAAGAACCGATTGAAATTATTGCTAAAGATAAGAAGGTTCTTAGTAGGAAAACCATTAAGATGGTTAAGGTCTTGTGATGCAATCATGGGTATGAGGAGGCTACTTGAGAGCCCAAAACCATCATCAAGGCCCAATATCCACATCTTTTTAGACTAGGTAAATTTCGAGGACGAAATTTCTTTAAGGAGGGGAGAATTATAACACCTTAATTTTGATTAAATGGATTAAATTAGAATTTTGGTGAAAACTAAAGACTAAAATTTGACCTTAGTAAATTTTAAGGTCTAATTTGGAAGTTTGATAAAGTTTAAGGATGAAATTGAGCATTAATTAAAGTTTTATGGTCGAATTGTATTTTTAGGACTTATTTGTAAAACAAGATAAGTTTGGGGTTAATAAAAAACCCTAATGTTCTTTGAGCCCTCCGTGTTAATGACTCATTTTTATAGGTATTTAAACCTCTTTTTCTAATTTTAAAAACCTTTTAGCCTCTCATTTTTATTTTTTTCTTTTTCTCTCTAAACAAAAACTTTCTCATTTCTTCCATCCCTCTTTTTTCGTTCAAACTTCGACAACCCACCTACGGTTGTCTGTTTACCACACCGTCATCATCGATAGACTCCTTGTCACCTTACGAACCTAGCCCTTCCCTCTCCTTCTCCTTCGTCATTTCTATTCGTGAGAATCAGTGCTAGAATCGATTTGTTTCACCTCTTTTCCATCACTCTTTGTCGCGAGCTTCGCTCCTTGCCACCGATCCTGATATGGGTATGTGAAAGGGATCATTTTCTTCTAATTTTGTGTCATTTCAGCTAGCTTGTGTGCTGCCATTCATCGAGCCTCCGATCGGTGTCGTCAAGGGGTTTTGAAACCCTAATATAATATGTTACTAAAGGTTTGAGAATTGGGCTAACCTTAGCAACCCAATTTCTAATGATTTTTAACCCAGTCCTTATTACCCAACAAACCCAAACCAAACCCAAATTAAACCCCAAGCCATTTACCCAAGTGTGTGTGTAAACCTAAAACCATAAAAACAAATACCCAAACCCTAAAATCATAAAAACAAATACCTAAACCCTAAAACCAAATCCCCCAAACCTTAACCCAATTCAATTTGACCCGAGCCTGTTGATCGAACCTGATCGTTGACTGTTGATCGTTGACCATTGACAGTTGACCGTTGATCATTGACTTTTTAGGTTGACCGTTGATTTTTTTCGAAAAACCCTACCTTGTCATCTTTCGACATCCTAAGTTCGTTTCCGCTGTCTGTTTTGTCAAATTTGAACCCGAAGGCCTCATTTTGACTGTTTTACTCTTAATTTTGTACTTAGAGATACTTAGAGTTTTAACTTGGGAAATCTAATGTGAAATATTTGTGTTTAGGTGATCACGACTCCGAGACTGACGATTTACCTCCTCTTCCTGTGCAACCTGCTCCTGCACCAGTTCTGAGAGCTACACATGAGTTATTTTAGTCAGTGTTGTGTTTAGTTGGTGGCATAGGAATAGTATTAATATTAAGTTTGTGTTTGTAGGATATAATCCCGTTAGACCGGTTACTCGACTAGTGGGTGGTGGATGACCTCCTCGTTGTTAGGGTTCAGCTTCTTAGAGGTGTGTTTCTATCTGTGTTACATCTCTTTGTGTGATATTGTTTGTGTTGAATTAATTGGGTGATATTAATCTGTAATGTAAAATGACATGATCTTGTGATGTATTATGTGATCGCATGATGATTTTGCCTGATACTTATCAGTTTGTGGAATACTTGGATACTGTGAATAAAAATATTGTGTGCTCTGAGATACATATATCGTATAATGAGTTTAAGATTGAGATTGTGATAAATGTGACATCATGCCATTGTGTGTTCATGGGTTGGGATTGTACGGTGGAAGACGTGGTAATCATCCTTCAAACGGCTGATATAAAACTACACTACGATTGGTGACGATTGGTATGAGAGGAGTTCTGGGGAACCTCTCCATTATGTTGGTGTGCTGGAGAAAGGGTGTATTGCATTATGCTTGAGTTTTCATTGCATTTATCTATTAAATGTTGTGTGGTTACTTTTAATGCTATGAATGACTGTGATATTGTAACTGTGATGTATACACTTTAGAGACACACTGGGCTCTTTAGCTCACTCCCCAATAGTTTCTTTTTTAGATACAGTGGACTTAGGTGACTTGGTACTCGGAGGATCTCACATTTTTTTTATATTTTTATTTCATCATTTGGTTTATTATATTATTAAATTATTTTGAAATTGTAATGTTAATTTTTAATTTGGGATTTTGGATATTTTTATAAAGTGTTTAACTAATAATTTTTAAGTTTAGAATTATTCAAAATTATGGGAAATTAATTATTTTACAATAAGTTAATTTATTTACAAATTAAAGTATTTATATATGTTTTAAATGGTTTCTTGAGGGCAAAATTACAATAGTGACCCTCTGGGTCCGGTCATATCTTTTAGGCGAGGTTTTTGGGTTACAATTATTAAAGAATTATATGACTCACTATGCTAATCTATTACAGCGAAAATTATCTGTTGATGGCATCTGTCCTATTTGCAAGCAGGGTTTGGAGGATCAAGCTCATTTACTCTGGCACTGGTAGGATTTACATGCTGCTTGGAGGTGCCAGAGTCTTTCTTTCATGCCTCCGAGAGATACCTCGCACATATGAGATTGGTTAGTGTAAATGATTCAGGGTATGGATCCATCTATTGTTAGCCTACTGCTAATCATTTACTGGGCTATGTGGTACCGTCATAATAAACTTATTCATGAAGGGAAAAAGTCCAGTTTGGAAGATTTGTTATGTTTTGTTAAGGGGTATTTACAGAAGCTACAACTGGTTCAGGATAACATGCACCTTAGTCGACCTATGGTCAAGGAATTATGGAGATCGCCAGATATGGGTTCAATAAAGCTTAATTTTGATGCTTCCTTCCATTTACAAACAAATAGCTTAATAGATGCAGTGATTGCGAGAAACTCAGATGGTCAAATACTGGGTGCTTGCACTTACCCGTATACGGACATGGCAGATGCCTTTGTCATCGAGGCTCGAGCATGCAAACGGGCCCTCATTTTCGCCTCTAAGATGGGTTCTCGATGGATTATGGTTGAGGTTGACTCTCGCACTATCATCAACAAGATTCAGCCTGTAGGAGAGGATAAATCGCTTCTTAGAGCCCTTACATCTACTATTAAACAATTAGAAGAACTCATGGACGATGTTTCTTATTGCTTTGTGCACAAAGAGGCCAACACGGCGGCTCACATTCTTGCTAAAGAAGGATGATAGTGGTCTGAGCCACTGTATTGGATTGAAGAAGCCCTAACTCCGATTGAAGGGGCAGTATCGACAGACTGGCACACCTAGGTTCGTCGGATTTTGACTGGTTTGTCTCCTTAAACTTTGATTTTGGAGAAGATTCAGTGAAAATCTCCATTTCCTTTTGGTTGTCAAAGTTTGATTTCATCCCTTCTTGGTCGTTTAGTTGCCGATTTGAATTTTCTGGGGGCGAGGGGATGAAAACTGATGGCCTTTATTTCTTTCTTTTTAGGGTTTGGCTCTTTGATTTTTTTAAGGTTTTTTTTCAAACTTTTGTCTTCATGACCCTATCTGCTTTTGTCTTTTCAGCTGGTTGTAACTAACTTCTTACTTTTCTTGAGTTATGCGCTATTTAATGAAGGTTAATCTTTCACGCAAAAAAACAATATTAAAAATATTTTTTATTACCGTATCCTGCCGTACCCATGTCTTTATTTTTTAAAAATTACCGTGTCGTCGTGTCCGTATCATGTTGTACCCGTATTACATGTCCGTGTCCAAGCCTCATAGATTGCTATCAGTAAGATATTGATGGGGGCATTCTTAAGTTCAAATTATTCCATGGTTGGAACGAGTGAGCCCTTAAAGGTTCCACAAAATGAAACATGCAAGAGGCAAAAGTTGTCAACATGTCTTTATGATGAGAACCCAAGATTGACATCAAGAAGAAGAAGAAGAAGGAACAACAAAAAAATGGGGAAGTCAAAATGGAAATTTTTTTTTTTTTTTTTAGATTATGATGTCATTTACGCCACGTGTCACAATATAATTCTACCACATGTCCCAAACTTAATGCCGTTAGTCTCAAGTACCAAACCAAAAAAAAGTTTAGGTACCAATCTGGGACAAAAAAAACTATAGGTACCAATCTGGCAGAAGTGAACAAGTTCAAGTACTAATTTTATCTTTAACCCAATTGTTATTGTAACAACTAAAAAATACCACTTAACAGTTGGGTAACAAATTAAAAAAAAAAACATTAGAGACAAAATTGTAAGTTTTTAGTTAAAAGACCAAAAAGAAAACTTACTCATAGTTTAGTGAGTTGTTAACTAGTGAGGTGAATAAGGAAAGAAGATAAAAGTAGGATATGCGAGAGAAGGATGAAAGTTCAGAAAATATTTCTATTTTTCTGGGAGAGTCTGGAGATTCAGGGGAAGATGAAGTTGTTTCTGAGTTTTTTGCATGATCCTTTTATTGTGGGGGACAAACTTAACTACGAGTACTAAGATCGTTGAGTGGAAGTCTGATTTAATACCCTTGATAGTGACGGTAATGTGACATCTTAGGATAAGATATGTTGAGGTGACTAGCAATCAATTACTCTCACTTTCCACATGGCCCTCACATAGTCTTAGTAAAGCTATCCATTTTCAAAATTCGCCAAGTTGAGGTTTGCGAACTGGCCTAGGCTCGCAATATGATTGGTTCCATTGGGAGACACGTGTTTAGCTCTCTATGGATACACGATTAGGTTCACGACGTACGTTGTAAGGTTCGTGAAGCCCATTACACAAGGTATAACATGGATAAACTATCCCATTGATCACTCTAAATAGGGGTCGTTCTTATTTTAATCACCCTAATTTTTTATTAATTTGGTTACCCAAAAAAGAAATTGATCAACTTGTTCACTCCACTATTACATAGTAATAAAAGTCTAACAGCACATTTCCATATTAGTCAGTTTAAATAAGATTCGTCCCTATTTTTGGTCAATCCAACTTTTTTTTCTACAAATGCACTGTTTATCTCTTGTTACTATTTAACGGTGGTGTGAACAATTTGATCATTTTCTTTTTTGAGATATCAAAGTAACAAAAAATTAAAGTCACCAAAATAAGAATGACGCCTATTTAAAACAATTAAGGGTATAGTTTCCTAATGATATAATTTACCCTAAATTAAATTTATCATTATCTTTTTAATCGAATGGCAGCTGGCTCGTGGATTAAATCGCCAAAAGCCGGCATTCGTTGTGAGTATCTCCTTTTTTGTAAGCGATTATTTCCAAGGAAAGTCTTCGTTGGACCTACTTTATATCCTTCCAAATATATACGTGTATATTGATTTATTTCTCTTTTTTTTTTCAACTATGTTCCTTTTTCTTTATATATATATATATATTGAATTGTAAATAAAAAAAATAAAATATTGAATTTGAAAATGGAAATGGAAAATGTTTCGTTTATTTTATTGTAAACCAATTTCTTCAATGCACTAATTAATTGTGTCTGTTAATTAAAATATGTTAAATCATTTTATAAATTTTATATAATTTTCTTATAAAATATTGTGAAAAGTTTACACATAATATTTTTAATTGAAATATTTTTAATAACTCCATATAATTAATTTTTTAAAATTATTATTTATGACATTATACATTTAAGGTCGATTAATTTATAATAGTAAAATAGTAGTGTAATTAATTATTTAAATTTTTTATGATTTAAATAATTTCTCTTATTTTTTTCAAAAATAAGGATTACATTAATTTAATATAAAAGATAATGATGGTCAAGCAATGAAACTATTCTCTTATCACAAAAATAACTATGTCACCTAAAAATTTCTTTAAATATTTGTATATTTTATAATATATAATTTTTGGAATAATTACATACGATTTTGCTTCAATGAGTGTTAAAATATTTGAAGACAATTTTGTAAATGACAATTTAGTTTTAATATTGATACCAATGTGGTATCTTTTAGCGTTTACTAATTGTATATAAAGATATTTAGATTTATTTATTCTGTTAAATATGTATAATAAATCAAAACTAATGTCTCATCTTTATAAAAGTAATTAAATTAAAATTTTATGCATATAATTATATTAATTAAAATTCATATGACGACCTTTTACATATAAAATTAAAATCATTTTAATTTTGAGATTTATCCATAAATTATATGCTAAACCTTTGTTTTGTCTCATTCACTCGTTTAACCCCATAAATTCACCATGATTCTAAACACTCAAACCATCACCAACTCACCTTCTTCCTCTAACAATGGCTGCCATCGTCTCTCTTTTCGCCTTTGTTTTTGCCATTGTTGGTCTCTCTAATCTTTCCCTTATTCAAGCTCAAAAGCATGGTTTCAGTGTTGAATTAATCCACCGTGACTCCCCAAAGTCTCCCTTGTACAATCATTTAGATACTACCCACAATCGTGTAACCAATGCCTTGCGTCGTTCTTTTAATCGAGTTCATGGTTTCAAACCGACTTCTGTGTCAACAATGGAACCCGAAGTCAATGTTTTTCCAGATTCGGGTGAATACTTGATGAATATATCAATTGGAACCCCAGCTTTTGATATTGTCGCCATTGCTGATACTGGAAGTGATCTTATTTGGACTCAATGCAAGCCTTGTTCTCAGTGTTTCCCGCAAAACGCCCCTCTTTTCGACCCCACCGCATCATCAACATATAAAACGTTTTCTTGCAGAGCAAGTCAATGTGGGGATGTTGATGGAACATCTTGTTCAACTGATGGTTCTTGCCAATATTCAGCCTCTTATGGCGATGGATCTTACTCAAATGGCGAAGTTGCTGCTGATACACTCACCTTGGGTTCCACAACGGGTAGTCCAGTCGTGGTTCCGAATGTTATTATGGGTTGCGGACATGATAATGATGGAACCTTCAACGAGAATACCTCTGGCATCATCGGCCTTGGAGGTGGTGACTCTTCGTTGATTTCACAATTGGGAACTACAATTGCGGGCAAATTCTCCTACTGCTTATTGCCCTTTTTCGAAGTTGGAAATTCAAGCAAGTTGAACTTCGGTTCCGATGCCATTGTTTCTGGTAACGGAGCTGTTTCGACTCCATTAACCAAACATTCCTCTCAAACTTTCTACTACCTCACCATGAAAGCAATCAGTGTGGGAACCAACCGAATACAGTTTCCGGTTAAACCTTTAGGAACAGAACAAGGGAACATCATCATCGATTCCGGTACGACATTGACGCTTTTACCAAATGATTTTTACTTGGAACTCGAATCAGCGGTGTCTAGCATGATTAATGCGAGGAAGGTTAAAGGTCCTGATGGTTTGAATTTATGTTACGATGCTACAACAGAGTTTGCAGTGCCAGATATTACAGTTCATTTCAGTGGTGCAGATGTAAAATTGCAGCCATTGAACACCTTCGTCTTGGTTTCTGAAACAGTTGCTTGCTTTACATTCAGTCCCTATCCAGATCTCGCCATCTATGGTAACTTGGCTCAGATGAATTTCTTGGTTGGATACGATACTATTAAGCAGACGGTGTCGTTCAAGCCTACTGATTGTTCGGTGTCGGTCAAGCCAATGGCTCCAACCATCGGAAAAATATCAACATCATATATGTAATAAGCATAATTATATGTTATAATTTTTTATCATAAAATATTAATTAAATTAAAAGTGATGTAATTTTGTTAAAGTTGAGTGGATTTTAATTATTAGATAAATTACGAGTTAAATATGTGTGATATTTTAGTAATTAATTTCTAATTTATGATGAGCTAATTAAAAATTAGGTTTATTGTGCAAAAGTAATTTATATAGGTTATAGTCTCCAAATTACATTACTTTTAATTTTTTTTAATATCCAATCTTTAGAAAAGAGAGTTACATTTCACAAGATCGAAGATTTTAATAAATCAATGGATTAAGGTACGTTTTCGCATTTAATTTTATTATTGATTATTTGACATGACAGATATTAATTTATAATTGTTAAGTTTTATATTAATATTTGTTTTACGATTTTAAGAAGTGCTATCCAAATTTCGTCATGTCAAATCATTAAGAATTTATTAAATTTTCATTTTTTTTTGAAATGATTGGTTCATGAAACTTCATAAATTTGATATTTTTGATTATATATATATTTATATTCGAGATTCTTGTTAATATGTTTGAGTTTTGATTATTTACAAATTGAGGGTTTTATGATTACAGTAAATTATTATTTATAATTACTTTTGGTTTTCATTATAGATTTATACGGTAATCTCAATTTTTTATTTAGGTGTTGATGATACATAAAAGAGTTAATTTTTTTTCAAATAGAAAAATAAATTCAAGCCAAGGTTTTGATTAAGATTTTATTATGAAATTCAATATCAAAGATTATAATTAGAAGATTTGGATGTGTGGCTCATACAGTTTGAATGAATAATTCTTTTTATTATATTTAAATTTGAGTATAGGTTATAGAGAATGCACAACTGAAATTCAAGTCTCCTAATTTCCTTTTATTTGGTTTGGTCTCTCGTTCGATGGTGAAACCAAAACCATTGTGCTTTGTATTATTTTTTTGATCTCTTTATTCGGTGTGATTTATATGATTTTCAATATGGTATTTGGTTAAATTAAGTGAAGTATGTGATCACTAAGTTCTTTTTTCATTGCATGATTTATGGATTCATGTTATTAGTATACGAGAATTGGTCTGATATGAACATTCGTTAAAGTTATTATTTTCCAATATGAATATATATTCAAATTTTTTTGGAGTATTTTCTAATATGAATATATATTCAATTTATTCTTGATAATCATGAATACTAAGTTTAACCTTATAAATTTTAATTTTAAATTTTATTATAAAATTTTAATGGTTGTTTGTAATTCATCAAAGATTAAGGCATTTAATTTCTCATTCAGCAATGAGACCATTTTTTTTGAGTTATTATTATGAAAATTTTAAAGTTGAATATTGATATGTTTATATATATTAAAAAGAACTTCATTGAGATAATAAGTTGTCAAAGTGACCGCTATTATTGAAATTATTTTGTTTTAAAATGTAAAAGGTTGTGTGCATGTAACTTAAGCTACGTTCATATTGATTGGCACAAAGGAGGGTTAATATTTAACAAAATTACATGTGCAACTGTGGTAATGAACATGTGATGATTATTCGATTTTACATGTGAGCAATAAATCAACCCAAAGGAAGATTTATTGTTTGACATGTTTTTATTATCAATCTTTGATTATTATAATAATATATCACTTACAAGTTAATATTTTTGTCTAAAGATGAAATATTAATGAAGTGTTCGATATATTGAGATGGGATTCACCTTTATTCAATTTATTTTGATTTAAATTTGAAATATTTTGAAACAAATAAATTCAGATTTTGGCTTCGAGATTTAATGAAGGATGTCTAATATTTTAAATAGATTAGTTGTAACACCCTCAATCTAATTCGATTCGTCGGATCCGAATCTCGAATATTACAACTCGAAAACAAACAACTATTATTACAAAATCACAAATATTTACAACTCATGCGACTTACAAATTAAATTGATCATGTAAACATAAAATATATAAACAAGGATAAGTAATGTAATTTAATTACAAAAGATATCATCTAATAACTTAGCTTATTACAAATGTCCTAAGTTTAGTATTCTATGTATTACTAATGGCCTCAATTTTGTAAAACCAAATGAAACTGAAATCTCTCAATGACCTATTGGTTTTTAAATGCAGCATCGAACTTGCTCTGTATGCATAATAACCCGATACTTCACTCCATTGCCGTAGTCTTGACATCGTCCCTCTTGGCACAGAATCACATCATCCAACCTGAAAACTTAACACACACACGGATAAACTCATAAGAACTTAGTGAGAGAAACACCATTTACCTTAATGATACTTGTACAAAATAGCTAATGATTCATAATGACGATCTTGTCGTTCTTAATCACGTACTTTGCTTTTGGCGAATACTTCCTAAAGTTTTGTTCTTTTCATACACTCTAGTTACCATACCTCATTCTGAATTCATTTCTAATTCCTATCGATGACTTCTATTCTTCACTTGTATCCATCAATCACATCTTTCAAATATCTAAGTAAATTTCCTTTTTAGAGATCAATGCAACCAAAATATCGTTTCTCACGTACTTAACCCAGAATCATCGCACGATCATACTTCATAACAACATATACATAGTTGGCAGATACTTTCTTCGAACATTCAGATTTGAACCTTTATTCAAAATAAATCTCAATGCCAATCCATGTGACTGATAGATACTCTATACCATCCTAATTTTACTGAGTATTTAAGGAATCATACAAAACACGCTACATACTTCATACATAACATACCACAAGACATCCCAATCAGAATACTCCTCAAAGGCCATACAATCAGAGTTTGCCACAAATGAATTCCTTTAAGAGTTCTCCATAAAGGCATCCCTTTCAGAGTTTCCATATCAGAGTTCGTGTTTTATGTCCTAACGAACACCATTAGAATACCACTATGGTGACCAAACACATACCCACTTTACAGACTCTTCATGCAATGACATAATCTAAGCCCAATATTTTTAATTCCCTAACACACACCCAACGAAAACACATTACCTAACATATACTCTAGACAAACATATACAACCATACTTTAACATCACAGTACTCATACACCATTCATTACATACTCGAACTTATCAGACTCCATACCAAATATACATATTATCCTCAACAAACATTCATACACTCATATATGTTTTTTGAGTAAACATCCATATAATCGCATTCATGTCAGATTCA
Organism: Kokia cookei; assembly: GCA_039519145.1. Lineage (NCBI taxonomy): Eukaryota > Viridiplantae > Streptophyta > Magnoliopsida > Malvales > Malvaceae > Kokia > Kokia cookei. The sequence goes on along the minus strand of CM076910.1, from coordinate 18,763,745 downwards.
TATTATACTTTTCATGGTAATGGCTTCATAGTTCGATCTGTTTTCTATGGATTTACCTCGGTATGAAAATATACATGCAAGAGTCAATGTAGAAACTCACCTGACATTCACCTACAGAAGCTTGCTCAAAACCAAACATTTATTATGCAATTAGCAACAATCACTACTTATAGAAAATAGAAATGCCATTAAAACTCATTCTCAAACATTTTACCATCATCACAAGCACTGATAATACCTATGCAAAGTCTTATACCTTTATCTTATTTTTCAACCATTTCAAACATACTTACCCAGGAAAGAATAATTAACTACTCCAGATCAGATCCTCAATTTCCAACTTAACGAGAAAGAGAACTATCATCAGTTCTAGAAAGAATCAAATAGTCGTTTAAAAGATGAAGAAAGCATATTGCCCATTAGAATTCAGCATCTGGAACATGACGTCTTTAATTTAAAATTTTTAGCTTAAATAGCTAGCCTAACAACCCCTGGCTGCAAATCATCCAACACAAGGACAAAAAAGTCTCGAATAGTTCTATTTTGCATCTAATCTTCTTGTTACAGCGGTTGATTATTCATGTTTTGTTGCTGCATAGGAGTGGCAGGATTTTGTAGCGGGAATTATGGTATGGCTGCATCATTTCCAAGCAGAGCCATATTTATTTGTTCTTGTCTTCTCCTTCTAATAATGCGTTCAATTTCAGGATCTAAGCCAACAGCAAATTCAAGATTGCTCCTGGTCATAAAGCACCTAAAAAGAAAATTATAAAAGTAGTCAACAAAAAATAAAATAAATTAGTAACAAGTAAAGATTAGAAAATAAAGAATGGATGCAAAAACAAGAATAAACATCAAACTAACACCATCCCCGTCAACGGCGCCAAAACTTGATCGCACTATGAATGTCACAGCAAATATGTACAAGCGTACACTATCGATGCAAATATAGTAGACAGATGTGTAACCTGTCGGATATTGATCCCACGAGGATGGATATATGTGTTTATAATTGTAGATGCAACTAACAAGTAAAATAAGATAAATTGAGCTAATAGTTGTCGAAGCAATGGATAAATAAATGCAGTAAAATTGTGAGGTTGATTTGTCGAAGCAATAATGTAAAATTAAAGATAAAATGCAATTATAATGAAAAGGGGTTCCTAACGTGAAAAGTCGACAGAACACTAAGTGTAACTCACAAGGTTTAAAATATCAGGTAATTTGTCGTTGCAAATAAGCACAATGAAAATCTTACCAAACTTGACTCTCTTATTAGATATAAGACTCAAACATGCACAATAACCACACCTTCTAGTGTTGGCAACGCAACATATTCAATAACAAGTGGATTAAATTCCTTCAATCCCCAAGCAACTTCATTTGTCTTACTTGTTAACTTAATTTGTCACTGCACCTTCCAGTGACAGTGACTGCAATCACACTTCCGTGGTTAAACAATTAAATCCAAAGATTAATAGTAAAGGCAAGATTGAAATAGATATCATTTAGTTTTAAATTTCAAATGTACTTCCATACAACTTAAAATAACAAGAATTACCAGCATTTAAGAAAGATAATTAACAGAACAATCGGGGCATTCTATTCCTAGTCTATTCAAATTGCTCCTTTACTCTCCTCTTGTGGCGCACTTAGGATGCTTCTCATCCGGAGTAGTTTAGCCTTCTCTTCTGTGTTAGGTCACCCTTGGGAAGTTAAGCTGCCATGGATACAAGCTTTGAGAAAATATGAATTGAGGAAGAAAATCAAATCTGGCCGAAGAAGCCTATACTTTCTCTCTCGTTCTCTTTTGTATTTAACAACAACTCCACAGTACAAGTGTCCTTCCTTCCAGATCTAACAATCTTTGTTTGAACTAGTTGATTGTACTAGCTGTACAACTCATATTTCTGGTGTGGAAATCAGAAAATTGTCAGGTGCTGTGACAGTTCTGGGCGTAATTTTATATCATCTTATGCAGCGACACTTCTAGACAGGTTCATGCATCGATATTTCTGAATAGGTTCCTACAATAACAATTCTGGGCACATAGCTAAACATACTAATGCAGCAAGATCAGTATTAAAAATATCATAAATCCAAAGGAAATTATGCTGGGCTTCATTAAGTTAGAAAATACAATAACTAAATTAAAAATACTAAAAATGTATGCTAAAGATGACCAAATGGGAACAAATCATATAATAAGTAGGGAGAAATCAATGGTTCTTTCTAATGCTATCAGCGCAATTTGGAAATATTTATGCAGCGACATTAGTACCAAAACATGACAAAATTAAGGGTAAGTACAAGTTGTCCTTGTGCAGGTGTCCTTTCATCAAAATCAAGCTATCGTTGGTCGTACAAGTTGGTTATACCAGACTAGATAGCTCACACATTTCTATTCTTATCCGGACAGCTGTCAGATGCGACGAAAATCCTAGATGCAATCTAAAAATACTCATGCAGCGACATCAGTACCAAAATATGACAAAATTAAAGGCAACCAGGCTAAGGTTCATTGCCTTAGAAAATGTAATTAACTGAACTAAAAAATGCTAAAATATGTGCTAAGGATGACTAAATGTGAACAACTTAACCAAAAAGTAGGGAGAAACATATGTTCTTTCTAGCATTATCACATGCCCATCTTCTACCTTATCTACCTTAGGCTCCAACATCTTCCCACTTTTTAAAGTGACCACTTTGTTATATTCTTTGCTCAAAACTTTTGGATTTTTGGTATCACTAGGCAAAGCTCCTTGAGGTCTATTTCGAAGTTCAGTGGCTAGTTGACCTACTTGATTCTCTAAATTCCTCAACGTCGCTACTTAACCTTGGATCAGTGCATCATTCTTCATCATGTATGCTTTCAACAAGTTCTCCAAATTATTGGATGATTCAGCTTGTGGCAGTTTTGGAACTTGTTGATTAAACCCTGGTAGATGATTCAGTTTACTTTGTATGTAAATGTTGTTAAGACTTGTTCCTTTGTTTATTCCTTGAGAGATTTGGAAGGTTTTCCCATGAGGGGTTATAGAAGTTGGACTATGGTCCTGGCCCACTACTGTTTTGATTATAATTTCCCATAAGGACTTTAAGTTTGATGGGTAATTTTCAAATGAGTGTCCATCTCCACAATATACATAGGAAACTTTTTTAAATTGATTTGGTGGTTGGGTACAACATTATTAACATCGTTAGAAGTAAATTCTTAAGCCTTGAGGATACAAAAGATACCTGAGCTGCAAGCAAAGTGATAGCATCAACTTCTTGTACTTCTTCTAGTCGTCTTCTTGAGGTTGCTCGATTGGTTTACCATTGATAGTTATTATTGACAATTCATTCAATAATCTCGTAAACCTTGTTGTAAGACTTAGAAAGGAGGGCTCCATTTGCCAAAGCATCCACTATAATTCTAGTATGAATATTGAGACCAATATAGAAAGTCTCCATTTGAAACGTAATAAGGAATGCCATGACGAGGGAACTTCCGTAATAACTCCTTAGACTGCTCCCATGCCTCATATAAAGATTCTCCGTCTAGTTGTTGAAATGAAGTGATTTCATTTCTAAGCTTGGCGGTCAAAGATGGGGGAAAGTATTTCATTAAGAAATGTTCAACCAAGTTTTGCTATGTAGTTATGGAACAAGATGGTATAAATTTCAACCACTCTCGTTCTATATCTCGCAATAAGTACAGAAACAACTTCAACCTCAACGCATCTTCAGTTACATCGGCTATTTTGAAAGAATCACTCACCTCCATGAACAGTTGAAGGTGAAGGTGTAGATCTTCTATGGGCATTCCACTAAATTGGCCTACCGTTTGAAGCATTTGAAACATTATCGGTTTCAATTCAAACTGTGCTACCTCAATCTCTGGTCTCTTAATTCCAAAATTTAACTCATTAAATAGTGGCACAACATACTACCTTATGGCACGATCCCTATCATCAGCAATAAGGATTGGATTGTGCATATTAATGACTCCATTTCCTTGGCCATCATTTTTATTTCCAAGGTCTATCTTAGCTTGTCTCTGGGTTAATCTTCTGCGTCTTCTTTGTCTAATTTCCACTCGATTTAATGGTCTACAATGAGTAAATTGATGATTCAATCTATGCTGATAAACACCTCAATAAAAATTCACACAAATAAAAGAATTAGTTGGTAAAATTAAAAATAAAATAAAAATTTAATTGCAAAGAATAATTTTATAAAAAAATAATTAAGGTAATAGTCTTCGACAGCGGCATAAAAAACTTGTAACGCGTAGGTTTTTGCAAGCGTACACAGTCGTTATCAAGTAATAAGTAAAAGAGATATCCTCTCCACATGGACTGTATATGTTAATCAATTAAATGTAAAATTAAGGTTTCACAAGTTGGTGATAAAAACACAATATTGTGAGTGATGGATGTAAAGAATAATTAACTTGATGTAAAATGATCCCTAATGCAAATTAACCTAAGTATGATGATTGATTAAAATGTATGAAATGAATTTAGTAGCAAAATCACAAACTTTAACAACAACAACAACATGAATAGGCTAGAATAGTCACATTTATCAACTTAGTTCACATTTATCATCATGCTTAATAATTCTTCAAAAAATGTGTCATGGAACTCGATCTTTCATGAGTTTCAAACCAATATTAAGTCCATTCAGAATCATTTACTTAGAAATACATGCATTTTACTGATCATATTAAACTAAGGGTTTCTTAGAACTCATGTGAAGTAACAAGGGCAAGTTAGGTTTAAAACAGTTTAATCACATAAACCTAAAAACTATGTAAGATATTAGTGCTTTCTCGAGTTATTATGAACCTTCAATATAGTCGGGTGAAGATCTAAATTAAGCAAACACTTTTCAATTATTGTGTCCATTAGTTGTCATCTAGTTAGGATCGCTGAGCTAATTCTAATGCAATCAATCAAGTATAAATGAAATACATGCTTGAGTTTAATTGAAAACATGAACGATTGAGGCACAAAACATCATGGACATGATTTACATAAACCTTATTGAATTAATGAAACCATTTTAGCTAAAAAAATTTAAGTTATCATAATTGATGAAAACATAACAAAACTCATTACAAACATGATTAAATGTAAATAAAGATAAGGAAGAATAATATTTGATTGATTTAACAGTCTCATGGAATCTGATCGAAGTGGCTTCCTCCAATCCTCATGCTGCTCCTTTGCAAGATACTTCTCAAGGTGGTTGCCTAAGAGAGTATCTTCTCAAGGTTTTGCTGGCTAAGGGAGAAAGGGATTATGGGTGCTTATGCTTAAAAAGAAAGAAAGAAAAATGAAGAATGAAATGAGAGAATGAGAAATGAAGAATGATTATGAAATGAGGGATGATTGAAATTAGAGATGGGAGTGGGTATTTGTAGTGAAAGTTGGTGGAGGGGTTTACTAAAAATGTCGTATGAATCCTCCAACTTACACCTTTTCTTTGGCTAAACATGCATTATGGAGGGATTGGTTTGTTGGTTGTTTGATTCAAGCATAAAATCATGCTTGAATCAAGCAATGGTGTGGACAGTTTCCTAGGAGAAACTTCTAGGCTCTTTTTTGATTTAATTGCAACTGCAAGGACCTTTAGTAAAGCTCTCAAAAATGAATTTTGGGCAACTCACAAATGCATTGCCGAAATTGGGCTTCCTCTCCCTTATGTGAACAATTTGGTGACCCAATTGTTCACAAGGCTTGTCCATTAATTGATCCATTTTTAATTGGATCAAGTCAACCTCTTCATGACCCATTAACATGTGTTTTCCGTCCATATACAGTGAATTTGGGCATGTCCAAGTAACTTTATTTTATAAACAAATCATGCATAATTTCCTTGGTCCATCTGCTTTAAAAAATTATCAAGATTAATATGTAACAAAAAAACCATTAAATTATGCACAAATTTAATATAAAATAACATAAAATTACATTCTCCATTAAATCATGCCCATTATTGAAATATGAACAAAATTCACCCAATTAGTAATCAATTACTTGAATTAATATTATTTTTAAGTAAATTGGTGTCATAAACTACTAGAAAAAAACCTATATAAATTAGTGTTTACAACTTTTCAGAGTGAATAATTAAAAACGGTTGCTAGACCTTTATTTTATTAAGTTGGCAACCTTAACACACTACGAGATTATATTCTTTTATCCTCTTTAATATCACATATTAAAAGGGAAACTAAGATTATTCTCTTATTAATAGAGAAGGCAAATTGAAAGTTAGAAGAAATAATTATATTTTTTTCCAAAAAAATATTAATTTCCATGTCTTTTATATTTTGAACGAAATTAATTAATATAACTGTTTATATTAATAAATTTGGTAAAATATATACAATTAATATTTTGTATGAATCAAATTCATATATTAATTATATTCTTTTCAAAAGAATATTATTTTCCATGTCTTTTATATATGGACTGAAATTAATTATTATAACTATTTATATTAATAATTTCGATAAAATACATACGAATAATATTTTGTATGAGTCAAATTCATATATTAATTTTCTCCATGTTCTCTATTTAAATACCACAAATTTGTATGTATAATATGTTAAATATTTAACTGTCAAATTTAAATTAATTCAATAATTAATTTAATTCATGTGACAGTTAAATATTATACTAAATGTATTTGGATTCTGTTCGCTTGAACTATAGGGTTTGACCATATAGACTCTTATAATGTTAGTAGCAATACTAGAACATTTCTAATATTACAAGCAACGAGTGACATCTAGCAATGCATCATTGCTACCCAAGTTACAAGAAGTCGTGATTCAACATAACTTTTCTATGATAATTTTTCATGTATTATATCCTTTTATCCTTAATATCTAGATTGGTCACAAGTCGTGAAATAGTCACACTTGTATAGTCCAATCATATATTTCTTGATATTATGAGAAGACTACAATAAACAAATAAGGGTGATATCTCATATCATCTTATTCGAGCATGACCATGCATTTCTAGTATCACTCCATTAAGAGACCTAAGATATTTCTCATATTATGTACGAAGGATAAATCCTATCTTGATCGACCATATCCCACTACATAGATTGTGGTATATCCAACATCAGTCTTTATAGTACAACCTATTATGGTAGACGTTTTGATTGTATCAAAATATACGACTCATAATATTGGGACAATGATGATCTCAAGTTTGAGGATCATATACATAGTTATCACTATGAGTAATTTTGTGACTATTACATAATAATACAAGAAACATATTCATAGCGGGTCAGTTCAATATTTTGTTCTCTAACACATACTAATGTATTGATTTTGACATCCTTACATCAATGACAACTCTTTGTCATTAACCAACTACACTTAGTATTAATGCATTATTATTGTCCAAGACCACAATAATACTTGACTAAGGACCTTTTGAGACTAGTCATATTTTTTAGGACTTTAGTACAATTCAGTTTATTTATATACAAAAAAAGAAACATAAATAATAATGGAAATGACTTATGCTAATAAAAAAAGGTAAAATGAGTATGTTATTACAATCATCTCATGATTGGTCTTTGGGCATACTCTAACAATCTCTTACTAGCACTATGACCAATCAATCATATATCTAATATCGAGTAACTTGGTGTGATGATCATGTTTCTACTGTGTTAGAGGTTTCACTAGTGGATCAACGATGTTGTCATTTGTTGGTACTTTACATATTTCCACATCTCCTACACAAAATGATTTCTCGAATGAGATGAAAGTGCCCAAGTGTATGTTTGGATCGCTGGTGAGATCTAGGTTCCTTTGCTTGTGCAATTGTTCCATTATTGTCAGAACAAAGTTCTATAGCATCTAATATGATAGGCACAACCCCTAGTTCAGATATGAACTTCTTGATCCAAACAACCTCTTTTGCAGCCTCACTAGCTACAATGTACTCAGCCTCAATTGTAGAATAAACTACTGTATCTTGCTTTGAACATTTCCAGCTCACAACACCACCATTAAGGCAAAACATAAAACCCAATTGCGATCATGAATCATCCTTGACGATTTGGAAACTAGCATCAGTGTAACCTTTTACACTCAGCTTTTCCTCACGTCCATATATAAAGAATGTATCCTTACTCCTTCTCAAGTACTTAAGGATATTTTTAACTGCAACCAAATGACCTTCACCCGGATCTACTTGGTACGTGCTCGTCATAGTTAAAGTATACAATACATTTGGACGAGTACATAACATGGTATACATGATAGATCAAATAGTCAAAGCATATGAAATCTTACTCATACGTTCTCTCTCTTGTAAAGTTGAAGGAAACATTTCCTTCGAGAGTGAAATGCCATGTTTCATAGGTAGGAATCCTCTCTTAGATTCTTCCATACTAAACATTTTCGATTCTTTATCTATGTATGTACTTTGGATTAGACCTAGGAGTCGTCTTGATCTATCTCTATAGGTTTTGACTCCAAAAATGTATGTAACCTTGCCTAAGTCCTTCATAGAAAAATAACTTCTTAACCACGTATTAATAGATTGTAGGGTAGTTATGTTATTTCCTATGATAAGTATGTCATTTAAATAGAGTACCAAGAATACAATAGTGCCCCCACTAATTTATGATAAAACCAAACTCTTTGATCACATCATTAAAATGAAGATTCTAACTTCGAGAAGCTTGCTTTATTATGTAATGGATCTTTGTAGCTTGCATATCTTACCAACATCCTTTGGATTGACAAAACCTTCAAGTTGTGTCATGTACATATCCTCTTCAAGTTTCCTATTAAGGAAAGTTGTTTTAATGTCCATTTTCCAGATTTCATAATCATGAAACACAACTATTGTAAGTAAGATTTGGATGGATTTAAACATAGCAATAGGAGAAAAGGTTTTGTCATAGTCTACACCATGAACTCGTTGAAAACCTTTAGTGACTAATTGCCTATTTTATGTTTGTACATTACCATCCATGTCAATTTTCTTTTTGAAAACTCATTTGCACCCTATGGGTTTAACCCCTTCAAGTGGGTTAACTAAGATCCATACCTGGTTTTCTGACATGGAATCAATTTCAAACCTCATGGCCACAAGAAATTTCTCAGAATCTAGGTTCGATTTCTCCATTCAAAAACTCCATTCAATTATGGAGTACCATGAGGTGTAAGTTATGAGACAATCCCACATTCCTTCAAAAACTCATCAAACTCTAAGCGTAAGTACTCTCCTCGCCGATTTTATTGAAGTTCCTTAATAATTTTACCTAGTTGGTTTTGTACTTCATTTTCAAATTCCTTGAACTTTTTAAGGGCTTTAGATTTATAGCATATAAGATAAATATACACATATCTACTGAAGTTATCAGTGAAAGTAATGAAGTATTGAAAACCTCTTCTAGCTTGTGTGTTTTTGGTCCACATACATCACTATGTATTAAGCTCAATAAATCACTAGCTTGCTCACTTTTATAATTAAAAGGAGTTTTAGTCATTTTACCTAACAAGCAAGACTCACATATATCCAATTGTTCGAAAGCAAAAGAATCTGAAATCCCATCTTTATGGAGTTTTGATATGCGTTTCTCACTTGTATGACCCAAATGACAATGCCAAAGATAAATTTGATTAGAGTCATCTATTTTTTATCTTATAGTATTTATGTTATAAATGAGTCTATCTTGATCTATAATATAGAGGCCATTTACTTATTGTGTCAAACCATAGAAAACATTATTGAGATAAAATGAACAACAATTATTCTTAATAATTATCTTGAGAACATGAGTTCCCTCCACCATTTTGCATCGAAACAGTGCTTTAAAGGACTCGTACCCTCTTAAAGTGCTTGCCCCTCATATAATTTCTTGAGGTGTTGAATCATGTCATAGGCAACCATATCCTCATGTTACTTTTGAAGCTCAGGAGTCATGGTGACAATCATTAGACATCCTATGTCTAACATGTTATCAAGATGCTTCTTATAAGCATCCTTGTCAATTCTAGAGGCATTAGTTGCTGGTTTATTAGGAACGAGTTCTTCAGTGACATATAATTTTTGTTCTTATTTGAGGATAATCCTTAAGTTATGAAACCAGTCAAGGAAGTTCAAGTCATTCAACTTGTCCTTCTCAAGTACCTACCACAATGATAAATAACTTGTGTTGTTTGCCTTAATTAATCTACAATAATAAAATATGCTCATGAGTACATTTACCAAATTAATAATGGACTTTATTAAATGACGCTCCCACTCTTTTATTCAAAATTAATAACCATCATATTTTAATTTCGGAAAGACTTTCTCTAAAGTTTTCTAGTGGGCAAGGATTCATATTTCACCTCTTCTTAAGTCAGCTTTGGCTTTTGATGGTATTTAGATGACATAGATTTTCTCCCAATTTAATGCTTTTATTGTCTTTTTTGTATTTCAGTTAGCATGCATCATTAGCATTTTACACCTAGTTTCCATATTTTCTAATTCATTGTTAAGTAGTTTAATTTCTTGTTATTTTTATCTATTTTTGTACTAATGTCGACGCAAGTAGCCGATATATTGTCTCTTAAAATTGTCAATGCAGGAACGTTTAATGCTGTACGAATGCAACCACAAGATTAACTGGAAATTATGACCAGGAAATGTAGCCACATTGAAACTGAACCTTGAATGAGTAGAATCAAGCTTAATTCACAATTAGAAGCACCAACGCAGGAATTTCATAGATGTCGCTGTAATTATGATTTCAAAATGCGTTCCGCGATACAGCGACAATCTGCAGATCTCTGAAGAATATACTAGAACTACGTGAGTGCATAGTTGTAATCTAACTAATTTTTATAGCTGCAAGATCTAGATCTGAGAATGAAGGCTGAAACCTACAACATTTGAAAGGTTATAAATAGACGAACAAAGAGGGAAAGAAGGGATGAAGAGAAAGGGATTAAATTCTGAAAATTCTATGTGAATTGGAGATTTAAGCTAGAAATTGGGGAGCTGACGAAGCAAGTCTACAACCACTTCTAACGAGAGGTGCTTGATGCAGAGTAAGAGGAACCATTAGGGAGTAGCCCTAGTAGTCTAGAGATAGTAAGATTTGTTGTACTCTTTAATTCTTCTTAAACGATGAGGGATTTTGATGATATTAAATGAATATGAGAGTGTCTTTTAATGTTAAATCATTTTGATTATTATTTTACACTGCTTATCTGTTTATTCTTGGATCTAACCGTTTTAAGCACGAGAGTTAAAATTTAGTGTGCTAACATAGAGAGATGCGGTGACAGGTTAGGTTAACAAGTTAGGCAAGAGCTGCTTGAGACTGAGACAAACTCCAGTTACTTGTTCTTGAATACACATCATTGCTCGCACCGAGAGGTGGAGTGATTGTGGATATTTAAGTCGGGATTAAGTAGAGAGTTGTTGTTGGTAAGAACTCAAAGGGACTTCATTGCAACGACATTCCATTTAAATTTTACCTTGTCGACGCATCCAGCGTTGCAATTTAGCAGAATCAATGAACCAATTCTACCCTTTTGCACTTGATCACTTTTACATTTCATGCATTTAAATATTCAGCACTCAATATTCAACACATTTGATTTACTTTCAGTACATTGACATTTAACACCTGACATTTAATTCTAATTGTGTTGACATTACTGATTATTTTAGTGTGCAGATCTGACATATTACACTGACATCAGTACTCACATTACAATTAATTTTAATATTGATTGCTCCGACAATTAGACATCCAAAAACCCATTCCTCATGGGATCGATATCCGATAGATTTATCTATCAACTAGACTTGCATCGACGTGTGTCCGCTTGCACATTGCTGTGACGTAAAAACACCGATCAAGTTTTGGCGCTGTTGCGGGGGACTAGCGTTTGTTTGATGTTTACTTTTCTAGTTGCAATTAATTTTAGTTACTTAACTTTTAATCTTTACTAATCTGTTGTTATTTTTCTAATTGTTTCTTTTTCAGATTTTTAATTCTTGCATGTCCAGAAGGAGAAATCCTAAGGACATTGTAAGCTTTGTTCTAAAGATTGAGAGGACACTTAGGAAGAAAAGGCAAGAACAACGAAAAATTACTGGTAACAATAACAACAATAATTTGCCACCATTGCTGCCACAAGATGAAATTCCTCCAGTGCTTCCACAAATTGTTAACGATATACCACCACTACGTCCACAAGAAGAAAAAATACAAAATAGGATAATAAGAGATTTCGTTGTGCCTATTCTTGATGATTTACAACTAGGAGTTGTGAGACTGACTATCCAGACTGGTAATTTTGAACTAAAACCGATGATGTTTCAGATGCTCAACTCAAATGGGCAGTATTCTTGTTTTCCTCATGAAGACACACGAGAACATTTAAAATCATTTTTGCTTATTTGTGCATCCATTAGTAAACACGGTGTCCTTGATAATGCCTTGAAAATGCAACTATTTCTTATTCGTTATAGAGTAAAGCAAGAACATGGTTTTTGGGATTGCCGACAGGATCTTCACACCTTGGAATGCATTAGCAACGCAGTTTGTTTTACGTTTCAATCCATCGACAATGAATGTAAGGTTGCGAAATGACATTACTTCATATCATCTGTTGGATGATGAGAATTTACATACAACTTGGGAGCATTATAAAACATTACTTCGACGCTGCCCAATGCACGAAATTCAGCAGGACACTCAGATTGAAATATTTTACAATGGTTTGAATGCTCAGACAAGGAACCTTGTCGATGCATCGGCTACTGTTTCCTTGTTAGATTGTACATACAATGAAGCTATAAGAATTCTAGAGATAATTGCTCAGAATGATTATCAATACCCTATTTCTCATTCTGCACAGGTAAAAACTAACCTTGGAGTTAGATGCTATTTCTGCTTTGTCAACGCAGGTATCTTCATTAGCCAACATCATAAAGAATATGAAAGGAACAAGCAATGTTGCTCCTATTCAAGTGGCTCAGCAATTGGATGCGCCGATATTTTTCTGTGAAATTTGCGGTGACAACCATAGCTATGAAGGCTGCCCACAACATGCAAAAAATGTATTCTACGTAAACAACATCCGAGGTGGTTCATTTGGTAACTCATACAACAACTGTTCTCAACAACCTTGGGGAAATCAAAATACTCCTACAAACAGATAGGAAAAGTCCTCAAACCACGGGGGTTATAGACAAGGGAGTTATAATACCAGTCCACAATAGAATTATCATTAGAATGCATAGATAAATTATTGTTCTGACCAGGTGCAATCACATAGTCAAATGCATCCACAATTGAGATTACAGCCATAACAGTCTATACTTCCACAAATGGAAGGACAACACCATCAGCATCAACAACAGCAATTTGCTCAATAAAAGGCAGATCCTATGGCTGCTCTTGAAGCAATGATGCGTGAACATATCACAAGAACATAGGCGATTGTGCAAGGCAATTCTTCTTCCCTACGAGCATTAGAAGCTCAGCTCGGTCAGTTAGCTTCTAGTCTCAGCACTAGGTCACTAGGTACTCTGCCTAGTGATACTAAAAATCCAACACAAAGGGGGAAGGAGCATTGCAAAGCAATCACGCTAAGGAGTGGAAAACAGACGGTAGAACCAAGCAGTTATGACCAAGACCATGTCGACGCAACTGAACCACAACAACAGGGAGAGGATATAGCTGAAAAAAGTCAAGCAAAACAAAATGAAGAGGAACCAACTGTAGTGCCATCTATGCCTAAAGTTTGCTCAACTAAGTTATCAACGCAACTACCAATGTCTACACTACTAAGTTTTGCACAACAACCCAATGTTACAATACCTTTGTCGTTTCTGCAAAGATTTAAATAGAAAGTCCATGACAAAGAATATGAAAACTTTGTTTCTACTTTGAAACAATTGTACATTAATATACTTGTAATATATGCTCTTATGCAAATACCCAATTATGGGAAATACATGAAGGAGTTGTTATCAAAGAAAAAGAAATTGTTCGACATCAAGATAATTGCGCTCACAGAGGGGTGCAGCGCTGTGCTTACAAATAAGTTGCCAACCAAGATGAAAGATCCTGGCAGCTTCACAATCTCATGCTCCATTGGGAATCATTATTTAGGTAAGGCTTTATGTAATTTGGGAGCAAGTATTAATCTTATGCCTCTATCTACTTTCAAGAAATTAGGAATAGGTTCGATGAAGCCCACTGCGGTGACATTGCAACTGACGAATAGATCTTTAGCACAACTTGAAGTACAAATCAAGAAATTAAGAATAGGTTCGATGAAGCCCACTACAGTGACATTGCAACTGACAGATAGATCCTTAGCACAACTTGAAGTACAAATCAAAGATGTTCTTGTCCAAGTTGATAAGTTGGTGTTCCCTGCTGATTTTATCATCCTAGACTATGAAGTAGATAAGGAGGTACCCATAATTCTAGGGAGGCCATTTCTAGCAACATGACGAACACTTATCGATGTATTCAATGGAGAACTTGTCATGCGTCATAACAATGACCATGTACTTTTCAGTGTGTTTGAAGCATCACCGTTCGGACCTAAAGAACAATGTCACCACATTGATGTGTTGGACGAGATTATTCTAGAAGAATTTAACGTAAGAAGTTCAGCATGTCTGATGATGATGTGGCGACATCTACCGATGATATTCTAGATGATTGTGTCAACAAAGAGGAGGTTAACAATTGTGAGCTACGTCAAAATTGGAAAATAAAGTCTTTGGATTTGTCTAACAGGACAATCTCAGTGTTTAAACCATCTATTGAGCAATCTCTACTTTGGAGTTGAAGCCTTTGCCAACGCATTTGAAATATGTGTTCCTTGGTGACAATGAAACACTACCTGTTATTGTCAACGCATCCCTCAACGCAATGCAAGAAGATAAGCTTATCACGATCCTAAAAGAACATAAAAGAGGCATAGCCTGGAGCATAGCAGATATTAGAAGCATCAATCCCTCTTTTTGCATGCACAAGATTAGGCTAGAAGATGAAAAGAAGCAATCAATTGAGCAGTAACGAAGACTCAATGAAAAGATGAAAGAAGTAGTGAAGAAGGAAATTATCAAATGGTTAAATGTGAGCATTATATACCCTATCTCCGATAGTGATTAGGTAAGATTCGTTCAATGTGTGCCTAAAATGAGTGGTTTCACAGTTGTGACTAATGACAAAAACAAGTTAATTCCTACTCGCATTGTAACTGGATGGCAAGTATGCATGGATTACCGACGACTGAATGCGGCCACAAAGAAGGACAATTTTCCACTACCTTTCATTGATCAGATGTTGGATATGCTACCTGGTAAAGCCTATTATTGTTTCTTAGACGGTTACTCTGGATACAATCAAATAGCTATTGCACTGGAAGATAAAGCAAAGACCACATTTACATGCCCTTTTGGAACCTTTGCTTTCTGAAGGATGTCGTTTGGGTTGTGTAATGCACCAGCAACATTCTAGAGGTGTATGATGACAATATTTTCGGATATGATCGAGGATTCCTTAGAGGTATTCATGGATGATTTCTCTATCTATGGATAGAATTTCAATCAATGTGCTGACAATCTGGCGAGAGTTTTGAGGAGATACGAGGACACAAATCTATTTTTGAATTGGGAGAAATGCCACTTCATGGCAACTAAAGGCATTGTCCTTGGGCACCAGTATCTTGTCAGGGCATTGAGGTTGATAAAGCAAAGGTAGAGATCACCGAAAAACTGCCTCCACCCACTAACGTCAAAGCAATAAGAAGCTTTTTTGGACACGTTGATTTTTATAGAAGGTTCGTTTGAGATTTCTCTAAGATAGCTAAACCATTATGCTCATTACTGGAGAAAAATAAGAAGTTTGTGTTTGATGAGATTTGTCTAAATGCATTCATGAAAATAAAGAAGTAGCTAGTACAAGCCCCAATTATTGTTGCACCGAACTAGACGCAACCATTTAAACTTATGTACGATGCAAGCGACTTTGCTGTGGGAGCTATACTTATTCAACGAAAAGAAAAGGTATTCCATTCTATTTACTATGCTAGTAAAACTCTAACTGAAATGCAGGCTAATTACACAATAACAGAGAAAGAGTTGCTAGCAGTAGTCTTTGCATTTGACAAGTTTCGTTCCTATCTTGTCGGGGCAAAGACTACAGTCTACACAACCACTCAGCATTGAAATACCTTTTCAGCAAAAATGACGCCAAACCTATATTCATCAGATGGATCCTACTCCTTCAAGAATTTGTTATTGAAATCAGAGATAGAAAAAGATCTGAAAATCAAGTAGCTGATCACTTGTCTCGGCTAAAAGTTGGATGTAAAGATGGGCAGATGTTCCAGATTGTCAAAGCATTTCCTGATGAGCATGTCAACGCATCACCATCATATACTGATGTCGTCAATTATCTTGTATGTGGGAAGCTACCCATGAGTAATACTGGTCACAAGAAGATAAGGTTCATACGTGATGCTACCAAATACCATTGGAACGAGCCGTACCTATTTAAGGCATGCGCAGACAATATCATTCGTCGTTGTGTACCTTAAGAAAAAATGTTTTCAATCTTGCGACACTACCATGATGCCTCTTATGAAGGCCATTTTCGCGAAACAAGGGCTAATGCAAATGTTTTATAGTCAGGATTTTATTGGCCCACATTGTTTCAAGGTGCTCACAACTTCACATAAAAATGTGATCTGGTTCAATATCCCGGCACAATGAGATGCTCCAACAACCCATCATGGAGGTAGAGCTCTTCGACATTTGGGGTATAGATTTTATGGGACCATTTCCAAACTCTTTTGGAAATGTATATATTTTAGTGGCTGTTGACTAGTCTCGAAGTTGATCGAGACAATTACGGTACCAAGGCACCCATTTTTATAATAATCAAGTGGCAACTGCATTAAAACGATATGGTGTGAAGCATCGTATGACTACCACATATCACCCACAAACCAATGGTCAAGCCGAAGTATACGATCGTCAAATTAAAAGCATACTTGAAAAGGTGGTTAATCCATTTAGGAAGGATTGGTCTGTGTGGTTACATGATGCATTGTGGGCGCTTCGCACCGCGTACAAAACACCATTGGGAATGTTGCCATATCAACTAGTGTTTGGAAAATCTTGTCACCTGCCTGTCAAACTTGAACATAATGCTATATGGGAAATTAAGCAGGTGAATTTGGACTATGATGCTATCGGAAGGAAAAGACTGTTGGACATTACAGAATTAGAAGAAATTTGATGCCATGCTTATGAGAATGCTGCGATATACAAGGAAAAGACAAAAAGATAGCATGACAACATTATCTTGCATCAACAATTTCACCTGGTCAGTTGGTACTTTTATTTAACTCATGTTTAAAATTGCATCCAAGGAAATTGCAATCAAGGTGGTCAGGAGCATTCAAAGTTGTCGAAGCATTCTCAAGTGGTGCAGTGACAATCTAAAATCTACCGGATGGACAACAATTTAAAATAAATGGTCAACGTCTTAAACATTATGCGAGTTCAGATATTCAAGAACTAGACGAAGCCATCAACCTGGTGACATTTAAATAATGTCTACGCATTTCATTATTTACTTTTATTTGTTTCACTTTTCTTTGTGTTATTTCAAATTCCTTGTAGAAATAAAAATCAAATTTTTTTCGAAGCATCGAAGCACATACTGTCGACGCATTTTGCAATAAGTTAGCATTACTTTTTCAGCAAGAATCGTGCCGATTAATTTCTTTCTAACCCAACTGTTAGATCAAAAGAAAAAGTACAATCTACAAAATTTGGCAATTAATGGTTGCAGGCACGACGTTTCCTCGTTTTTGTCCACTCATTACGCCTAGGTTATAAAGTCTCCCCTTGCAGTTACCTTTTCTTTTCACATCTGCCATTGTTACCGCAACTCCTCTCTTTCATTGTCTGCATATTTTCTTTTCTGATTTTTGAAGCAATATTTATTTGCGAAGTCTTCTTTACTTTCTTTTCATCTCACCATGGCAAAAACCTGTGCTTTAAGAAACACTCCTAAACCCTCATCCAAGACCACCTCAACCACTTTTACTATGGCTCCGTTCACACCACCACGACACTCATCCACAGGCCCAGTCTTGTTTCTAACAACTGTGGCTAAAGACCAGTACCATAATGTCATGCTTAAGCGCAACATCCACCCCGAACAAGGCCTCAAACTTTCTCCACACTTGACCCTTAGAAAGCAAGTCCACCATACCATTAGCCACCTTGGGTGGGAATATTTCTGTGACAATCCTTTGGGTTACTCCCCTCCTTTGGTTAGGGAGTTTTACGCAAATTTGATGGACCAAGAGCAAGAGTTTGTTTTTGTTTGAGAGAGGTTGTTTCATGGAGCGCTGCACATATCAATGTTTTGCTAAGGATTCCGGAAAGAGTGGACATCCATGCAGCTTTTATGTATAGTCTGGATAATGATTGCCTGGCTCAGATGATGAAAGATCTCTGCACTGATGGCGCTACATGGACGACAATGGCTTTCACAACTATACAATGCACAAACGATACCTTTCAATTTTTTGTAAGGTAAGGTTTCATTTTATCAACAGACATGTTATGCCTTTAACCCATAGCACTACGACCACATTGTATAGTATGTGTCTATTGCATTCCATCCTGTATCACCAACACATCGACATCGATGAACTCATACACGCCCAGATAGCAGAAGCTGCAGGAAAGCAAACTGGTATCCTTCCTTTTCCCTCTCTTATTATGCTACTTTGTCAACACAAGGGCATTATGCCCAAAGATGATGAAGAGGTCCTAGACAACAAAGGCCCAATCAACGATATTTCTATTGAGAGGATGACACAAGGCCAAGACACCCTAGTGGCTAAAGAGACCTCCAAGAAAAGAGATAAAGGAAAGGGTAAGAGGATGCCTGACAAACCTGATGCGCCGATAGAGATTTTAATAGCAAAGAAATTGGCCCTGATGGAAGTTCACTTAGACCGCATCGACATGCGTTCTATCCACACCGATAGTATCCTGGACGATATGGATTTTTGACTCCACAAGTTTTATGCCTACACTAAGGCATGGGATGAAGCCCTTGTTGCTGCATTAAGTCAGATCAACCAAAACCTACTGCCAAATTTCCTAACTTTCCCATCCATCTACCGCCCAATGAAATACTCATTTTCCAAACAACCTATCCCTGATGGTAAGCCTACCCCTGCACCATCCTGAATCCATCTTTTTGATAATTAGAAGGATGACAGGTAGTCACAGGCTAATGACAATCTTCATCGCAACAATGCTTATTTATTCGAAGATGAGTTCTCCAATAGTCTAGGCACAAATATGGCAGAAAGGGCAGCTGCTCTGAAAGAAGATGTTGATGCAGTCAATTGCACTAACACTAGCCTAGTTGAACATGAGCAGCATTTAGAAGAGGAAGCAAATCAGGGAGATGATCACTTGTAAGAGAAGGATCAAGATGAGGAAGAAAAGGGAAAGGAAGAAGAAAAGGAAGATGAAGAGCCTGCCGACATGCAAGAGGAGAAGGACACCGATGCCCCAATAATGATTGTTGAGGATGCTATGGGGACATGCAGCTCAGATGAGGCTCGACCTACTGCGAGCCAGGCTGAAGTTGTTATTGGTGAGATCGAGGAACTGAATCCTCTGGCTATTGTGCCCTTTATGGCACCACTCATAAAAATCCACCCATCCGAGGTGAGAACTGATGAGGCCGTCACCCAACCCGCTGAGGAGGAACAATCCGCCTAGCCGGTTGGTTTAAAGGATAAAAAGTAAAAGAGGCGCTGGGACAAGAAAAAGAAATACCATGACGAGGGAGAGCGTCCGAAGAAGAAGAAGGAAACCAAAGCAGCCTTTTCATGCATTCTTATTGTGCCTGCAATTTAATTGTCACTGCATTCCTTTTAGTTTAGTGCATTGTAGCTACATTTCCATTATATATGTATAACAATTGTCAGTGCATTGGGGACAATGCAAACATTAAGTTTGGGGGGTAGATTATGTGAATTGGAAATGCAACTACACCTTCATGTTTGACTTTTATTTTGTTTCTTTAGATAATTAAAATTTACAAAATTTCAACAGAAATGTGTCCATAATTTTTGTTTTGATGTGTGATTCTTGAATTGTTTAAATATTGATGTGGAAATTGGGTGAATATGAATGAATGATGAGTCTGCTATTTTTGAATGAATAATTGAAATTGCTTCAGTGATAGATGGATAGTGTTGATATTGAATCTTGGACTAACTAACTAGTACAACGATATTGTATTAATAAAATACACTCTATTGTGAATGCATTGTGACTTTTAAGGGAGAACACTCTGCTACAGACTTAGAAAAGAAAACTCATCTAGCCAAAGGCTATAACTGCAAGAGTGTGTGTTGGCGTAATTACCTACTTCCTGGGGGTTTGTTGCACCCCATCGTTATTGCCCAAGAACAAAGGTAGAGTAATGCGACGACATCTATTAGTCACTTGAAAAACAAAAAGGAGAAAAAGAAGAAAGAAAAGAAAAAGAAGAATAAATTGCTAAAATGGTTCAAGGAAGGATAAGATTCAATACATGATACTAACATTGATGAAGTTGCAGTTTTAAGTTGTTCATGCCTATAAATTGTCAGCGCATCATTCTATTATATGAATGCAATTTAAACATTAGGAATTTAGAGAATTCAAGATTGCGGTGACATTTCTAATTGTTACTTTGTTAATTTTTTGTTTACTTGAGGATAAGTAAAAGCTCAAGTTTGAGTGTGTGATGGTATTTCAAATGACATAGATTTTCTCCCAATTTAATGCTTTTATTATCTCTTTTGTATTTCAATTAGCATGCATCATTAGCATTTTACACCTAGTTTCCATATTTTCTAACTCATTGTTAAGTAGTTTAAATTCTTGTTATTTTTATCTATTTTTGTACTAGTGTCGATGCAAGCAGCCGATATATTACATCTTAATATTGTCAATGCAGGAACACTTAATGTTGTACGAAAACAGCCACAAGATCAACTGGAAATTACGACCAGGAAATGTAACCACATTGAAACTGAACCTTGAATGAGTAGAATCAAGCTGAATTCACATCTGGAAGCACCAACGCAAGAATTTCACAGATGTAACTGTAATTATGATTTCAAAATGCGCTCAGTGATACAGCGACAATCCGTAGGTCTCTGAAGAACATACTAGAACTACGTGAGTGCACAGCTGTAATCTAACTAATTTTGACAGCTGCAAGATCTAGATCTATGTTTGAGAATGAAGGTTGAAACTTGCATCATTTTAAAGGTTATAAATAGACGAACAAAGAAGGAAAGAACGGATGAAGAGCAAAGGGATTAAATTCTGAAAATTCTGTGTGAATTGGAGATTTGAGCTGGAAATTGGGGAGCTAATGAAGCAAGTCTGCAACCACTTTTGACGAGAGGTGCTTAATGCAGAGCAAGAGAAACAATTAAGGAGTAGGCCTAGTAGTCTAGAGATAGTAAGCTTTGTTGCACTCTTTAATTCTTCATAAACGATGATGGATTTTGATGATATTAAATGAATATGAGAGTGTCTTTTAATGTTAAATCATTTTGATTCTTATTTTACACTACTTATTGATTTATTCTTGAATCTAACCGCTTTAAGCACGAGAGTGAAATTGCAGTGCGTTGACATTGAGAGATGCAGTGACAAGTTGAGTTAACAAGTAAGTTAGGCGAGAGTTGCTTAGGACAAGGACAAACTCCGGTTACTTATTCTTGAATACATATCATTGCTCACACTGAGAGGTGGAGTGATTGTGGATATTTAAGTCGGGATTAAGTAGAGAGTTGTTGTTGGTAAGAACTCAAAGGGACTTTTGCAGCGACATTCCATTTAAATTTTACCTTGTCGACGCACCAGCGTTGCAATTTAGCACAATCAGTGAACCAATTCTGCCCTTTTGCAATTGATCACTTTTACATTTCATGCATTTAAATATTCAGCACTCAACATTCAACACATTTGATTTACTTTCAGTACATTGACATTTAACACTTGACATTTAATTCTAATTGTGTTGACATTACTGATTATTTTAGTATGCAGATCTGACATATTGCATTGACATAAGTACTCACATTACACTTAATTTTAATATTGATTGCTTCGATAATTAGACATCAAAAAACCCATTCCTCGTGGGATCGATATCCAATAGATTTATCTATCAACTATACTTGCATCGACGTGTGTCCGCTTGCACATTACTGTGACGTAAAAACACCGATCAGGTTTACTCTCAGGATTATGTTATTTAGGTAAGCAATACTTACTAATTATATCACATGTAACTCTTATATTTGGTGAACAATTCTTGTTCCAATCATCTGATGATTTATCAAAATCTTTTGCCTCTAGGTATCTAATACTATTAGAGTAGCCTACTTAAGTTATTAACTAATATCATAACCTGCGAATATCACTTGATTATTCTTTACGTTTGAGCAAGATAGATATATGTACTTCGCTTTAGCGAAACTCACATTGTATCGATCTAGGCTTTAATGAGGGTAAGTATTGGAAGACAATCTTAACCTAATATTTTTTGAGGGGTTTTTAAATTAAATTACTCTCACCATTAATGGTCATCATTTTTCTATTTAATCCATTTATTGATCTTATCAATATCCTATAACAAGCACGCTAACGTATCATTACTTGTATCATATAAAATAAAAATATAAAGTCGTAAACAAATGCAATGGTTATAGCCATAAAACTAAGATGATTCCTCCCAAGCCAATGGGAGAATCGTTAGGAATCCTAAGGGTTTATGCTACTTCTCAAGCTTCTTTTCCACTTTAGGTAGCCCAAGCTTCTTTTCCTCTAGTTTGTATCAACTCGTACAATTTACAATTATAGAAACTCATTTTACATACTAGTGAGTAAGATGAGAAGAGAAATATAGAAAGGCGTGACACAAAGGCTGTATTTATAAAATTACAACCTTTGCAAATAATAAATTAAATGGGCTATCTGGTTATAACCATGCATTTCTAAACATCGTGCATATCAAACCTAGTATACAACATGTGTCTCATACAATCGCATCAACCAATAAATTTAATCATGATTAGTATCTTACATGTGGCTCTAAAACCACTATTGGATCATTGGTACGCCCCGTGGCACAGTTGAAAAATTATTCCGATGATCTTCAGCCACGGATCCATGTACGAGGAACGAATCAGGTTGAAATAGGGTTGAAAATATACCTTCTTTGCTGAAAAAGTTGAAAGGACGCCGCTGATCCGATGTCGATTCCAAGCACATAACAAATATGTCTCGGCCTTTACGTAGTCCACATCATAAAAAACGAACAACCACCTTCTCTTGAACTTTTTGGAGAGAATTAAAAATGGTTGCTACACCTATATTATATTTAGTTGGTCACCTTATCATACTAAGCTTTTATCCTCTTTGATATCACATATTAATATAATTGAAATTAATAGAGAAGACAAGTGGAAAGTTAGAAAAATGAATTATATTCTTTCCAAAAGAATATTAATTTTCATGTCTTTTATAATTTGACTGAAATTAATAAATATAATTTTTTTTATTAATAAATTCGGTAAAATATATACAATAAATATTTTGCATGAATCGAATTCAAATATTAATTATATTCTTTCCAAAAGAATACTAATTTCCATGTCTTTTATATTTTAATCGAAATTAATTAATATAATTGTTTATATTAATAAATTCAGTAAAATATATACAAGTAACATTTTGTACAAATCAAATTAATATATTAATTATATTATTTTCAAAAGAATATTAATATTCATGTTTTTTATATTTTGACTGAAATGAATTAATATAACTATTTATATTAATCAATTCGGTAAAATATATACAATTAATATTTTGCATGAAACAAATTCATATATTAATTATGTTATTTCCAAAAGAATATTAATTTTCAAGTCTTTTATATTTTGACCGAAATGATTTAATATAATTGTTTATATTAATAAATTTGGCAAAATATATAATTAATATTTTCTATGAATCAATTTCATATATTAATTATATTCTTTCTAAAAGAATATTAATTTTCATGTCTTTATATTTTGACCAAAATTAATTATTATAACTATTTATATTAATAATTTTGATAAAATATATACAATTAATATTTTGTATGAATCAAATTCATATATTAATCTTCTCCATGTTCTTTATTTATGTACAACAAGTTTGTACGTATAATGTGTTCAATATTTAACTGTTAAATTTAATTTAATTCAATAATTAATTTAATTCACTTTACAACTAAATATTATACTAAAAGTATTTGGATTTCGTTCGCTTCAACTATAGGGTGTGACCCTTTAGGCTCTTGTAACATTAGTGACAATATTAGAACATTTCTAATATTACAAGCAACAAGTGGCATCTAGCAATGCATCATTACTACCTAAGTTACAAGAAGTCATGATTCTAGATAACTTTTCTGTGACAATTTTTCATGTATTATATCTTTTTATTCTTAATATCTAGATTGAACACAAGTCATGGAATAGTCACACTTGTATAGTCCAATCTCATATTTCTTGATATTATGAGTAGAATATAATAAACAAATAAGAGTGATATCTCATATCAACTTATTCAAGCATGGCCATGCATTTTCTAGTTTCACTCCATCAAGAGGCTTAAGATATTGCTCCCATTATGTAGAACGGGTAAGTCCTATCTTGATCAACCATATCCCACTACATGGATTGTGGTATATCCAACATCAATATTTATAGTACAACATGTTACTATAGATGTTTTGACTGTATCAAAATACTCATGATGTTGCGACAATGATGATATCATGTCTAAGGATCATATACATAGTTATCAATATGAGTAATATTTTTGACTATTACATAATAATCCAAGAAACATACTCATAGCAAGTCAGTCCAATATGTTGTTCTCTAACACATACTTATGTATTGATTTTGACATCCATATGTCAATGACAACTCTTCGTCATTAATCAACTATACATGAGTCTTAATGCATTATTGTTGTCTAAGCCCACAATAATACTTGACTAAGGACATTTTAAGAATAATAATATTTTCTTAGGACTTTAGTACAATTCAATATATTTATATACACAGAAAAAGAAATTGAAATAATAATTTCAATGTCTTATGTTAATAGAAAAGGTAAAAGAAGTATGTGATTACCATCATCTCATGATTGGTCTTTGGGCATACTCTAACAGCCACACTATGAATGTTATAAGCGATTAGATCCATAAACGAATTCAAGATCTATTCTACATTGGTCTAGTCTGATGTATTGTTAGTCCAGTCAGTCACATTTATGTCTCTATTGTAACACCCTTATACCCGGTTCAAATGTAGGAACCCGATTTAAAAGTATTACATACAGTACTGAAGAATTAAACACGAGTATAATAAAAATTTTCTTCCAAACAATGTGTTTTTAAATCATTTTATTCAAAATATCATCAATTCATTTCATCAACTCAAAGTATTCCAGAACAACATTTTTCCTTTCATTAGGGACATATAAAAGTACCATTGTACATGCCATTTTACCAAGAGTAAATACCTAGAATTGAATCTTCCAAAGGTGAGCTGATGTGATGAGAGGTCCTTTGCCTTGACTTTATACCCTCGTAGCTACTATACCTATGTGTTAAAATAAACGCGTTAAGCCGGTGAAGGCTTAGTATGAACTACAAAAGTAATGAATAACTATTAAATTTCTCATGTTTATAAACTTCTTGCCTTACTTGCATAAACCATGTAACTTACCACATTAGTTTAATTCATACTTTGATCCACTTTTTTTCTCATATTAAACAATGGTAGACTTTCATAGAACCTCTGGATATATGGAACTAACAGTGAGTACCGAAGTACTATTAGTCAGCACATATGTGTTGGGGAAACAGTAAGCACACACAGTGCAAATCAGTAAGCACATATAGTGCGAATCAGTAAGCACACACAGTGCTGAACAGTAAGCGTGCTAATGTTTCTTAATGGCATGCCACTAATATTGCAATGGTTCTAACTTGTCTACATGGACATAAAATCTCATATAACAATATTTCTCATAGTTGTTATATTTCACTCCTTCACTAAACACAACCACATCATCATGTATATTTCACATATATATATCATCATATACCTCTTTACTCTTATTTTCACAAAATTTTCAAAGCTGTCCATTTGAGTCACAGTCACTAAATTATTTATATCTTAAGCTACAGAATTCAAAATTATTATCCGCTTGATGTTTCTGAAACTAAACTCAATTATATTTTTACCATAAAATTTTTAGAATTTTTACTTTAGCCAATCTGTACAGAAAATTCTTTCAATTTACCCCTTCTCTTCTACTTGACAGTTTCGACCTTTCTTCACTAAAAATTAATTATATTTTAGTACAGGAATATTTCTCGTTTGTTTCTTTTGAAAATAGACTCATTAAGGATTTATCCATATAAATTTCATTCTCTAATAATTTTCTACATTTTTATATGATTTTTCAAAGTCAGAACAGGGGAACTCAAATCTACTCTGACCTTGTTACAAAAAATCAAATATATCTCAAAATATACAATTCCTTTTCTTTCACCATTTCATCCATATGAAACTACACTCAGTAATATTTATTCACATGGTTAATTAGACCCTTAAATCTTTTTATACAATTTTTGATGAATTTTTGAAGTTAGTCATCTGATTCTGTCCAAACTGTTTTAATGAGAATATTTCCCTTCTCATATTCCTTTGCACTAAACTTCATTTAGTCACACATAATCACCATACTTATAACTAAACATATCATTTTAATCATTTTTATCACAATTAATCATATACTTTAAAGAGAATAAATTTTCAATTTAAAATCTTGTAGTACTTACAACAAAAAGGTTGATATTCTTCTCTTCTTACTCCTTGCTCTTCTCTTTACCCTTTTCTTCAATTTGGTCCCTCTCCTTCTTTCCTTCCTCTTCAATTTCATATAAACACATATAAGATTAAGGCTAAAATTCAATGATTTTGATGCTAAATTATGAAAATACACATGTATATCATGAGAATTTCATCATTTCTTACCTTTGTTCATGAAACCCCAAAATTCTAATTCATTCCTACACACTTTAATCCTTCAAAGTGAGCTCTATAAGGAAATTAAGGTGACTACTAACTTCCTTCTATGCCTTTCTTAAAGAAATTTCAAATAAAATGGAAAATTTTGAAGTTTGGAAGGTTTAACAATGGTGAAAGAACCTATTTGGAATAAAAGCAAAAGTTGGAAAGGAGAGATATGCATGTGACGTTGGAAATGAATGAAAAAGATGATATTTTCATCTTTTATTTAATTTTATTTCTGTCAAATTCTCTAGATTTCTCCATTAAAAATATCTCTCTTATAAAAATCGTAAAATTCACTTTTAGTCCTTGGGCCTTCCAACTTTACACATTGGCCCAAAAAATTGCCTCCAAAAATATTTTCCACCAAATTACTCTTTTGCCCCTCCTTAATCAATCCAATTCCCATGATGACTCATAATTCAATTTGGATAAATTACTATTTAGTCCCTCATGATTTCTCACAATTACTATTTAATCCTTAAATTTTCCTAACCTTTCTTATTTTAACTACATATTCTTATCCTCAATTCTACTCTAATACGATTTCAACTCCGGTTCAAAAACACGGATGTTACATCTATCTTTTGGGAATCACCCGTTTCGATTCCCTATAAAAGCATCTCCACGATTGGACTTGATAGATGACATGTTAGTCTTTCAATCAGTTTGCTCATTTTCAATTAGACCAAGGATACTTTCAGGTTCGTCTACCAATACTAGATGTGTTTTTGTATTACGATCCAACCATGTAATACCGCTTAGTATTAGTTAAACATTATACATCCAATGAGCAAAATTTGCTTCCATTTTGCTTTACAAAAACCTTGTGTGGAAAATATATAATGTATTAATGTAATTTATTAATAATTTATTCGAAAAAATTACAAGTGTATTTAGAAAAAAATATTACACTTAGGGCACTAGATCTAATATATAAACCATCCAGTCTTGGAGCCTTTAAAGGGTTAAGAGACCAAAAAATCTTAACAATACCCATATGTGAAACCTCTATAAGAAGAGATTGTATTTTAAGAGGAGAGGGAAAGGGCCATGTCAGTAAATCTTCTTTAGAAACAAAGGAAATAACTTCCTCAAAGGTGGTGAATAGTTGATCTGCTGTAATTTGATCTAGCAGATTAAACTAGTTTTTACACTTAAGGAGCTTGAAACTAATAATTATTGGTAGATTTTACTTAGGATTTAGTAATTTTCATTAAATTCAATAAAATTGAATTTAATTGTAAAATAAGAGAAATTTTGGAGTATTTATTTGGCAAATAAACCTTTAAATTTGGAACTTTGGAGAGAAAGGATCAAATGGTAAAGTAAGGGAAGTGTGTAAGTGGTCATTGGGCAAATTTTCTAGTGGGTTGTTTTAGTTTTAAATACAATGTATCTAGCCTACTTTTCACACAATTTACATTAGATTATATAGCTATAAAACACATTTTCTTTGCATGGTTTTAAAGATCTATCATCAGAGAATAGATTCAACAAATTTCCTTCTCAAAATACTTTCTTCTCACACAAAATTATTCATAAAACTAGCCAAAAATATTCTAAATTTTCTTAAGATTCTTGAATCAAGATTTTCAATCAAAGGATTTAGAACGAATCAAAGGTAATAACTATTTCTAAACTTATTTTTATGATGATAAGAAGCATATTTACCTGATTTGAGTGATAATTACATGATTTTTATCAATGTCATCTTCTTAAAAAACTTAAGATGCTTTAATGGTGGATCTTTATTTTGGAAGAAAATCCACAAATAAATGGATGTTCCAATTCAAAATGAATTTAGCAAAAGGTTTTTGATCTTATTTATCAAGATTAAACATGTTTTGTAAGGTATTTTAAAGAAATTCAAATTTCATCATCTTCATGGTTCGATTTTACGGATTTTTTTGAAATTGATTTAAATGTAAAATTGATTCTTAGTATATGTTTTTTTGGTCTAGTATTGATGTTTGAAAGTGATTAGGAGGGCTGGAGTGATTGATTTTGTGAGGAATCGAGTTTTTGACTTGATGTTACAAATCCGGTATGGTAACTTTGTGAGAGAATTTCATGTAGCCTAGTTGATGAAAATTCGTGTTTAATATATCCTTTGAAAGGTGATAATCTCTATTTTATCTCTGTTGAAGCTCTGAATCTTGAATAGGAACGAGGTAACTGAAATTAAAGGTTGGATTTGTTTGGTTGATCACTTGGTTGTGGTTGAATTGATTGTGTGGTGAGTGTTATTAAAGGGCTGATAGCATTAGAAAAGACCATTGATTTCTCCTTACTTAGGTTGTAATTTGTTCCCATTTTATCATTTTTTAGCATGCATTTTTAGCATTTCCAACTTAGTAACTGCATTTTCTAACTTAGTGATGCTAGGTTTAAATTTCTTCAATTTTATCTTGTTTTTTTAACTAATGTTGCCACAATTAGTGTTCAGTATTGCATCTAAAGATGTCAACGCATGAGTCTGTCCAGAAAGATCAATGCATGAAGGTATCTAGGGTTGTCGCTACAAAATAGAATCCAAATTTGCGCCCAAAAATGTCACCACAATCGACAACTGTCTGATGAACACACCAGATCTGCATGAGTGTACAGTTGATATAACTGACTTGTACAACTAGAGGAAGTTGGATCTAAAAGAAAGGACACCTGTACTTGGCAATTTTTGATAAATACTAATGAGAGAGGATCTTCTTGAGGCATCATCAGATATATTTTTGATGTAGAAAAATTTTCTCTTCAACATTTTCTTGAGCTTTCTTCCGTGACATCTTAACTTCTTTCAGGGCAAGCTGACTGTGACGAGAAGGAAAATCTGCTTCTGACAAGGAGCATTCCTAAATGCGACGTAAGAGGAGCATTCCTAAATGCGAAGTAAGAGGAGCATTCCTAAAGTGCAATGACAAATTAAGTTAACAAGCAAGACAATGAAAGTTTCTTAAGGATTGAAGAAATTATGTCCAATTGTTCTTGAATATTTTGCATTAGCAACATTGAAGGTGTGGTTCGTGTGAGTGTTTTAGTCTTTGATAAATAAGGAAGTTGAGGTTGGTAAGATTTCATTGAGCTTAATTGTAGTGACAATTTATCTATCATTTACCTTATGGTCAAATTTAGCTGTTGCCATCTTTTCAAGTTAGGGAACCCCATTTCATTATCACTATTTTTACTTCTTAATTTTTTTTAAAATTGCTTCGACAGATTATTCTCAAACCTTTGTTGCATTTTCTTATTAATTTGCTCCGACATTATTCATCACAATCTCTTTTATTTTAACTTCCTTTGCATCGACAATTATAAACATAGGCAACCATCTCTGTAGGATCGATATCTGATAGTTTTAAACCTATCTACTATACTTGCATCGATAGTGTATGTTTGCACATATTTGCTATGACGTTCATAGCGCAATCAAGTTTTGGCACATTTGTCGGGGATTACGTTTGTTTAATTTTTATTCTTGTTCTTACAATTATTTTTCATTTTGTTAGTTTTACCTGTTACTAACTTGTTTTACTTTTTGTTGATTCTTTCTCAAATTTTTTAGGCGTTTTATGACCAAGAGCAATTCTAAAATTGTTGTTGGCTTAGATCGAGAAATCAAAGGAACTATTAGAAGGAGAAGACAAGAACAAAGAAATATGGCTTTGCCCAGAAATGATGCAGTCATACCTCCATTGCCACCACAAAATCCTATCCCTCTGATACAACCACAAAATATAAATAATCCACCACTACCACAGGAAGAAAAAGTGCAAAATAGAACAATTCAAGACTTTGTTGTTCCTGTATTAGATGATTTATAGCAGGGGTTGTTTGACTAGATATTCAAGCTAGCAATTTTGAGTTAAAACCGGTTATGTTTCAAATGTTAAATTCGAATGGGCAGTATGTTGGTTTGCCTCATGATGATGCAAGAGAGCATCTTAAATCTTTTGTACTAAATTGTGCTTCTTTTAGTTAGCATGGCATTCTGACGCCTTGAAGATGCAATTGTTTCCTTATTCAGTGCAAGTACGAGGTCATACCTAGTTCCTTGGATTGTCTGCTGGATCGATTACATCGTGGAATGCACTTGCAAATCAGTTTGTTTTGTGGTTTAATCCACCGAAAATGAATGCTTGACTGAGGAATGATATTACTGCGTATCATCAATTAGATTATGAGAATTTGCACACCATATAGGAGCATTAGAAAACCCTGCTTCAATGTTGTCCCATGCATGGAATTCAACAGGAAATGTAGATCGAGATTTTTTATAATGGGTTCAATGCGCAGACAAGAAATCTTGTCGATGCATCTGTGAATGGTCCTTTGTTGGACTGCACCTATGGTGAAGTTGTGGGAATTTTAGAGAGGATCGCTCAGAATGACTACCAATATCCGATCTCTCGAGCTGATCAAGTTAAAACAAACCCAAGAGTTATCGAGTTAGATGCTATATCAGCTTTGAGTGCATAGGTATCTTCATTAGCAAATATGATAAAACACATGAAGGGAACAAGTGAAGTTGCTCCCATCCAAGTTGCCCAACAAATGAATGTCCCGACATTTTGTTACAAAATTTGCGGCGATAATCATTGTTATGAACATTGTCCACAGCATGCAGAGAATGCGTTTTATGTTAATAATATCAGAGGAAATTCTTATGGTGATTACTACAACAGCTCAGCTAGAATCCAACAGCTCAGCTAGAATCCAACAGCCTTGGGGAAATCAAAATGCAACCACATTTAGATATGGAAATTCTTCGAGCCAAGGGAGTTTTCGACAAGGGAATTATAATCAGCAGCAGCAAAATTTTAACCAAAGTCCTCAGATGCATGTACATTAAGATCAGTTGCAGCCACAACAATCTTCCATGCCAAACCTACATATGCAAGGACAACAACAGTAACAACAGTATTCCCAGCCACAAGCTGATCCATTAGCAGCCCTTCAAGCCTTGATGCGTGAACATATCACGAGGATAGAAGCTATTGTGAAAGGAAATTCCTCCTCCATACAAGCATTGGAAGCACAAGTAGGAAAACTAGCTTCAAATATGAGCACAAGACCACTAAGTGCTTTACCCAGTGACATTGAGAATCCAAATTCAAAGGGGAAGGAGCATTGCAAAGCTATTACTCTTAGGAGCGGAAAGCAAATTATCGAACTAAGTAGTAGCTCTAGTACAACACTTGTCGATGCAAGTGAAGTAGATCAAGAAGAAAAAGTTGTATCTGAAGAAGAAACAAATGAACCAAATAAAAAGGAGCCACCAGTTGTTACTCCCATGCCTACCGTTAGACCAACGAAATTGTCGATGCAATCACTAATGTCGACGCAACCGGTTTTGTCACGACAACCTGATCTGTCAATACCTTTGTCATTTCCACAAAGATTTAAGGGGAGGACGATAGAGAATACCAAAAGTTTATGGCCACATTGAAACAATTACATGTCAGCATACCTCTTGTGGATGCTCTCATATAGATTCCTAGCTATGGGAAATTCATGAAGGAGCTCTTATCCAAGAAGAAGAAGTTGATCGATATTGAGACAATTGTGCTCACATAGAGATGCAGCGCAGTTTTGACAAATAAATTGCCATCGAAAATAAAGGATCCTGGCAGTTTTACAATTCCATGTTCCATTGGAAATCATTACTTAGGAAAATCTCTCTATGATTTAGGAGCAAGTATCAACCTCATACCATTATCAACATTTCAAAAATTGGGGATTGGTCACATGAAGCCTGCTGTAGTGACATTGCAGCTGATAGATAGATCTTTAGCGCAACCTGAAGGGCAAATTTAAGACATTCTAGTTCGAGTGGATAAGTTTGTATTCCCAGTGGATTTTATTATCCTTGATTGCGAAGTTGATAAGGAAGTTCCCATAATCTTGGGGCGCCCATTTCTTACCACTGGCCACACTCTTATAAACTTATTCAAAGGTGAATTGATAATGCGACATAACAACGAACATGTCACCTTCAATGTTTTTGAACCAATTC
This sequence comes from Kokia cookei, assembly GCA_039519145.1. Classification (NCBI taxonomy): domain Eukaryota; kingdom Viridiplantae; phylum Streptophyta; class Magnoliopsida; order Malvales; family Malvaceae; genus Kokia; species Kokia cookei. Next base: position 18,730,470 of record CM076910.1, on the reverse strand, counting down.
CCTATAGAAATAAAGAGGAATGTCACCACGTCGATGTGTTGGATTAATTAATAGAGGAGGAATTTAATGAGCGTAGCACAGTAGTCCTAGAAGAATTTATGGTGACAACTGAAGTAGAGTTTCTAAGTGACCGTGACTACAATGTTGAGCTTAAGCGCGGATGGCAGATGGAATCTCTGGATTTGACTAATAGAACGACTCTAGTATTTAAGCCATCTATTGAAGAAGCTCCTACTTTGGAGTTGAAACCATTACCTACCCATTTGAAGTATGTTTTCCTTGGTGAAAATGACACCTTGCCAGTAATTATCTCTACAACTCTTGATGAAAGTCAAAAAGAAAAATTAATCCAAATGTTGAAGCAACACAAGCGTGCTATTGCCTGGAGTATTACGGATATTAGAGGCATTACTCCCTCTTTTTGTAGGCATAAGATCCGATAGGAAGACGAGGGAAAGCAATCCATTGAACATCAAAGAATATTTAATGAAAAAATGAAGGAGGTTGCTAAAAAAGAGATCATTAAGTGGTTGGATGCGGGCATTATTTACCCAATTTCTACTAGTACGTGGGTGAGCCTAGTCCAATGTGTCCCAAAGAAGAGTGGTATCACGGTAGTAAGTAACAACAAAGATGAATTAATTCCTACTCACATTCCTATAGGTTGGCGAGTATACATGGATTATTACCGTCTGAAAGTAGCCACAAAGAAGGATCATTTTCCACTTCCCTTCATTGATCAAATGTTGGACAGACTTGCTGGTAAAGCCTATTATTGTTTTCTCGATGGCTATTATGGCTACAATCAGATAGAAATTACATCGGAGGACCAAGAAAAAATGACTTTCACTTGTCCTTTCGGTACTTTTGCCTTCCGTCGAATGCCATTTGGTCTATGCAATGCACCGGCTACATTTCAAAGATGCATGATGACAATTTTCTCAAATATGATTGAAGAGTCATTGGAGGTATTTATAGATGATTTTTCTGTATATGGTAATAATTTTGATAAATGCGTTGACAATTTAGCCAGAGTTCTAAAGTGATGTGAGGACACAAATTTGGTGTTGAATTGGCAACAGGAGGCATTGTCATTGGTCATCGTATCTCTTGTCAAGGCATTGAAGTGGACAAAGCAAAAGTTGAGATTATTGAGAAGTTACCTCCACCTAAAAATGTAAAAGGCATTAGGAGTTTTCTCAACCATGCGGCCTTCTATCAACAATTCATCCGAGATTTCTCTAAGATTGCAAAACCTCTCTGCTCCTTGTTGGAGAAAAGTAAAAATTTTCTATTTGATGCTGCATGTCTGGCCACATTTATTCAAATTAAGCAACAATTAGTGAAGGCACCTACTATCGTTGCACCGGACTGGTCACAACCATTTGATATTATGTATGATGCGAGTGACTATGTAGTAGGTGTCGTTCTAAGTCAACACAAAGAAAAGGTATTCCATGCAATATATTATGCTAGAAAAACTCTTACTAAAGCGTAAATCAATTATACAACCACAAAAAAGGAGTTGTTAGCAGTAGTTTTTGCTTTTGAAAAATTTCGTGCATATCTTGTCGACACAAAACTTACAGTTTATAGTGATCATTTTGTGCGGTACCTCTTTGCTAAAAAAGATGGCAAACCAAGATTGATTCGCTGGATCCTACTATTACAAGAATTTGACATTGAGATTAAGGATTGCAAAGGATCTATAAAACCAAATAGCAAATATTTATCTCATTTGGAGGTAGGAAGTAAAGATGGAAATACACACAAATTGTTGACACATTTTTGGATGAGAAACTTTTTACTGTCGACGCATCCCCATAGTATACGAATGTCGTAAACTACTTGGTGTGTGGAAGATTACCATTGAGTGCAATAGGCCACAGAAAAGAAAGATTTCTTTGTAACATCGCAAAACATTACTGGAATGAGCCTTACCTATTCAAGGTATGCAATGATAATATTATTCGACGCTGTGTTCCAGAAGAAGAGATGCTTCCTATCGTGAAGCATTACCATGATGCTCTCTATGGAGGTCATTTTGGTGGTATAAGGACTGCTGCAAAGGTCATTCAATCAGGATTCTACTGGCCTTCATTGTTTAGATATGCCTACAATTTCGTGCAATAATTGACAAATGTCAGCGTATTGGATCGATATCTCGACACAACGAGATGTTGCAACAGCTTATTATGGAGGTTGAGCTCTTTGATGTTTGGGGTATGGATTTCATAGGGCCATTTCCAAGTTCTTTTGGAAATGCTTACATCCTGTCATTGTAGATTATGTGTCCAAGTGGGTGGAAGCAATTGCTGTTCCAAAAGACAATGCTAGGACAATGCTGAAATTTTTCCACACATACATACCTACTTGTTTTGGCACACCTAAAGCATTAATTAGTGATCAAGGCACTCACTTCCATTGCAATCAAGTTGTGGCCGCATTGAGGCGTTATGGTCTTAAGTATCGAATGGCGACTACATATCATCCACAAACAAATGGCCAAACTAAAGTTTCCAATCACCAAATTAAGAATATCCTTGAAAAAGTGGTTAACCCATCAAGGAGAGATTGGTCTTCAAGGCTTAATGACGCGTTGTGGCCACTTCACACAGCGTATAAAACGCCATTTAGAATTTCACCGTATCAACTTATGTTTGGTAAATCATGTCACTTGCCCGTGGAACTTGAACATAAAGCCATGTGGGCAATCAAGCAAGTGAACATGGATTATGATGTTGTTGGAAAAAAGAGTTTATTGGACATTATTGAGTTAGAGGAGATTTGATGCAATGCATATCAGAATGCTACAATTTACAAGGAAAAAATAAAGAGATGGCATGACAATTTTATCTTGCAGTGACAAATTACTGCAGGACAACTGGAAGTTTTATTTAATTTGCGACTTAAACTGCATCTAGGTAAATTGCGCTCAAGATGGTCTGGTCCATTCGAGGTTGTCAAAGCATTTCCTCGTGGTGCAATCACAATTAAAGACCTCAATGATGGACACCAATTCAAGGTAAATGGGCAACGATTGAAGAACTACATTAGTTCGGATGATCACAATTATAAAGAGACTATTAACCTGGTTACATTTTTCTAACCTTTCTTTACATTCGTGTTATTTACTTTTCGTTGTTTTATTTATATTTCAGTTCTGTTTAATAGTCTTTTGCAGGAATAAAGTTCTTACTTTTGTCGATGCATGAAAATCTCCTTGTCAACGCAAATTTCTACTAACTCATCATACAGTGAAATGTTTTAGGAAAGAAATTATAACATTTTATTCACTTTCTCCCCAACCGTTGGATCGTTCTGAAAAAGGACAATCCAAGTCATTGCATTTATTGGATGCAAACTAAGTGTCTTATCTCTATAGTGGCAAAGAACATGCCTTTTCATCTTCACATTTCATTCCTTATAAAGAACCTACTGTGTCGATGGTGTTCCTCACAAACAAGACCTTCATTGTTACCGCAAATTTTTCTCCTCAAGCTCTCATTTTATGATTATCTTTTATGTCTTAATCCCAAAGTCATGGCTAGAACATGAGGTGCCAAAAATGATACGAGTCGTAAGCACCAAATTCAAGCTTATGAATGTGATGGGATCAAAGTTTCTCAAGGCCCAATAATGAGGTCGAAGACCAAGCAAATTCGAGCAAGATTGAACGAAACCATCCAAGACTTCGTTACCAAGGCCCTAGATGTGCACACGACCGAAAAAGAAAATCAAGATTCACTTTCTTGTTTTGAAGAAAATCAAGAAACCAAATCTTGGTCCAAATTTTCCATTCCAAACAATTTCAAGAATCAAGATAATCAAGATTTCAAATCTTGGAAATCTTGGTCCAAGAAACCGAAGCTGCCAATTTTCAAGTTGGGAAATCAGTAGGCTTACGATGACTTTTTGGATGGGATCCATGAATTTATGGGTTGAGATGTCTGCATGGATTTTGAAGATCTATCTCTTATCTTCGAAACACACTTTGAATTACTTGATTTCAAGTTTGGGAACTCAAGTTATGATAATTTTAATAAAGACTGCGCAAGTAGGATTTCTGGACGTGATTATGACGGGAATTACGAGTTTCAGGCTTTTAATTCGAGTTTAAATCATAATGGATTCGGTTTTTAGGTTTAATTTTTATTATATATGAGCCCAATATTGTATTATCAGCTCTTATTATTTTATTGTTATTTTTTATTCCAAATTTTTTATAATTATTAAGTAGTTTAAGTTTTTAGGAGTTTTATGTCAACAAGAAAGTTTATTGTTTAGATTAGTTAGAGTTCTAGTTTAATTAAGAGTTTTATTTAGATTTATTTAGCTTGCCTATATATAGGCCTTGGAATTGTAAACAAGACACTTGATTTTGATTATTTTGAGTTAATAATAATTCTCTTTGAGTTTTTCTTAAAGAATTGCTCTTGAGTTTTTTTTTGGAAGTTGTTTTAACAAATTTTCAGGTTGTGAGAATCATCTTCAAGCTTTTTCTTGCCAAGATCTCTTTCTTGGAAGGGAAATTTGAGCCATTAAAGTGGGTTACTATTTTAGTTGTTTTTCGTTCTAGGTTGAAATTGCTTCAAGAGGGACGTTCTCCTACCTTGATCCATAAAGAAACACATCAAAAATTAAGAGATTCAATCTTTTATTGCTGTTTCAATCATTCTTGTCTAAACAGTTTGCTTTCATCTTTTAAATCACTTCTAACGAATCTGTTTGTGTTTTTATTTTTCAGATTTGGTTGGGATGATTTTTTAAGGTTCAAGATTACATTTGTCTAGAGCTTTAGGGTAAATCTGTGACTTGACAGCTTTAAGATCCTCTTCCGCGCATTTTTGCTTTCTTTTTGTATTAAAAACTCCTTCCAAATCTCCTGCTGAATCCTCCGCTACAATTGTACGTGATATAGAGCAGTCATCATCAAAAGAACTAGTGTTATTTTTTACTAAAGCTGCTAAAGACCGCTTCTATGACAACATGTTGAAGTGTAATTGCCACCAAGAATAGGGCTTCTAGCTGTCGCAACATCTAAACCTGGGGAAGCAAGTTCACAAGGGAAACCTTCTGTACTCATCCTGAGGGGTATTCACTATCCCTTGTGAGAGAATTTTATGTCAATTTGATCGATAAGGACCAAGAATTTATCTTCATTCAAGAAGGGCTGATACATTAGGGTGCTTCTTATATCAACGTGCTGTACAACATCGATATCGAAGAAGACGAGCACATCGCTTTCCTCGAGCAACTCACTGAAGAAGGTGCCGACACCCTGCTATAAGACTTGTGTATTGATGGAGTAGTTTGGACTGGTAATAATCCAAACAACTATACCATGCACCGTAACTTCCTCACTGTCCAAAGTAAGGTTTAGTTCCATTTCATAAACTGTCATTTAATGCCTTCTACCCATAGTACCACAGTTACCTTGGATCAAATGTGTTTAATTCATTCGATAATTAAAGGGAGATGTATTGAGGTCGGTGCAATTCTACACCAAGAGATTGCTGACTATGTAGTAAAGCAAATAAACATCCTGACATTCCCTTCACTCATCATACAACTGTGCCGACAACGAGGTGTGGTGCCTCGTGAAGGAGAAGAGTTGTTGGACAACAAAGGGCCAATTAATGATGTATCTATTGAGCACATGTCAAGGGGGAAGGATACTCCTATAGTGAAAGAAGCTACAACCAAGAAAGAGAAAGGCAAAGCAGAGAAGGAGGGAAAGAGAACTCATGTCACCACAGGCCCTCAATTATGGCGTCAAGTTACAAAGGTGGAATAGATTGCTGATAAAATCAATAGTCGATAGATAAAAATTATCAGTGCAATTAAAGAGATGGAGTGATCGCAAAACTTGTTTCATGCCTACACAAGGGCATGGAATAGTGCTATTATGACGACATTACGCAATCTCAGCAAAAAGCCTCTACCAGAGTTTTCGGTGTTTCCTCTAATTATCAAGGAAGCTACGCCTTAAACTGAGAGGGCTACCTCAGAGGTACGGGACCATTCCGTCGCATCTTCGCAGATGGTCCACATCTCTGATGATGATCGCGAGGTAAACTTTAAGGTTGTTGAAGATTGCTTCCGGAATCTTGCCAGCCTGTTCGAGGATAATTCTTCTACCAGCTTAGGGGCTAACATGGTTGCGAAGGAGGCTAATTTTGAGGGAGAAAACACACCTTTGGAGGCTGTGGAGACTGATGTGAAGAAAAAAGAAGGAAAAGAAGAAGAACAAGAAGAGGACGGGAAAGAAGAAAGAAAGGAAAGAAGGAATTTCTCCCCGCACTCGAAGTTTTGGACGCAAATGTTGAAGACTTGGTGCCACTTGATGTGAGTCAGGTGGAGACCATGACGATCAGTAATGAGGATTCCAATCCTCTGGCCATAGTGCCTTATATGGCACCAGTTGCTGAGATACACCCTTTTAATGTCACATCGATAAAGCCAAGGAACAACCTAATTTTGAAAAGCAATCTGAGGATCAAGCTAAGGCAAAAGAAAGGAAAGAAAAGCACACCAAGGATAAAAAGAAGAAGAAGAAGAAAACCCATGCAGCCACATCCTCGACTGCAACACACTGAGTTAGTCTTTATTTTTCAGCACTTAGTTTCGATTTCATGCATATCATGTAGTTGTAATATCATTGTCATCATATTTCTTTGGTCTTTGCACTTTCATTTTCACTCCATCTGCATTTTTCATTGCATTTCCATATATATATTTGTACATTAATGTCAGTGCATTGGGGACAATGCAGACTCTAAGTTTTGGGTAAATGTATATGGATTTGAAATGTAATTGCACCCACATTTGAAAAAAATTTGTCCTTCTGAATTAATGAAAGCATGCAATATTATGGGAAATGTGATTGCAATTTTTCCATTCGATGCTTAATTCTTGAATCATGTGAAATGCTAATGAATGAGTTGGATAAATGTGATTTAATGTTGTGTCTCTATTTTTGGATTGATAAGTGCCAAAAGTAACATGTTCTAACCTCATTCTTAATGCGTTTTTGGATGATTAATCTATTTAAAATAATGAATTTTATGTTCATAATCCTTTAAATTCATGTTTCTATACTTAGGAAAACATTTGAGAATGAAAGGAGCGAAAAACAAGCGAAAACTGGACAAAAAGAGCAGATTTTAGGAGCCACACGAGCTGGACACATGGCCATGGACTAAATCGAAGATAAAAAGGAAAATTTTGGGCAAAAGTGTGAATGTGAAAGAGTTAGGAAGAGATTTATTGGATATAAGACTTTATTTAAATTTAAACATTATTTTTTAGGATTAATATTTAGGATTATTATTATTATATTGTTTATATTTATCTTTTAGGTTTTATAATTTAGAGTTTAATTTGGATCAAATTTCACATCGATAAAGCCAAGGAACAACCTAATTTTGAAAAGCAATCTGAGGATCAAGCTAAGGCAAAAGAAAGGAAAGAAAAGCACACCAAGGATAAAAAGAAGAAGAAGAAGAAAACCCATGCAGCCACATCCTCGACTGCAACACACTGAGTTAGTCTTTATTTTTCAGCACTTAGTTTCGATTTCATGCATATCATGTAGTTGTAATATCATTGTCATCATATTTCTTTGGTCTTTGCACTTTCATTTTCACTCCATCTGCATTTTTCATTGCATTTCCATATATATATTTGTACATTAATGTCAGTGCATTGGGGACAATGCAGACTCTAAGTTTAGGGTAAATGTATATGGATTTGAAATGTAATTGCACCCACATTTGAAAAAAAATTTGTCCTTCTGAATTAATGAAAGCATGCAATATTATGGGAAATGTGATTGCAATTTTTCCATTCGATGCTTAATTCTTGAATCATGTGAAATGCTAATGAATGAGTTGGATAAATGTGATTTAATGTTGTGTCTCTATTTTTGGATTGATAAGTGCCAAAAGTAACATGTTCTAACCTCATTCTTAATGCGTTTTTGGATGATTAATCTATTTAAAATAATGAATTTTATGTTCATAATCCTTTAAATTCATGTTTCTATACTTAGGAAAACATTTGAGAATGAAAGGAGCGAAAAACAAGCGAAAACTGTACAAAAAGAGCAGATTTTAGGAGCCACACGAGCTGGACACATGGCCATGGACTAAATCGAAGATAAAAAGGAAAATTTTGGGCAAAAGTGTGAATGTGAAAGAGTTAGGAAGAGATTTATTGGATATAAGACTTTATTTAAATTTAAACATTATTTTTTAGGATTAATATTTAGGATTATTATTATTATATTGTTTATATTTATCTTTTAGGTTTTATAATTTAGAGTTTAATTTGGATCAAATTAGGGAATTATTGTTTAGATTTAATTTAAATTATCTTTTTAGAATTTAATTTGGATCCAACTAGAGTTTTTTCATGTATTATAAATATGGGATAGAGTGATATGAGAGGGCACTTCCAATTTTTTGTAAAATTCTCCATTCTCTAAACCCTACCCGTCAGAGATTATTGAAAGAAACAACTGAAGAAACACCATAAAAGCCGTCTTTGAAGCAGATCTCCACAAAGATTGAAGACCTCTTTCTAAATTCTTTTGATTTTACTTTGAGTTTTTCCTCATCTTGTGGTTATATTGTTTCTAAGATGTTTCCATTTATTACATTTATTAGCATGAACTAAATTCCTAAATACCTAGGGGAGATGAACCCTAGGATGAATTCTGTCATTTGATTTTTGATTTTACGCAATAAATACTTAGATTTTGCTCTCAATTATGTGTGCTTAATTCTTGATTTAGTATTCTTGATATATTAATTCTTGATTGATTTGCTTAAATCAGAGGAGGAATAGACCCTGTTTAAGAGTAGATCTAGCATAATTGAGTGGAGTTGCATGCAATCCTAGAAATAGGATGACATGAATCTACCAAATTAGAGACAAATTTAATATGGGAATCCATATATTGAATTAATGCGATAATAGGGGTTTTAATTAGAAAGAAATTTCAATTAATCAACCTAGAGTCAGTTGCTTTTATGCTTGAATAGAGGTATTAGCATAATTTAGGGATTTCTACGGAAAAAAATACTAATTGAATAAATTGCTTAATTTAGAATGATAATGGCAGATGAAATCTAGGTGAAATCTTTCCTGGGTATTGTTTGCTTCTTGGTATAAAAACACTTACTATTTCTCGCTTTAATCTTTGACGCACTTTTTATTAATATAGTAAAATTAGTTTAGAACAATCACTTTATTCGATCGGTTAGATAATAGGAAGACAGTTATTACTAGTACTTTTGGTCCTCATGGGAACGATATTTGTGCTTACCGTAACTATACTATTAATTGATAGGTGCACTTGCTTTAGTCATATTTTTAGTTAGTTTCGATTGCACCAAGTTTTTGGCGCCGTTGCCGGGGACTGAAATATTAGGAAAACTTTATTTCTATTACTTTAGCCATTTTATTATTATTTATTATTATTTTATTATTTGCATTTTTAATTTAATTTTTCTATTCTAATTTTTTTCCCTTTTATTTGCTTCTAGCAGGTTCTTTTGGTTTATGACTAGAGGAAACCCGTCGGGACCACTTCTTCACGACTCTGAACTTGAAAAGACTGCTCGCAAAAATCGTAAGAGGTTAGAGAAGCTAAGTAGAGTCAGAAAACTTTAGTAGACGATAAAAAGGAAAAGGATATTACTGTGGAGATGGGTGACAATCAAAATAACTAGGTTCCTCCCGCTCTTCTTAATCCTCCTGCTCGTCGAACTTTGTATGATTATGCTAAACCTACTCTGATTAGGGCTGAAACGAGTATTGTTAGGCCGAATGTTAATGCGAATAATTTTGAAATCAAGCCAAGTATAATTCAAATGGTACAACAATATGTTCAGTTTTATGGTTTGCAGGATGAAGATCCGAAAGCTCATTTGGCTAATTTTCTCGAGATTTGTGATACTTTTAAAATTAATGGTGTTACTGATGACGCCATACGCTTACGGTTGTTCTCGTTTTCATTGAGGAACAAGGAAAAAATGTGGTTAAATGCTTTACCACCAGGTTCTATCACTACTTGGGAACAAATGACTGAGAAGTTCTTATTAAAATATTTTCTGCCAGTTAAGACAGTTAAGTTGAGGAATGACATCTCTTCTTTTGCTCATTTTGATATTGAGACACTTTATGAAGCATGAGAGAGGTTCAAAGATTTATTGAGAAGGTGTCCTCATCATGGGTTACCTTTGTGGCTCCAAGTTCAAACTTTCTACAATGGTTTGAATCCCTCGACTAGACAGATGGTTGATTCAGTAGCTGGGGGAACTTTAAATAACAAGACACCGAAAGAAGCTAAATAATTTATTGAAGAGGTGACATTAAATAATTATCAGTGGCAAGTTACAAGAGTAAAACCTGTGAAGGCAGCAGGGATTTATGATGTTGATGTTGTTTCTATGTTGACTCATCAGATTGAAACTCTTAATAAAAAATTGATGGTTTGAATTTTTCTAAGTAGGTACATCCGGTGATGCAGTGCAATCAAAATGGAGCAGGGATGATGAGTTCAGAATATCTCAATGAGCAAGCAGACTTTTTAGGTAATAATTCTAAACCTCAAAATAATCCCTATAGTAATACTTATAATGCAGGTTGGAGAAGTCACCCAAATTTTTCATGGGGTGGTCAAGGAAATCAAAGATAACAAATTCCTCCAGGTTTTCAGCAGCCACATCAACAAGAGCAGAAATAGAACCTTGAAGAAATGCTTACTAAATTTATTTCGGTTTCTGAAGCGAGATTTCAAAGCAATGAGACAGCTTTAAAAAATCAGCAAGCATCAATCCATGGTCTCGAAAATCAAATATGACAGCTCGCCAAACTAGTTTCGAAAAGACCACATGGTAGCTTACCTAGTAACACTGAAACTAACCCAAAAGAGCATATCCATGCAATCACTATTCAAAATGTGGAAGGGTTAGTCATGCCTGAACAGAAGCCGAAGCTAGAAATTGTTATGAAAAATAATGAGGCTGAGGAAAATAAGAAAGAGCATAAGTCGGTGATTAGAGAATACAAACCTCGAATTCCATATCCAGAAGCATTGAAGAGAGACCACGTAAAAGAAAAATATGGTAAATTTCTTGAGCTCTTAAAAAAATTAGATATTAACTTACCTTTTGTTGAAGCTCTTTCGCAAATGCTGAAGTATGTAAAATTCTTAAAGGAGTTGTTAACAAATAAGAGAAAGATAGAAGACTTGTCAACTGTGGAGCTTAACGCAATTTGCTCAACCATTCTCCAAAACAAATTACCCAACAAACTTAAAGATCCAGGGAGTTTTACTATTCCTTGTCTCATTGGTAGTTTACATGTTGATAAAGCTTTGGCTGATTTGGGTGCTAGTATAAATGTTATGCCTTATAAACTGTTTAAACAACTTGGTCTTGGGGAACCTAAACCCACTAGGATGAGTATTCAGTTAGCTGACAGATCATTAGATATCCTAGGCGTATTATTGAGGATGTGCTTGTAAAAGTGGATAAATTTATATTCCCTGTTGATTTTGTTGTATTGGACATGGATGAGGATGTTGAGGTACCTATGATTTTGTGTTATATGAGGAAACAAGTATTGTCATGTATAAATTTTGCAAGATAAGAATTTGAATAAGAGTCTTGTATTGAGTGATGATTGAAATGAGGACTTGTCTGATTAAACGAATTCTATAAACTTGTTTCGATAGAACCCCTGCATGTGTCGGTATAAGTATAGGGCAGGAGAGAGGTTATTCACTGACTTGATTTGTATCGGTAGCTGCATAATAAGTACCGATAGTTTTACCCATAAGAGTATTTGTAGTTTATGTACTTGTATAAGTAGAAGTTGTAGGGTAGGACATCTTAGCTCTCTGGAGTTTTTAATACTGGTAGAAGCTTGACTTGTATCGGTAGAACAGTCATTGGTATCATTAGAAGTCTACACTGCTTCTAGAATTGTTTACTGATTTGACAACTACAGATACTTGTCCAACAGGTATAGGTAAAAGTCTCCCAGAATTGTGGTAATGACATTTCTACCCTTATTAGGTTGATAAACAAAGTAAGAATAATGAATTTTAAATGTATATATTTTATTAAATCAAGAAATATGTTAAAAATAATATTTGAATAGGTAACGATTTGAGGCATGAAAGCATGTGATCTCGAAACCCTAACAGTCGAAGGTGTTGTGTTTAAGTATTATACAATGACAGTATGAATGATTGATGTAGCTTGGATGCTATTATGACATTATGGTTAACATGGAATATGGATGTCATGATTTGTGATATGAATATTGATTCTTTCTTGCGGTGTAATAATGAAAATGTTTGGGTTATAGTTTGGTTAGCTAATGGTGAAAACTGTGTGTTTAAGACACAGAGCTATGCGATCCCAGGTGGAAAATATTTGTACGTAACTCTTAAATTCTTGCGTGATTGAATTTGATTCTTGATTGATTGAAAGGTTATAAATGAATGTGTGAGATTAAATGAAGTTAATATAATGAGTTGCAAGTTTGTAATTAAATAAATTGTGATTATTTTGTATGTTAAAAAAAAGAAAAGAAAGAGAAGACTCGTAAAGTTTTGTAAACCCTAAGACCCTAGATCGAAGATGATTATGATTTTCGGGTGTTACATTACTGTACCCTTGTTCTTGGGAAGTAATGATGGGGTACAACAAACACCCATGGATTATGTAATTGCACCGATACACACTCTTGCAGTGACAACCTTTGACTAGATTACTTTTTCTAACACTTGCATTGTAGTGTTCCCCATTGATAGTTCACAATACACTCACATTGGAGTGTCTTTTATTTATAACCATACTTATATACAAGTAGCTGTAAATGGAAAATTTATTCAAGATTCAAATAATGATACTATTCATTCATTACTAATGCAATTTCAACCATTCATCCAAAAATAGAGACATAACATTCAATCACAATTATCCAACTCATTCATTAGCATTTCTCGTGATTCAAGAATTAAGCATCGAATGAAAAAATTACAATCACATTTCCCATAATATTGCCTGCTTTCATTGAATTCAAAAGGACAAAAATTTTTCAGATGTGGGTGCAATTTCATTTCCAATCCATGTACATTCCCCTCAAACTTAAAGTCTACATTGTCCCAAATGCACTAACATTAATGTACAAATATATCTTGAAAAGCAATGACAAATACATATGCAGTGACAAAAAAATGTAGGGACAAAAGAAATGTGATGACAACGGTACTACAACTACATGATATGCATGAAATCTAACTAAGTGCTGAAAAATAAAAACTAACTCAGGATGCTGCAGCCGAAGATGTGGCTGCATGGGTTTTCTTCTTCTTCTTCTTCTTGTGTTCCTCCTTATGTTTCTTTTTAACCTTGAGGCGCTTTCGTTTCATTTCTTTTGGCTTCGTCGGATCCTCGAATTGCTCCTCCAAATCAGGCTGTGCTCTAGCTTCATTGATCGTGACGTTAGAAGGGTGTATCTCAACAAGTGGTGCCACAAAGGACTATATAGCCAGAGGATTAGAATCCTTATTACTGATAGTCATGGCCTCCGCCTGACTTGCCTCAGGTTACGCCAAAGTCAACATTTGCACCCACAACTTTGGGTACAGCGACAGATTCCTCAGATGAATCTATCGCGACAGTAGGTTCTTCCTTTCTTCCTTCCTCCTCTCGTTTTTCTTCTTTTTCTTCTTCTTTCTCCTCATCAGTTTCCACAACTTCCAAAAGTGTGTCTCCTTCCTCAACATTAACCTCCTTCACAACCATATTAGCCCCTAGGCTGGTATAAGAATTATCCTCGAACAGGCTTGAAAGATTCCAGAAGCAATCTTTAACATCCTTGGAGTTTACCTCACGGTCATCATTAGATATGTGGACCATCTACGAAGATGCGAAAAAATGATCCATTTCCTCTAATGCAGCCCTCTTAGTTAAAGGCGTAGCTTCCCTGATAATTGGAGGGAACACTAGAAGAGATATGACACTGAGTCTGCATCCTATAAATGCAATGACTTGGATTATCCTTTTTCATAACGATCCGACAATTGGGGAGAAAGTGAATAAAACATTGTGATTTCTTTTCCTAAAACATTTCAATGTATGATGAGTCAGTAGAAAATTGCGTCGACAAGGAGATTTTCATGCATCGGAAAAAGTAAGAACTTTATTCCTGCAAAAGACTATTAAACATAATCGAAATATAAATAAAACAATGAAAAGTAAATAATATGAATGTAAAGAATGGTTAGAAAAATGTATCCAGGTTAATGGTCTCTTTATGATTATGATTATAATTCCCTTGTCAAAAATTTCCTTGGCTCAAAGAATTTCCATATCTAAATGTGGTTTCATTTTGATTTCCCCAAGGCTATTGGTTTCAAGCTGAGCTGTTGTAGGAATTACCATAAGAATTTCCTCTGATATTATTAACATAAAATACATTCTCTGCATGTTGTGGACAATCTTCATAGCTATGATTGTGCCGCAAGTTTCACAATTAAATGTCTGGACATCCATTTGTTGGGCAACTTGGATGGTAGCAACTTCACTTGTCCCCTTCATGTTCTTTATCATATTTGCTAACGAAGATACCTGTACACTCAGAGCTAATATAGCGTCTAACTCGATAAATCCAAGGTTTGTTTTAACTTGAGCAGCTCGAGAGATTGAATATTGGTAGTCATTCTGAGCGATCCTCTCTAAAATTCCCACGGCTTTATATAAGTGCAGTCCAACAAAGGACCATTCACAGATGCATCGACAAGATTTATTGTCAGTGCATTCAACCCATTGTAAAAGATCTCAATCTGCGTTTCCTGTTGAATTCCATGCATGGGACAGTGTCGAAGCAGGGTTTTGTAATGCTCTCATATGGTGTGTAAATTCTCATAATCTAATTGATGATATGCAGTGATATCATTCCTCAATCGAGCATTCATTATCGATGGATTAAACCACAAAACAAACTGAGTCGCAAGTGCATTCCACAATGTAATCAATCCAGCAGGCAATCCAAGGAACCATGTACAAGCCCATCCTTGCAATGAGCAAGGAAACAGTTGCATTTTCAAGGCATCATTAGGAACGCCATGCTAACTAAAAGAAGCACAAATTAGTAGAAAAGATTTAAGATGCTCTCTTTCATCCTCATGAGGCAAACCAACATATTACCCATTCAAATTTAACATTTGAAAGATAACCCGTTTTAACTCAAAATTGCCAGCTTGAATAGCTGGTCGAAAAACCCCTGACTGCAAATCATCTAATACAGTAACAACAAAATCTCGAATCGGTCTATTTTTTACTTGTTTTTCTTGTGGCAACGGTGGATTATTTATATTTTGTGGCTGTATTAGAGGGATAGGATTTTGTGGTGGCAATGGAGGTATGACTGCATCATTTCTAGGCAAAGCCATATTCCTTTGTTCTTATCTTCTCCTTCTAATAGTTCTTTCGATTTTCGGATCTAAGCCAACAACAATTTCAGAATTTCTCCTGGTCATAAAACACCTAAAGAAAAAATTGAGAAAGAGTCAACAAAAAGTAAAACAAGTTAGTAATAAGTAAAACTAACAAAATGAAAAATAATTGCAAGAACAAGAATAAATATTAAACAAATGCCATCCCTGGAAACGACACCAAAACTTGATCACACTATGAACGTCACAACAAAAATGTGTAATCGTACGCTGTAGATTCAAGTATAATAGATAGATGAAAATCTATTCAAGTATAACAAAAGCTTACTCAAATCAATGCTCAAAGCATAGAATGAAACCCTAGCTCTCCCCTTTGTTCTTGTCGAAGAAGATGAAGAAAATAGAAGAAAATATGTATTTTTATTCTTTAATTTTCACTTTTATATCCAATGGCTTTTTTTTTGTAAATATTTAGACTTTCATAATTAGCTTTATTAATCACTTAATTAACCTCTAATTAACCCTATTTATATTAATATTTCCCAAGATAATCCGCCCACTAATATATATTTGGTTAATTTGTTCATTTGGTCCTTCTAACTAACCAACTCAACTTTTGCACCTTTTACGATTTAATCCTTTCTACACAATTAACTATTTAAATGACAAAAGCTCCTAACCAAAATTTAATATGCTACTAATGACATCAAAAGCATTAAATATTCAATATTTATGACTCGATTCGTCAGAGTTGTAGTCTCGAAACCATTATTCTCGACACCATTAAAAATCGGGCTATTACAACTCTCCCTCCTTAAGGAAATTTCGTCCCGAAATTTCTTACCAATGAACAGGTTAGGGTAATTTCACCTCGTCAAAGCCTCTAACCCGTGATGGTTCCACAATACTTTCACCAACGGTACTTTTTTATTTCATAGCTCTTTTACCTCGCGAGCTAGAATCTTAATTGGATTTTCTGAGTATAACAAATTGAGAAGGATCTGATCTGTAATGTCTCAGCATCGAAACAAGAAAAACATTGTGAATCTTTTCAAGTTCTGGAGGTAATGCTAATTTATAAGCTCTAGGGCCAACCCACTCGATGATTTCATACGGCCCGATAAATCATGGACTCAACTTTCCTTTTCTACCAAAAAGCTACACCTTCTTCTAAGGTGAAACTCTCAAGAAGACTCAGTCTCCCACTGCAAATTATATATTTTTTCTTTTAAGATCTACGTATGACTTCTACTGATCAGACATTGCTTCCAAGCAGTCACAGATTACTAGCACTTTGTCTTCGGTCTCATGAATCAAGTCGGTTCCAACCAACTTAGGCTTACTCAATTCTGAACAATATAAAGGTGTTCTGCATTTCTTACCATATAATGCCTCAAATGGTGTCATTTTAATACTAGAATGGTAGCTGTTATTATAGGCAAATTCTACCAATGGCAGATATTTCTCCTAGCTACCCTCAAACTCAAGTATACAACATAGTAGCATTTCTTCCAGAATCTGTATCAGCTGCTCTGACTGACCATCCATCTGTGGATGATATGCAATGCTGAAATTCAGCCTGGTTCCCAAAGCTTCATGCAACTTACCCCAGAACCTCGAGGTAAAACGTTGAAGTTTGTCTGAGATAACAAATGTTGGTACCCTATGAAATCACACGATCTTTGGCACATATAACTCAGCCAACCTTTCAAGTGGATAATCTACCTGAATAGGAATGAAGTGAGCTGACTTTGTCAATCTATCTACAATTACCCAAATCAAATCTTTCTTCCTCGGTGTTACTGAAAGTCTTGTGACAAAATCCATAATGACTCGCTTCCACTTCCACTCAGGAATGGAAATCAGTTGTAGCAAACCAAATGGTACCTGATGCTCGGCTTTCACTTGCTGACACACCAAACATCGAGTTACAAATTCTGAGATCTTCCATTTCATACATGGCCACCAGTACTTCTTTTCAGATCATTGTACATTTACACACTCAATGAGTGAAAGAAATAAGTGCTGTTGTGAGCTTCTGTCAAAATGTCTCGTCTCAAATCTGATTCATTAGCAACACACACTCTACCTCTGAAATACAACATACCATCCGTATCAACTGTAAACTCCATGGTGGCATCACTCTGCGTTTGCTCTTTCTTAGCCTTAAGCTTTGGATCATTTTTTTGAAACTCTCAAATTCACTGTAGGAATAGTGGTCTCGTCTTGAGTTCAGCGATGATGGATCTCCCTCAATGCGAACAATGATTTTCGGCTCAAGGCATCAGCAATGACATTTTCTTTCCCTTGATAATATTCGATCACAAGATCATAATCCTTCAACAACTCTAACCATCAATGTTGTCGTAAATTCAACTCCTTCTGTGTCATCAGATACTTCAAACTCTTATGATTAGTGAACACGTGACATCTCTCGCCATATATATAATGACGCCAAATTTTTAAGGCAAAGACTATGACAACCAACTCTAAATCATGAATCGGATAATCTTTTCATGTGGCTTTAACTGTCGAGAGGCATAGGCTATCACTTTTTTGGCTTGCATCAAAACACAACCCAAACCATTCGAGGACGCGTCACTGTAAACAACAAATTCCTTTCTCAATTTAGGCTGCGTCAGTACTGGAGCTTCCGTTAACATTTTCTTAAGTTGATTAAAGTTTTGTTGACACATTTCTAGCCAGACAAACTAAATGTTCTTCTGTAGCAACTTCGTCAACGACAAAGCTATGATAAAGAAAATTTTCACGAACTAACGGTAATAACCTGCTAATCCCAAGAAGCTATGTACCTCAGTAACATTCTTCAGAACTTTCCAATCGAGGATAGCCAAAATTTTGTTCAAATCTACCCGTAGTCCCTTTATGGATACCACATGACCCAAAAATCCAACTTGAAGCTTAAATTCACATTTACTGAATTTTGTATACAACTATTTATCCAAAATCTGCAATACCTCTTTCATTTGATGAGTATGCTCCGACTCTATTTTGGAATAAATCAGTATGTCATCAATAAATAAAACCAAAAATCTATCTAATGGAGGCTGGAACACTCAGTTCATCAGATCCATAAATGTTACTGGAGCGTTAGTTAACCCAAATGACATTACCAAAAACACATAATGTCCGTATCGAGTTTTGAATGTTGTTTTCATCACATCGTAATTTTTCACTCACATTTGATAATAACCTGACCGAAGATCTATCTTGGAAAATACAGTTGCACCTTTCAATTGATCAAATAACTCATCAATACAGGGCAACAGGTATTCTTGATTGTTACTTTGTTTAACTGTTTGTAATCTATGCACATTCTCATCGAACCATCTTTCTTCTTCACAAACAAAACTGGCGCACCCTAAGGTAACACACTCAGTCGTATAAAGCCTCTATTTGACAACTCTTGTAATTGAGCTTTTAATTCTTTCAACTCGGTCAGTTCCATTCTGTATGGTGGAATCGAGATTGATACGGTTATAGCATTAGAAATGACACCTATTTTCTCCCCAAATTTGTGTATTATTTGTCTCTTTTGTACCATATTTAGCATGCATGTTAGGCATTTCATACTTAGTATTTATGTTTTCTAACTTATTTATGCTTGTTTAAATTCTTGTTATTTTATCTCTTTTTTTTCACTAATGTCGTCACATGCAGCATATATATATTGTCTTAAAAATTGTCAGCACAAGGATCCATCTCAGAAGACCAAAGCTAAAAAGAATCCGAAAATGCTGCCACATATTCAACTTGAAATTGTGACTAACGATGTCACCGCATAGGAATCTTTACTTTGAATAAGTTAATTCAAGCTAAAATTACACCTAGAAGCACCAGCATAGGGGAAAAGCATGTTGTCACTACAATTAAAGGTTTCAGATTGCGCCTAGTAATGTCGCGACAACATGCAGATCCATGAAGTTCACACCAGATCTGTGTGAGTGCATAGTTGGACTGTAATAAACTTTTACAGCTGTAATTGGATTTGGATCTGAGAAGAGAGAAGGTCTACCATTCTTGAAGCCTATAAATGGAGAAGAAAAGATGAAGAAAGATATCAAGAGGTGAAGGAATTAAATTCTACAAATACTATGTGTTTTTGGAGATTTAAGTTGGAGAATGGTGAGCTGATTGAGTGGAGGAGCAACCACTTCTGACGAGAAGTGCTCGATGCAACACAAGAGGAGCGATTAAGGAATAGTCCTAGTAGTCTAGAGATAGTAAGCTTAGATGTATTTGTTAACCCCTCTTTTATGCTGATGAATTACTCTTGACAATTGAATGAATATGAGAATATCTTTCAAAGTTGGATTACTTTAATTCTTACTTAATCCTTCCCATCTGTTTATTATTGGATTTAATTGCGTTAAACACGAGAGTGAAATTATAGTCTACCGACATCGAGAGATGCGGTAACAAGTTAGGTTAACAAGCAAGTCAGCGAGAGCTACTTGCGATTGGAAGAGATTCTGTCACTTGTTCTTAAGTACATAGTGTTGCCAACATCGAGAGATGGAGTAATTGTGGGTACTTGAGTCTCAATTAAACAGAGAGCTGTTATTGGTAAGATTTCATTGGAACCTTATTGCTGCGACAATTCGTTTATTCAATTCCTTGTTGACGCATCTAGTGTTGCTACTTAGTGATATCAGTTATCCACTCTAACCCTTTGCACTTGATCACACTTTTACTTTTCTGCATTTAAGTTCTCAAAACTTCAACAACAATTTGATTTACTTTCAGTTGCTCTGACATTTAACTTTTATAATTACATTGACAATTTTAACTATCTTAGTGTGCAGATCAGATTTAATTGCGTTGACATTTTTACTCAATGTGCAGATCAGATTTAATTGCGCTGACATCTTTACTCACATTATCTCTAATCTTAGTTTTAATTGCCTCGACATATAGACATCAAGAACCCATTCCCTGTGGGATCGATATATGATAGAATTAATTTATCAACTATACTTGCATCAACGTGTGTCCACTTGCACAGTTGCTGTGATGTTATAGGTCGATCAAGTTTTGGTGCCGTTGTCGGGGAGTTGGCGTTTGTTTGATGTTTATGTTTGTAGATGAAATTAATTCTTCTTACTGAACTTCTAACTTTTACTAATTTGTTTACTTTCTTGTTGTTAATTTCTTTCAGAATTCTTTGAGTGTTGCATGTCCATAAGGAGAAATCCTAATAGTATTGTTAGTTTTGATTTGGAGCTTGAGAGGACATTAAGTAGGAAAAAGCAAGAACAAAAGAAAATGGCTGGAAATAACAATGATTTACCACCATTTATGTCACAAAATGATGTTCTTCCTATTCAGCCACAAGTTGTTAATAATGTACAACCACTGCCTTCACAAATTGAACAAGTGCAAAATAGGACAATCTGAGATTTTGTTGTTCCTATCCTTAATGATTTACAACCAGAGGTTATACGATCAACTATAGAAGCTGGAAATTTTGAGCTAAAACTTGTGATGTTTCAGATGCTTAATTCAAATGGGCAATATTCTGGTTTGCCTCATGAAGATGCACGAGAACACTTAAAATCATTTTTGCTTATTTGTGCATCCTTTAGTCAACATGGTGTCCCTGATGATGCCTTGAAAATGCAATTATTTCCTTATTCGTTGCAGGGAAAAGCAAGAACATGGTTCTTGGGATTACCGGCTAGATCCATTACATCTTGGAATAAGTTAGCAACATAGTTTGTTTTGCATTTTAATCCATCGATAATTAATGCAAGGTTGCGAAATGACATTATAGCATATCATCAGCTGGAGGATGAGAACTTACATACAACATGGGAGCATTATAAGACTCTACTTAGACATTGCCCAATGCATGAAATTAAACAAGAGACCCAGATAGAGATCTTTTATAATGGATTGAATTCAGACAAGGAATCTTGTCGACGCATCTACTAATGGTCCTTTGTTGGATTGTACCTACACTGAAGCTGTGCAAATTTTAGAGAGGATTACACAGAATGATTATCAATATCCAATCTCTCGTACTGCTCAGGTAAAAACTAATCCTGGTGTTCTTGAATTAGATGACATTTTAGTTCTAAGTGCTCAGGTATCATTTTGGCCAACATTATAAAGAACATGAAAGGACAAGTGACATTGCTCCTATTCAAGTGGCCCAATAGATGGATATGCCAACATTTTCCTGTGAAATTTGTGACGATAACCACAGTTATGAGGACTGTCCACAACGTGCTGAAAATGCATTCTATGTCAACAACATTCGAGGAAATTCCTATGGTAACTCATACAACAACAGAGCTCAACAACCTTGGGGGAATGCTTCCACATATAGATAAGGAAATTCCTCAACCCAAGACAGTTATACACAAGGGAGTTACAACAACCATCAACAACAAAATTTTAATCAGAATTCGTAGGTACATTCGAATCCTGATCAATTGTAGGCACATAGCCAGATGCAACCACAAACACGATCGCAACCGCAACAGAATGCAATGCCACATATGCAAGGACAGCACTAGCAACCACAACAACAGTTTTCTCAACCAAGGTCAGACCCTATGGTTGCTCTTGAGGCGTTGATGCGAGAACATATCACGCAGACTGAAGTAATAGTGCAAGGCAATTCTTCAATCCGAGTGTTGGAAGCCCAACTAGGACAGTTAGCTTCTAATCTGAGTGCAAGGTCACCAGGTGCTCTACCTAGTGATACTGAGAACCCAACGCAAAGAGGGAAGGAGCATTGTAAGGCTATCATGCTGTGAAGCAGGAAGTAAACTACCAAGCCAAGTAGACACTCTAACCAAGACCATGTTGTGGCATCCGAATCAACGTAACAAGGAGAAGTTGCAGCTGAAGGAAACTCAATAGAAATAAGTGAGGAAGAGCCAACGATAGTGACATCTATGCCTACTATTCACCAAATAAAAATGTCGACGTAACTGCCTATGTCGATGCAACCGATTATTCTACCACGACCTATTATCAGTATACCTTTGCCATTTTTGTAAAGATTTAAAGAAAAAGACCATGATAAGGACTATCAAAAGTTTGCTTCTACTTTGAAACAATTACTTATTAACATACCTCTTTTAGATGCACTTGTGCAGATCCCAGTTATGGGAAATTTATGAAGAAGCTATTATCAAAGAAAAAAAAATTATTCGAAATCGAGACGATTGGTCTCACAGAGGGGTGTAGCATTGTGCTAACTAATAAGTTGCCACCAAAAATGAAAGACCTTGGCAACTTCACAATCACTTGCTCCACTGGAAATTATTATCTATGTAATGCTTTATGTGATTTGGGAGCTAGTATTAATCTGATGCCTTTGTCCACATTCAGGAAGTTAGGAATAGGATCAATAAAGCACATTACGGTGACATTGAAACATGCAGACAGATCTCTAGCGCAACTTGAAGGCCATATCAAAGATGTCATTGTGCAAGTTGATAAGCTTGTGTTCCCTGTCGATTTCATAATCCTTGACTACAAGGTCGATAAGGAAGTGCCCATCATTTTAGGGCGACCATTTTTGGCAATAGGATGCACTCTTAACGATGTTTTCAAGGGTGAGCTTGTCATGTGACATAACGACGAACATGTGACCTTCAATGTGCTCAAGGCATCTCTATCCCAGAGAAAAGAGTAGTGTCACCATATTGATGTGCTAGATGAAATAATTATGGAAGAGTTCAATGAACGGAGTTCAGTAGTCCTAGATGAAGATGTAGTGACATCCGTTGATGAAGTCCTAGCCGAATATGACTACAATGCTGAGGTTAATAGTTGTGAGCTGAGATAAAATTGGCAATTGGAATCTTTGGATCTGTCTAATAGAACGATCTTCATGTTTAAATCATTGATTGAACAAGCTCCTATCTTGGAGTTGAAGCCATTGCCGACGCATTTGAAATACGTTTTTCTAGGTAATAATGAAACATTACTAGTAATTGTCAGCGCAACCCTCGGCGCAACACAAGAAGAAAAGCTTGTCACAATTTTAAAGGAGCACAAAAAAGCCATCGCCTAGAGCATTGTAGATATCAGAGGCACTAGTCCCTCTTTTTGCATGCACAAGATCAGGTCCATTGAGCAACAACGACGACTTAATGAAAAGATGAAAGAAGTAGTGAAGAAAGAGATTATCAAGTGGCTAGATGCAGGAATCATCTACCCTATTTCTGATAGCAATTGGGTGAGCCCTATTCAATGTGTGCCCAAAAAGAGTAGTGTCACAGTTGTGAGCAATGACAAGAGCGAGTTGATCCCTACTCGCATTGCGACTGGATGGCGAGTATGCATGGATTATCATCGACTGAATGCGGCCATAAAGAAGGACCATTTTGCACTACCATTCATTGATCAAATGCTGGGTAGGCTAGCTGATAAGGCGTATTATTGCTTCCTAGATGGCTACTCAGGATATAATCAAATTGTCATTGCATCGAAAGATCAAGTAAAGACCACGTTCACATCCCCATTTGGAACCTTTTCCTTCTAACGTATGCCATTTGGATTGTGCAATGCACTAGCCACATTCTAGATGTGTATGATGGCTATCTTCTCAGACATGATTGAGGATTCTTTATAGGTATTCATGGATAATTTCTCGGTTTATGGGTAAACTTTTGACCAATACGTTGACAACCTGGCAAAAGTTATGAAGAGATGCGAGGACACAAATCTAGTTCTGAACTGGGAGAAATGCCATTTCATGGCAACTGAAGGCATTATCCTTAGCCATCGTATATCATGTTAGGGTATTAAGGTAGACAAAGCAAAGGTTGAAATCATCGAGAAATTGCCACCACCCACCAATGTCAAAGGAATAAGAAACTTTCTTGGTTACATTGGTTTTTATAGGAGATTTATCCGTGATTTTTCCAAGATTTCTAAATCGTTATCCTCATAACTAGAGCAAAATAAAAAGTTTGTGTTTAATGACACCTATCTGGACGCATTCATCACAATAAAGAAGCAACTAATATAAGCTCTGATTGTCATCGCACCAGACTGGACGCAACCGTTTGAGCTCATGTGTGACGCAAGTGACTTTGCTGTAGGAGATGTACTGGGAGAATGCAAAGAAAAGGTATTTCATTCTATTTATTATGCTAGTAAAACTTTGACTGAAGCATAGGTCAATTATACAACTACTGAGAAGGAATTGCTAGCAATAGTTTTTGCATTCGACAAGTTTCGTTCATACCTTGTCGACGTAAAAATTATAGTGTACACAGATCACTCTGCATTGAGGTACCTTTTTGCGAAGAAAGATGCCAAATAGAGGTTGATTAGATGGATCCTGTTGCTACAAGAGTTTGATGTTGAAATCAAGGATAGAAAAGGATCTGAGAATCAAGTAGCTGACCACATATCTCGACTAGAAGTTGGAAGTGAGGATGGGAATAAAGTCCAAATTGTCGATTCATTTCTAGATGACAAGTTATTCTTTGTCGACGCATCACCTTGGTATGCTGATGTTGTCAACTATCTTGTGTGTGAGAAGCTACCCTTGAGTGCCACTAGTCACAAGAAAATCAAATTTCTATGCGATGTTGCAAAGTATCATTAGAACGAGCCATAGTTATTCAAGGTATGCGCCAACAATATTATTTGTCGCTATGTTCCTGAAGAAGAAATTACTTCTATCCTGAGACATTGCCATGATGCTCCCTATGGAGGCCATTTTGGTGGTGTAAGGACTGCTGCAAAGGTCCTCCAATCAGGATTCTATTGGCCCGCATTGTTTCGAGACGCCCATAACTTTGCACAACAATGTGATTGATGTCAATGTATTGGCTCAACATCTCGACACAATGAGATGCTCTAACAGCCTATTATGGAGGTGGAGTTATTTGACGTTTAGGGTATAAACTTCATGGTGCAATTCCTAAACTCTTTTGGGAATGTGTACATCCTAGTTGCTGTTGACTATGTACCGAAGTGGATTGAAGCAATCGCGGAGCCAAAAGATGATGCTCGAACAGTGTTGAAATTCTTCCACATGTACATCCTTATGAGATTTGGCACACCTAGGGTATTAATAAGTGATCACGGTACTCACTTTCAAAATAATCAAGTAGCAATAGCTATGAGAAGATATGGTGTTAAGCATCGTATGGCCACAACATACCATCCACAAACAAATGGCCAAGCGGAGGTATCCAATCGACAGATTAAAAGTATCCTTGAAAAGGTGGTTAATCCATCTAGGAGGGATTGGTCTTCACGGTTACATGACGCATTATGGACGCTTCGCACCGTATCTTGGAGGGGTTGGTCTTCGCGGCTACATCTAGGAGGTATCAAATCAGCTAGTGTTTGGTAAGTCATGCCACCTACCAGTTGAGCCTGAGCATAAAGCCATATGGGTAATCAAGCAGGTAAATATGGACTATGATGCTGTTTGAAGGAAAAGATTGTTGGACATTGCTAAACTAGAAGAAATTCGCCACAATGCTTATGAGAATGTCATAATATACAAAGAAAAGACGAAGAGATGACACGACAATATCATCTTGCATCAACAATTCAGCCCTAGTCAGTTAGTACTTTTGTTTAATTCATGTTTAAACTGCATCTAGGTAAATTGCGTTCGAGATGGTTGAGCCCTTTTAAGGTTGTCGAAGCATTCCAAAATAGTGCAGTGACAATTGAGAATCTGAAAGATGGGCAACAGTTCAAGGTGAATGGCCAATGTTTGAAGCATTACGTGAGCCCAGAAGTCAAAGAACCAAACGAGACAATTGATCTGGTTACATTTAAATAATGTCAATGCATTTTATATTTCCTTTTATCTTTTTATGTTTACTTGTTTCCTTTTCAATTTTATGCAGGAATAAAAAAATCATCTTTTTGTCGATTCATCACCAAGCACAACTTGTCGGCACACTCAGTGATGACTCAGTAAAGTTTTTCAGTAAGAATCACGCATATTGATTTCCTCTCTTCCCAACCGTTCAATCAATCAAAAAGGTAAGATTTGTAGCTTGACATTTATTGGTTACAAACGTAATGTTTTCCCACATTCCTTGCAATAATCATGACTCTTGCCATTGAAAGGTTATAAAACCCTTATCTGTCGATTTCTTTTTCCATTCACAATCGCCATTGTTAATGCAACTCATCTTCTTCGTTATTTTCAATCTTACTCTCACCAGTGTAT
The DNA here is from genome assembly GCA_039519145.1 of Kokia cookei. Taxonomy (NCBI): domain Eukaryota; kingdom Viridiplantae; phylum Streptophyta; class Magnoliopsida; order Malvales; family Malvaceae; genus Kokia; species Kokia cookei. The sequence goes on along the minus strand of CM076910.1, from coordinate 18,703,798 downwards.
TTCTTTCTCTGTAAGTTTCTTTTAACCTTTTTACTGAGTTATTATGACCAGAACAAGAGGTGCGAAAACTCCTTCTAAAACCCCTGAAACTTCTGCCACCGTGGTTCGATCCATCGACCAACCTCTATCAAAAGAGTCGATCCTATTTTTGTCTAAAGCGGCCAAAGACCGCTACCATAATGTGATGTTGAAACAAAACTATTATCCAGACCAGGGTCTACAACTATCCCCACACCAGAATTTGGGGAACAATTAGTACAAACAATCAGTCGGCTGGGCTGGGAATTCTTCTACGAGCACCCAACCGAATATTCCCTTATAATGGTAAGGGAATTTTATGCTAACCTTGTTAACACTGAACAGGAGTTCATCTTTGTAAAGGAGGGCTTAGTACTATGGAGTGCTGCCCATATCAACAATCTGTTCTGGATGGCTGAGAAAGAAGACACCCACACTGTATTTTTGGAAGAATTGACCGATGAAGGTGCCGACCAGATATTGAGAGATCTTTGTGGTTTCACTTTATCAATAGTCGCATCCTGCCTTCTACACACAGCACAACAGCGACATTAGATCGCATGTGCATTCTATATTCAATCTTAAAGGGTCATCACATCGATGTCGGCGCAATCCTCCACGACCAAATTACTAAAGCAACATCCAAGCAGATAGGTATACTACCTTTCCCTTCCTTAATAATGTTGTTGTGTAAACATAAGGGGATTATGCCCCGATATGGTTAGGAAGTACTGGTGAACAAGAGCCCTATCAATGATATCTCCATAGAGAGAATGATGAGAGGCCAAGAGATGTCATTTGTGAAGGAAACACCTAAGAAGAAGGACAAGGGTAAATGGAAGAAGAAGGAAAAATAAGCTGATGCGCCCACGGATCCTCAATTAGGGAAGAGGTTGGTTGCTATGGAAGTCAATATTAATCGTATTGACTTGCGAAATATTCATATTGTTAGTGTATTGGAAGACATGGACTATCGACAAAACATATTTTATGCGTACATAAAACCATGGAATGACGCTATTGTCGCTGCATTGAAGAACATGAGCCCAAGTTCACAGCCAGATTTCCCTATCTTGATGGTAGGCCGCAACATGTTTCCTCTCCAATGAGAATCCACATTTCAGATGAAGACGAGCAAAAGGGGCATTCTAATGTTCAAGAGGATTGTTACAAAACTATAGCTAATTTGTTTGAAGAAGAGTTCTCGAACAGCCTTGGGGCTAATACGGTAGAACAAGTGGCTCTTGTGGAGGAGGTAATTTCCCTGATTATATCTATAGGTGTAGACGTAGAGGAAGGCACCGACAAGATCCCACACTAAGCAAGAACAACCTGAAGCAGAGAAAGCAGAGCAAGAAGAAGGCCAAGAGAAGGAAAAAGAACTTGAGAAGGACCCTATAGAGGACCAGGAAGACAAGCAGGATGATGCCTCGATAGATATTGTTGAGGATATTGTCGAAGCTCTCGTAACTGTGGGGACATCTAGTGACAACGTGGCTCCACTTGATGTGAGTCTGGTTGAGGCAGTTACTAGCTACGCAGAGGAGTTCAATACTCTCGCCATTGTGCCCTATGTGGCACCATCAGCTGAGATCCACCCATCAGATGTAACTGTCGATGAGACTACCACCCAACTAGCTGTGGAAAAAAAATTCGATGCTCCGATTGGTTCGAAGGACAAGAAGAGGAAGTGCAAGGACAAAAAGAAGAAGCACAAGGAGGAAGGAGAGCCTAAGGAAGAAGAAAAAGAAAACCAAAACAGCCACGACATCAATTGATGAATAAATAAGCTAGTTTACTTTTTTGTAGGTAGTTGCATGCATTTCATTATCATTGCATTGTTATTTGTCATTGCATTTTTCATATTAATTTAACTGCATTGTAGTTGCATTTCCATTCTTACATGTATAGAATTGTCAGTGCATTAGGGACAATGCAGGCACTAAGTTTGGGGATATTGTGTGAAATGGAAATGCGATTGCGCCCACATATTTGAATTTTACTTATTTATTTAGTTAATGAATATATGCAGAGTTTCAACAAAAAATGTGACCATAATTTTTTTATTTGATGCGTAAATCTTGAATTGATTGGGATGTTGTCATATGAATTGGATGAATGTGAATGAATATTGAGCTCTTCCATTTTTGAATGAATAATTGAATTGTTTTAGTAATGAATGGATAGTAGCAATGTTTGAATATTACACTAACTTGCTAATTGCAGTAACATTGTATTAATAAAAAACCTCAAGATGTTTACCCCCAAACTTGAGTTTTAACTTGTCCTCAAGTAAACAAAAGTAAATGAAATCTCAAACAAAACATGTCACCGTAGTCATTATTGTAACAACTTAAAATCCCTGGAATCTTAATATATAAATTGTATTCACATGATAGATTATTGCGCTAAAAATTATAGACATGAATAATGAGACTTGCACTTTCACTAATGTTAGTATCATACTTTGAATCTTAACTTTTCTCAACCAATACAACAAATTATTTATTTTTTCATTCTTTTTTTTATATAGGTAACTGAGAGATGTCATTGCATTACTCTACCTTTGTTCCTGAGCAGTAACAATGGGGTGTAACAAACCCCCAAGAGGTATGTAATTGCACTGACACACACTCTTGCAGTGAAAACCTTAGGCTAGATGATTTTTCTAACACATGCAACGGAGTGTTCTCCCTTGACAAGTCATAATGCACTCAAATTGGAGTGTCTTTTATTAGTACAATATTGCTGCAATTGGCAAGTCAATTTAAAAATCAAAACTACTACTATCCATTCATTACTAGTACAAATCTCATCATTCATTAAAAAATATAAGAGCTCAATATTCATTCATATTCACCTAATTCACATACCAACATCCCAAACAATTCAAGAATTATGCATAAAATAATATTGTGGTCACATTTATGTTGAAATTTAGCATACTTTCATTCAACTAAAGAAATAAGTAAATTTTCAAAAATTCGTGTGCAATCGCATTTCCATTTCACACAAGATCCCCCCAAACCAAGTGTCTGCATTTTCCCCAATACACTGACAATATTATATAGATAAGGATGGAAATGCAACTACAATGTAGGTAAACTAACATGAAAAATGCAGTGACAAATAATAATGCAATGACAACTAAATAAAATGCATATAACTAACTACTGAAAAGTAAAACTAACTCATTGTTGAGTAGCCATCATTGTAACTGCTTTGGTTTTCTTCTTCTTTTTCTTGGGCACTCCTCTTCTGTGATACACTTCTTTTTCTTTTCCTTCCTCTTCCGCTTTTTGTCCTTAGAATCAACCAGAGTAGCTGATTACTCCTTCACAACCGATTGAGTGGAGGCCTCATCGATAGTCACATCAAATGGATGGACTTCAGCAAATGATGCTATATAGGGCACAATGGCCAGATGATTATAATCCTCAGCACTGCTGATGACTACCTCAGCCTAGCTCACTTCAGATGGAGCCAAATCCTCAGATGATGCACCCACAAGTTCAGGTGCGGTGACAAATTCCTTAGATGAATTTGTTGCGACATCAAGTCCTTCTTTTCTTTCTTCTTTTTCTTTCGTTTGAGCTTCATATAGTTTGTGGACTACTCTAGCATCATCAGCTGCTGTATTTGTTGGTCCAGTGTAGACCATTATTGCCAAAGGATTGTAGTCCTCATTAATTTCATCCACAACTTTCGCCTGACTTGCTCCACCTTGCGCCAAGCCTTTAGTTATTGCACCCACAACTTCAGGTGCGAGGATAAATTTCTCAGTTAAATTTGCCTCAACATCTATTTCTTCATCGTTTTCTTCCTCCTCATGAACTTCTTCCGTTTTTAGCATTAAGTCAATAGGTGCAGTATAGCTATACAAAATTGCGCTGACAATGGTGTTTATTTATTTCTCAATCGGTGCAGACACAATATTTATTCCTTCTTCTTCAAGTGCTTCATACTCTTTTATTCTTTACAAGGTCCTAAAAAATCTCCACTCTTTCTTGCATTTTTTCCAATTCTGTAACTTCTTAATTATGGATATAAGCATCAAAATTATTCTTTCATTGAAATCACATAATGCCTTTCCAATATACCGATCACCAATGGAATAGGGTATTAAGAAGTACTTGGGATCCTTAAATTCTTGGAGCAATTTAATTTTCATGACAATGCACCCTTCAATAAGTGCAATTGCTTCGACTTCTCTCAATCTTTTCTTCTTTGACCATGCATCTTCAAGTTTCGGAGGTTGATTTGCTGTAGCATTTGTGGCGACAAAATGATCTGATTTTGTCTCCGTAATATTTTGTTTAACCTCTTCAGCTGTAGTTTGTTTTTCAGATTGTTCTAACATCTTTCCATTATCAAAATCTGAATTATCTTCCTTTACTGTAGCATTTGTAACAACTTCAATTAATTAAGTCTCACTTTTGGGAATGATTCCCTTACAATGCTCTTTCCCTTGTGATGTCGAATTCTCAATATCCATCGGTAAAGATTCTTGTGGTCGTAAATTTATTGTGCCCACAATTTGGCCAAATTGATATTCTAGAGCTCGTATGGATTCAATTTCACTCTGAAGCACAGCTTTAGTCTTGGAAATATACTGTCGCAGCAAATTTTCAATTAATGAAAACTCTGATGCTTCGTCTTGCTGGAAATTTTGCCTTGACAAGAGTTGGTCATAATTAGGCAGTGTCCACTCGGATCTAACATTGTTGTTTATACTTCCAGGGTCTTGATTGTTCCAACAAAAATTTGAATGTTGCTCCCACTCTGGTGTGTAGGTGTTGGAATATGGATTTTCATTTCAATAGGAAGTCCTCATGTAGTACACATTTGTTGGATTTGATGGCCATTATTCAAACTCATGGTTACTCCCATAGTAATCGCAAATTGTCACAGAAAATTTTCATTCTGTAATTGCTGTAGCATTCTGCATTGAATTACTCATATTAGTCAAAGAAGATACCTGGGCGATTATGGCATCGCTCTATTTCTATAGCATCACTCATGCTAGTCCAACATCTTGAGGTTCTATACACCTTTTCCTAGTCATATTTCACTAAAAGAAAAATGTAAAAGTAAACAACAAAAAGAAAACAAGTTAGTGACAAATAAAATTTACATAAGAATAAATGCAACTACAAAAATAGACATCAAACAAATGCCATGTCCCCGACAATGATGCCAAAACTTGATCGGCCTGTAACGTCACAGCAGTTGTACAAGCGGACACACGTCGATGCAAGTATTGTTGATAGATTGATTCGATCGGATATCGATCCCATAGGGAATGGGTTCTTGATGTCTATATGTCGACGCAATTAAATCAGATCTGCACACTAAAATAGTCAAAATAGTCAATGTAATAAAAGTTATTTGTCAGTGCAACTAAAAGTAAATCAAATTATTGTTGAAGGTTTGGAAATTTAAATGCAGAAAAGCAAAAGTGTGATCAAATGCAAAGGGTTGGAGTGGATCATTGATATCACTAAGTAGAAACACCGGATGTGTCAACAAGGTATTGTATAGACAAATTGTCGCAGTAATAAGGTTCTAATGAAATCTTACCAATAACAGCTCTCTGTTTAATCGAGACTCAAGTACCTATAATTACCTCATCTCTCGATGTTGACAACACTGTGTACTTAAGAACAAGTGACAGAATCTCTTCTAATTCCAAGCAGGTCTCGCTGACTTGCTTGTTAACCTAACTTGTCACCACATCTCTCGATGTCGATAGACTATAATTTCACTCTCATGTTTAATGCAATTAAATCCAAGAATAAATAGATGAGAAGAATTAAGTAAGAATTAGAGTAATCTAACATTGAAAGATATTCTCATATTCATTCAAGTGTCAAGAATAATTCATCAGCATAAAAGAGGGGATAACAAATACATCGAAGCTTACTATCTCTAGACTACTAGGACTATTCCTTAACCTCTCCTCTTGTGTTGCATCGAGCAATTCTCGTCAGAAGTGGTTGCTCCTCTGCTCAACTAGCTTACCATTCTCCAGCTTAAATCTCCAAAAACATAGTATTTGTAGAATTCAATTCCTCTACCTCTTGATATCTTTCTCTATCTTCTTTCCTCTATTTATAGGCTCCAAGAATTGTAGATCTTATCTCTTCTCAGATCCAGATCCGTTTGCAACTGTCAAAGTTTGTTACAAGTTTGTTACAATCCAACTATGCACTCACGTAGTTCTGGTGTGTTCTTCATTAATCTATAGATTGCCACCGCATTTCTAGGCAGGATCTATAATTTTTAATTACGGCGACATCATGTGAAATTCTTGTGCTGGTGCTTCCAGATGTGCTTGCAGTGTGAATTCACCCATGCAAAGTAGAGGTTTCTATACGGTGACATTTCTAGCCGTAATCCAAGTTAAACTAACAACACATAGGCTGCATGTGGCGACATTAATGCACAAAAGAGATAAAATAACAAGAATTTAAGCCAAACAATAATGAGTTAGAAAATATAAATACTAAGTATGAAATTTCTATTATGCATGCTAAATATAATAAAAAGAGACAATTAATACACAAATTTAGGGGGAAAATAGGTGTCATTTCTAATGCTATCATGTGGTGCCTGGTAACAGATCAATACCAAACTCTACCTCTCTAATCGGTGGCAAACCGGACGATTCTTCTGGAAACACATCTGTAAATTCATTGGTTATTGGTACCTATTTCAATTCTATCCCTGAAACTCATGAGTCAAGTAAATATGCCAGAAATGTTTTGCAGCCTTTACCGATCATTTTTTATGCTGAGATAGCTGAGATTATTTTGGTTTCACTGCACAATTTGCCAGACTCAACCGTAATCACTTCAGTTGTCGAGCTTTTCCAATCAATCTTTCTTCAATTACAGTTCACTACTACATCATGCTAGGATAACCAATCCATACCCAATATCACATCGAACTCGATAAAAGGTAACATCATTAGGTCAATGGGAAATTCATAGCCCTAAGCTTTCTGTGACATTTGCGACATACCAAATTAACAATGACACTATGACCCAACAAGTTTATTACTTGTTTATCAAAATCAGTCTACTGTACTAACAGTTTCTTATCAGTTGCTAATGCAGTGCAAATATATGAATGAGTCGACCTTGGATCAATCAAAGCACACACAATATCATTAAAAAGATAAAATATACCAATCACGACATCGAGAGAAGTAGCCTCTTCTCTAGCCCTAATGGCATATGTCCGTGCAGGTGCGTGGCCTCGGGTCGGGTTACATTACCCCTATTATTGCTTCAGTTCTTACTTGCACTACTACTCTGTCTCAAGCATCCACCTTTCAATGGAGTAATAGGGGGCTTCAGACTCTGTTCCTCTTTTGCTCCCGAGGTCATCAGGCAATTTCGTATGAAATGGTTTGTACCCCCACACCGATAACAAGTTCCTTTCAACTTTCGACACTCACCCACATGGTACCTTCCGTAGTGATCACATTGTGGGTTGGGTGCGTTCCGAACACTGGCTGCAGGATGATTTTGAAATTTAGATTTTGGTTGTCGCAATATACTCCTACTAAAAAATCTAGAAGAGACTGCCTCACGAGTTTCATCTTCCTTGAATTTCTTCGACAGTGGCATAGAAAAAGTTCTAGTGATATTTTTCTTTCCAGACTCCCGAAACCTCTTCTCTCTCTGCCTCTTATTATTTTCGATTTCTTCGATCTTTTGGGTTCTATTTGCAAGAATCACAAACGGTCACAACTTGATTCCACCTACCATCATCCTGATCTCATCATTCAACCCGTCTTCAAAATGAACACACATTGCCTCATCTGTTAGTACAATCTCTTGAGCATACTTACTCAACTGTACAAATTCTCGCTCATACTCGACCATTATTTGTTTCCCTATCTCAATTCTAAAAGTTCCTTCTTCTTTTTATCCAGGTACCTCTTGCTAAGATATTTATTTTTGAACTCTACTTGAAAGAACTTCCAAGTGACTTCATTTTCAAGCATTATCGTTACAATCATTGTCCACCAATTGTAAGCCTCGTCTTTCAGTAACGAAGCAGCACACTTGACGTAATCCTCTGGAGGACAAGTTATCTCGTTTAAGACTCTCATTGTGTTTTCCAACCAGTATTCAGTTCTAGAAGAATCGTCTTCTATGTTTCCCTAGAATTTTTCAGCCCCATACTTTTTAACCTTGACTGTTAGGATACGAAACCTCTATTCCACCACTCTGGAGGTACTATCAATCGGACAATAGGATATGCAACAGGGGGTGGAAGAGGTGGTGCCATTGGGTTGTTCCTCATGAACTTCGAGAACCATTGCCCCAACAGTTCGAAAAACATGTTTTTTGCTTTATTTTTCATCATCAATAATATCGGTACATTGTTACTAGCCTTAGAATCATTAGTCAGGACATTGATGTTTACCTCATTAGTTTCCTCTCTTTCTACGTCAGACATTCTGTGATTATCTACAAAAACTATGATTAGATCGAATTCATCTATATCACACTATCACAGGTTCATATGGCATGTACTTCTAAAAGATAAAACAGAGTCATTACAGTCCAAGAAACGGCTAAATCAAAAGCTCTAATACCACTAAATGTAACACCCAAAACCTAGAAACCATTGTTGGCTAGAGTCCTAGTGACACTTTATTCATCAATCACTATTCATCTTTAAACTCATGTCAATTTGATCTTTCATTATAAAAAAAATACACCCAACACGTCATATATTATCATTTAATTGTAATCACAATTCAAAAGGGCAAAAAGGTTATTTCCTAGATTTTTGGAGACTTCTACCGATACCTGTTGGACAGGTATTGGAAGCTGTCAAGTCAGTAAACAATTCATGAAGCAGTGTAGACTTCTACTGATACTCTTGATAGCTCTACCAATACAAGTAAGGCAACTACCGATACAAGTCATACTACTATCGATACTAAAAACTCCAGCGAGCTGAGAAGTCCTACTCTGCAACTTCTACCGATATAAGTACTTAAACTATCGATACCTCCGTGTACAGAACTACCAATACCTGTTATACAACTTTCGAAACAACTCAAGTCAGTGAACAACCTCTCTCCTACCATCTTCTTCTACTAATACAAGCATGATTTCTACTAAAACAAGTGTACAGATTTCAAGGAATCATGCTTAAACTCAAGTTATCACCTTTTCATCATTCATAACTTAAAAATTCAACATGGAAAAGACATTGTACATAGATTCAACATTTCATAAATTTCATATAGTATGTATATCACATTGAACTAACATATAAACTTGTGCAACATTTAACTCAAATTCATAATAAAAGATTCATTCATCCATACAAGTAGAATAAGACATTTCATCCTAGTACATGTCATATAACCGAGTGATGCAAATGCTACCGACGAGCTCCTTGGATAGTGTGATGTCTTCAAGATGGTCCAATTTTCAAGTCACAAAATGAAATATACAAAACAACAACAATTTCACTGGTAAGCTTCATAGCTTAGTAAGTTCGCAAGGTTTATCAATTTATCAAATAGAATGTTTTGAACAAAACTGTAAATCGGTCGAGCAAGAACAGAACTGTACTTCAGTGATCCTTATTCATTTACTCCCTGTTGGCCCAAAGGTCATTATGCTCATTTTCTCCCTGTTGACCCAAAGGTCATGCTTGTTACCAGTATACGATGCTATTCTTAGCCATCGATACGGTATATTTGTTCCCTACGATGTTGCTCACACTAAGCTAATAAGAGTATGCAATCAGGCATAAATCTAAACCATCGTAGGGTCTATAATCCATTATTGGATTCTATTCACTTTATAGTGGCTCACGATGCCATAGAGAATTCGCAAGAAATGCAAGATGTCAATCATCAGACCATTTAACTTTGACACAAGGCCAGGTAATCTTTCTTCTATCGTTTCTATCTTTCACATCTTCAATTTGTTGTTCCAATCATCAACATCCATAAAGAAGGCAGTTATAAGAAGTTACAAGTAAGAATTTAACATTACGAACTTACCAGACTAGATTGCAATTGTGGTTATACTCTAGAGACTATTCTACCAATTTCCCTTTCTTGCGATCAGTGGCACGATTGCAGTCTACATCGATAATCATTCAATTTCTCATATTAAATCACACAATTAAATCATTTAACACATTATAGTCCTTCTGGGAAAATTTATGATTTTACTCTAACCTTTTACCTTTATTCAATTTAGTCCCTAAACATAAAACATACAAAATAACCGTTCTCTTACAAGATCAATACCGATCGATATAACCATGTATCTTCACAAGTCCCTACAATTTTATTGTTTCACACAAAATGCGTACAATTTCATTATTTTGACATTCTAGTCCTTAAACCCTAATTTCATCCAAAATCAATAAATCTATTCACCAAGCATACAAATCTATCAAAAATTTTCAAGAACAAGTACTTTCAACAATCACAAGTTTTATAACATTTGAAAAATTCACAAATTGGTCCTTAGATTAGCTAGATTAAGCTAATACGGACTCAAAAATATAAAAATTACTGAAAACGGATAACAAAAGATTACTCAAATAAATGCTCAAAGCTTAAAATGAAACCCTAGCTCCCCCCTTTGTTCTTTTCGAAGAAGATGAAGAAAATAGAAGAAAAAATATGTATTTTTCTTTTTTAATTTTCACTTTTATATCTAATGGCGTTTTTTGTAAATATTTAAACTTACCTAATTAGCTTTATTAATCACTTAATTAACCTTTAATTAACCCTATTTGTATTAATATTTACCAAGATAATCCACTGACTAAATATACATTTGATTAATTTGTTCATTTGGTCCTTCTAACTAACCAACTCAACTTTTGCACCTTTTACGATTTAATCCTTTCTACACAATTAACTATTTAAATGATAAAATCTCCTAACCAAATTTTAATATGCTACTAATGACATCACAAACATTAAATATTCAATATTTATGGCTTGATTCGTCAGAGTTATGGTCCCAAAACCATTATTCTCGACACCATTGAAAACTGGGCTGTTACACACACTCATTCCTTTCGCATCGCCGGATTACAAACCCACCACCAACGCACCTCTTTCTTCTCACCATTTTTAAATCCCACATTTCTTTTTTTCCCTACAAATACCCAACACAAATACCACTCCAAACGCCATCATCACCATCGAACTAGCCCAATTATGAAAACCCACTATCCAAACACGTCCGTCGCACCTATCGTCGTTCATCATCGCACCCACTATTATCCATTGTCGAGCATCACCTCAATGAGAAAAACTCGACAGCAAGCATGATTCACACACGAAACCATTCAGCTAACCAATTTCCAGCTTCTCTAAACCGTAGTCGAAATCGATTCATAATGACACTGGTCATCGACGTCAATTATGACGATTCTTATTCGCCCTCACCTCTACCACCACCAATATCACTAGACTGACTCAATGCTGACGTCGTAGAAGTCTAACTCCGGTTGAACTAGAGGATCCAAAAACTCAACAGATGCTCTTTACGAGATAAGGTATAACACTCTAACTTCTCGTTCTATTTTGCCATTACTAACATTTCATGTAGATCATTCGGATGGGACCAACACCTCTTATCATGAGGAAGCGGGATCGTTGAACCGAAACGAGTGACCACTATCGAACCAAATGAAACATCCTAGATGGACTTCAACAAACCAGTAAGAAGACGAACCAGAATCAAACTCGAACAATGGTACTGATGCAGCTGATGTGCCGAGTTTGCCAAACAGTCTAATGGAAAAATGACGACCTCGACGAAATAGACGCAGTTAGCGAGGGTACACCTACACAATGCCCTCAAAATCTCGATTTTGAGGCTTCCTCAACTTCACGACACCAGAGCACTAGTCGAGATACAAGGAGATTCAACTTCGACCTATGCCAGTGTGTAAATACATCTATCTCTATACTCTCGATACACTTAACTTGCGTGAACCTGTAGATAGCTATTTTGATTCTATTGGTTGCTCATTATATGCTAAAATTAAATGTGGCACATTATATGAACTTGTGTATGAATTTTATACCACTTTTAGCTTCGACATGTATGCTGTTAGGATTGTTGAAACTCCGAATGTCATTAGCTTCAGATTGCTAGGGAGAACATTTAACATATTTGTTTCAGAATTTAACATAGCAATAGGCTTTGCTGAACCTAAAGATGTTGACACTGATTCATACCATACTGATTTGTTAGAAATACCTCATGATTTTGATGCCAATGAAGCTTACTCGACCTTAACTAACTCGATTTCACGCACTTATAATTCTAGAACTGCGAAATCTTTGTTAGTTCATGAACCAAACCTTAGGTACATTAATCGATTTTTGGGTTTTAATTTTTCGGGCTGTAATGATTCTTCTGTTGTTTTAACTTGGGCATAGTTATTCTTTTTGTGGTGCATGTTTTTTGGATATAAAGTCAACCTAGGATATTGGTTTACACGTAACTTTCACACAGTAATCAGAGCATGTAGACCTCAAATCCTGGGTCCATACATCACGCATTTAGCCATGAATATTTTTCCATCATTCGATTTTACATCTCTTACGCATGCTTATAACATGGACCCTTTGGATGAGTATTGCTTGGATTCTATGGGATTTATTGCTGGCACCCCTACTGCTTTTCATTTTGTTCCTCCAAGTACATACACGCCTCGCAGTAATAGTGTTCCGATGGACACAAAATTTCGCTTTGAGGGATCGAGATGAGCAGCCCCATTCCACTTTGGAGAAAAGAATGAATCATTTTGAAGCTCGCTTGGACACAATGGAAACCAACATTGAAGCATCTTTTTGATACTAGAGCATGAGCACTGTCATTGCCCTTTACCTCGTTAAACTTACACGGGGAGTACACTTTGCCCTATCTTTTCTATTCTTTAAAACTTGCACATTGAGGGCAATGTGAATTAAATAGGAGGGAATTTATCATACATGCCATGCTATTTTTCTTTGCATATATGCTTATTCTTATATTAATTCTATTTGATAATTAGATTTGCAAACTCATTTTTCTTTTTTCTTTTTGCTTGGTTCATTTAAATAATTAAAAATTCATGAATAAATAATTGCTTATTTTGATTGAACATGCATTTTGTAGAGTTGAAAATATTATGGAAAAAGTCAAACACTTCATAAAATTAGAAACTTTTTAGACTTGCCTAAAAAGGTACCCAAAGTATGTAAATAAATAAATTGGGCTTGATTATGAGTGAAGATTCGAAAATGCAACCAAATTGAGTAACCGGGTTGAGGTGCTTGGCTTGTCATCTCAATTCGCGTAAAAAGATTTAAGTGACGAACCAAAGCTTGTAACACTCCACTAACCGAGCGCCTTGGAAAATAAGTTAAAGACTTTTCAAATTGAGTAACCGGGTTAAGGTGCTTGACTTGTCATCTCAGTTCGTGTAAAAAGATTCGATTATGTCTCAAAAATGTATAAAAAGAAAAAAATAAAAAATAAAGAAAAAATAAAGAAAAAGAGAAAAATATACATGTTGGTTATGATTATTTAGTGAGTTTAAGTAGGTTTTAGTTTTGTGAAGTGGATGATTTTATTCATAATGTTTGGAAGTTTATAAAATGTGATTTGATTGAACATAAGCACTTATCTATTTTTGATTCTCAAATTGTTTGCATGACACTTGGCTGAGGAAAGAAATTTGGTTTCGAAAAAATTATCAAATAACTTTAATATAGAATAAACATTATGCTTGAGGACAAGCATAGATTAAGTAGGGGAGACTTTGATAGTAAATAATTTGAGTAATTTTATTTGTGTATTATTGATTAAATTATGACCAAAGTACTTCTAATTTCATACTTTTCTTATTAGATACACAAAGTGATGTTTTCAACTTAAAGGCAAGCAAAAGGAGGACTTAATTGAAGCAAAATGTGAAGAGATGAGCTACATTGAGAAATTTGGGAGAATATGAGGACTTAAGTGCAAAGATATTTCTAGTTGAATTTGTCTATAACCAAATTTGGAATTTTGTTATTTTCTTTTATAATTTTTATTTTAGTTTAACTAGGTTTTCTTTATTTTAGTAAATGGGAAAATTATTTTAGGAATGGTCAAAGTTATTTTTAGCAAACCAATTGTATATAAATAGGGTCTTTTGGGTACACTTGAAAACATACTTTGATTTGTTAAGCAATTAAGCAATTCTCCATTTTATATTTTTTCTTGTGTGTGCGTCTGAGCATCTGCCGTTTCCATTTCATTTTTCTTTCCTTTTCAAAATTTGTTTAATTGCTTTCTTAATCCTTTCCTTTTTCCATCTTTCATAATTACAAATAATTCATCATCATCATCCATCAAGCATGATTAAAATCATTTGCAACTAAGTCCTTTTTAGCCTTAGCACGATTATCGCTCCGGCAAGAAAATAATCGTGAGTTATGAAACCGCACTAAAAACCTTTTCACATCGGTATTCGCTATCACTCTGGTTTATGAGATTGTACAAATTCGTCCCTCAAATTTAATTCGACTTCGATTCAAAAGTGCACGTTGGGTTGAAGTAGGTTGACGTACAGTTGGGAAGTTGAGTCAGTCGTGTTGCATTCGAGTTCTTGCGAACAAATTGGCATGTCCAGGTGGGAAACGGCCAGTTGGATTCCGTCAAGGGTGATAGTGACCAGATTTAAACAGCCCACGTGGTTGAGGCTGTTAATTCGAGTTGGGCTTTCTAGAGTGCAAGGCTGTTGAAATCTTAAATTACGAGCACGAGCAACGTGGTTAGGCATTCGGCAAGAGTCGGTTTGCAGGTCGTACTAAAATCGGCTACAAGAGAAAAAGTTGGCGGTTGGGATGTTCTCGAGCGTTATAACCAACTCATCGATTTAAAAGGAAAAATCAATTTTCGAGGATCCGTTCAAATTTAGAGAGAATTGAGGCTGAGGCTAAGCATTATTAAATATATTTTCTCGTTTATTTTATCTCAATCAATTTACTTTGCAACAAGATTTGTTTACTTTAGTTATTTTATTTTATTTTATTTTATTTTAGTTTAACATTTTTTTCTCTAAACCTCTTATTTATTTTTTTAGGGAGACAATCACAAGTCTCAGGCATGCCCTTCGACATGACGTTCAAGAGGAAGACACGAAAGTAGATTACAACAATCAGTCCTTGTGGAATCGACCTTACTGTCTTATACTACTGTTTTGTATTATTTTGTCCTAAGAAAATTAATTTTGTGGTTTTGATGCCCATCATTTATTTAAAAAAAAAAAACATTATCTATTTTTTTATATATTTTTCTTTATATATAATATTTATATGTCAAATATTTATTTTTTCTACCTATAATATTATTATGGTAATTTCTAATTTTATAAAATAAAATAATTATTTCAAATATCATTATTTTTCATCTACATTGTGGGTATGATATTTCAAATATTTTTATATGTGAAATATTTCAATTATTTATTTCAAATACACATACAAAAATATATAATACTAAAATTTACTACACTCATGAGATGGATTAAAAAAATAAATATTTCACATATAAAAACTATATGTACTAAAAAATAATGGTATTTGCAATAATTATTTGATTTTATAAATAAAAGAGTTATTAATTAATAAGATGAATTAAAAATAAAAAATGAAAATAATATATTTATTAATTAAAAACATTAATTAAAAAATGCTTGAAACAGCATGAAATAAAAAATAAAAATGTACTTAAAAGAGGAAATGAATTGGGATTCAAGGTTAAAATCACTGTTATTTAATCATCTAATAATATGTTGAAAACATTAATTAAAAATAATAAAAAAACTTGAAACAATTTGAAATAAAAAATATAATTGTGAGTAGGATAAAAATTAAACTTAAGATTCAAAGATAAAACCAGTAACATTTAACGATTTGACTAAAAAAGTTAATACTTTAAAAAAGTCAGATGGCATGCTTTTCCTTCTATTTGCAAAACTGATTTATTTCACTAAATTTTGAAAAAGTAGCCCATTTCCTTTTTTTTTTTTTAAGTTAAGCATTTTCTTCAAATTTGCCATATTGTATAAATATATAAAAATATTGAAATTTAGATAATATAAATTATAAATTTATTAAAATTAGTTAAAACAAATATTTTAGACACAACATGACTTGTTTATTTTTATAAAATAAATACAATATGAAATGATGGAAGAATAATCTCAATTCATGTTGTCTGAGATAGCCAGCTATTGACTTGGAGTGGTCCCGTTGAATGTTGGATACAGTCGCCCCAAGTACAAAATCCAACATAAGCATATTACGGCTATTAGGGTTTATTCGTCCCATTAGATCAGTACATGGATCGGTGGACGATTCCGTAGATTCCATATGTACGGGTGGCATATTAGGTACCACATTTTTTTAAGATCAGCTCAACTTAAATTTTAATTAATTAATAAAAATATTTAAATTAAATTTATTAATAAAATATATAAATTTTAATATAAAAATAAAAATAAAATCTTTAAACTTAAAAAAATCAATTAAACTCGAGAAAATGTAGTTAATGTAGCCTTCAAATTAAAAAAAATTAAAAAACAATATGAGCGAACTTAAAATGGGTTTGTATTAATTTTTACAAATATGGGCAGGTTTGAATAAAATTTTAAATCTAGATTTCGGGCCGAGCCGGATCGAATTTGGACAAGCATAAAATATGTTAGTATCATATTTAGACCCGACCAGAATCCAACTCAATCCGACTCATGAACACTTCTATTTTTACCTATATAAACCCTTGATTTTAATGTTAAAGTAAAAACATTTTGAATTTCAAGCTCTTATATTATTTTCTTGTTGATGCAATTGAAATTATATACACTTTAACATAACAAAAAATTAAAAAAAAATAAAAGAGTCATAAAAATTTTCAATTGATTAAGTGTGTTATGTATATAACTCTTTAAATTTTAACTTTTAATTTTTTTTATTTTCTATTAGCTTAAGGTACGAGTGAGCGTTCGATCAAATTGAGTGAAAAAAATTCAAGTTAATTGAGTTGATGAGTCCTATTTTATCATCTTAACTTGATTTGAAATTTTTTCAAATCGATTTGAGTGAAATGAAATTTGAGTCGAGTCGAGTCGAATCGAATCGTATCGTATCGTATTGAGTCAAATTGTTCGAGTTAAATTAAAAAGTTAAACATGTCAAATTAAAATCTTATTACAGTATAACTAATTCCTTGTTAGAGCACATAAATTTAAAACCATATATATTTGAATACTTTTTCAAAGCAAAATAATAAAAAATACTTTAAGATAAACTTGAATCATTAATTAATTTATTTAGGTCCCAAAATTATTATTATAGAAATTTTTTTAATTTTTAACTTTTTTTATATATTTTTCTAGAAATTTTTTTATAATTTTTTTAAAAAAATATAAATTTTGGAATTTTTATAAATATTTTGAATTTTTTAAAAGTATTTTTGAATTTTTTTTGTATTTTTTGTTAAGAGAGATCAATTTTCTCATTTTCAAACTTGACAGGGACCAAAATGATATTTACACCAATCTGTTATTCGAATTATTCGAGTTATTCAAATTGTAGAATTCAACTTGATTCAAACTTGAAACTCGAGTTACTTATTCGAGTTGTCTTAAATAACTCAATTCGATTAACTCAAAATTTGATTTTTTTTCGATTTTTTTAAATCGAATCGAGTTTTGCTCAACTCTAATTTAAAGTTTTAACAGAGCCCTAAGTAAAAAAAATAAAAAAGAAAATAAACCCTTAGGGAAAAAGTTCATCCTATTGAACCCTTATTGCCCAGAAAAAACAAGTTTCATTAAGGAAATTATGCTTTGATCATGTTAATCATTAACGGTCTGTGACATGGCTAATAGAAGCCTCCTGATTGTACCATGTGCATACGCAACTGTAACCGCCTCGACCTGATTTAAAAGTTTTAACTAAGTCAAAGACGTTACATTGATCACCAAAGTGATCCTGTATAACCTTTCTTTAGCTTGAGTTGTTTTGTGTAAAAATTATCTTCTAAATTTTTAAGAAAACATTCAATAATCAAACTGAATTTACTTAGCAATTCAATTTCATTATAATTAATGTGAGATTTTGAGAAAACAGTTAAGGTTTTAAAGAGACTTGTCATAATTTTAAGTATTTTGCAAAAGCAACAGAAAATATTATTAAGAGTAATAGTTTTCTAAACCAAATAGCATGCATTTATTAATGTATTAATATAACATCCTAAATAATATGTTAGATTTTTAGAAATTGAGAAGAAATAAGTCCTAGCATTAGTGATTAAAAGCTTAGTAGAAGGCTTGGAATACCAAGATTTGAACCCCACTTTTTCATCTCTTTTAGTTTTTAATTTTCAATTCCTGGCACTTAAGGAACCAAAGCTAAAATAGCATAAGTATTTTGTGTGGTAAAAAATATGACCATAAGATGGCATCAGCCCAATGGCTACAGTCGTTCCTCCCTAACCTCTAGCACCTAGGTTTTATTAATGTGGGTACCACTTTCCATCCTTTTATTTTTCTAAAAATTCGGACCAAAAGATATTTACCAAACAAACCCTTATTTTTATCAAAGTCCTCTCTAGCTTAATTAGGAATCCTTATTTGATTCTAAGTCAAATTAAAATCTCCACTCTCCATATTTATTCCCAAGTTTCTCTACAAACCCTCTTTAAAATTTATTTCCCGAAGTTTTTGCTGGAAAATTTAGTTCTTGAAACTCAACTTTAAAATCAAGCCCCAATCCATCTTCTTCATCAAAATCATTTGATCTCGTGTTGATTTCTAATCAATTCCCCGTCAAAATCAATAAGTATTTCGTTCCCTGTCAATTAGGACTTTTCAATCCTAGCTGGCAACGAGCTTTAACCGATTAATCAACTCGTTATTAAATCTTTAATGTTTTCTTTCGAAAACCCCCTCAATAATAATCATCACATTTAGTCAATTGAAAGATCCTTATAGGTGTTTGGATCAACCTTGAACGTGGGGTGGTCATCTGAGGTCTTGGGAAAGTAAGGTGGGTGACTTTTTATGAAAAATCGGGTCAAATTTTGAAACAACCTAGGTACACGGTCCGCCGCACGGGTGTGTGGCCTATCCGTGTGGGACACACGGTCCCTCACATGGCTGTGTCTCCCTGTTTCCCATTGCATTCACGCTTCACACACGACCTGAACAATCGGTCGTGTGGCTCCTGCACCCTTCCCCCTTCTGTGCACATGGACTAAAGCCTTGCACACGACCGAGTGGATCCATCGCACATGCCCTGAAGGCCCGGACATGGCCCGGACACACGACTGTGTGGCTTCTACACTTGCACCTCTTTGCTTCACACATGGCTTGGGGCCACATACACGAGTTGGATACACGACCGTGTGGCCCCTAAAACCTATAAATTACAATTTTGCCTAACCTTTACTAATTTAATGCAATTCAGTCCCTGATTAGATTTTTAATGGCATCTAGCGAACTAGATTATACAATTAGGTCTAGGATTAGAAATAGGAAAAAAAATACATGGATGGATGATTTTATGATTTATATGCTTATGATTAATGACATGAATTTGTGAATTGTTCTATGATTTTATGATTAATGACATAAACTTGTGAATGATATCATGATCATCGATAAAATGTAATTGCTTAGGAACAAATATTTAAATATGTGAATGGTAATAGATATATAAATATGCTAAATGATATGCATGACAAATATACGTTTCGCTCATCGATAAATTTTTGCTATAAGATGGAACATTAAATGATCACTGAATGATCAAATTATAAGATATGATTGTTTTGCTTATGCACGAGGGAATATGGAAGAAGGAAGATATGGTGGTTTTACTGCATATATATGTTTGTTCGATGTGTATTCACAGATTAGCATATTCCAACTATGACTATATGAACGGAACATTCACGATTTCCTCTGACAGCTTTTATCTGCGACAAATTGTTGATCCTCAATCAAATAAACTTTAAGGTGTTCTAAGTTCACTTACCTTATTCTTATTATGCATAAAAATAAAATTTTAAAATTTTATCCTTATTTCTTTTAGTTCTAATTTTGAGATGTGACAACAACAATTATTTTTAAAAAGTGGACAATTAAATTTACTCCTAACAATAAAAAAAAATGATTTATCAAACCCAAAAATTAATTAAAGCCTTCCATCAAAACTTTTTCCTTCATCCCCAACATATTAGTGTGATTCTACAATCATTTTATTACTGTTTATTGTAAAAAAAAAAAAAAAAAAAACCTTTTTGTTTTAACTTTGACGTGCATTTTACCACATAAAAAAATCAGTCCCTTAATATTTTTCTTCGCAATTGTAATGTTTCAAATCCGACCTAGACGTTATGGTTGAATCTCGAAAGTTACATTAACGATGCTTGAAAATATTTACTTTCTGAAAATAATTTGATTTGAATCATTTTGTGAAAATTTAAAAATTTTAAAGGTCGGATAATTTTATTTCTTTGAAAAATACTTAATTAATTATATTTATTTGAAAAAGGTGACAATTATTCGAATCATTTTAAGTTATTTAAAACAAGGATTTTTGCATTATAATTATAATAACAATTTATAAAGAACCTAGCAGCGGATTTTTTTAAAATTGTTTAGAAAATTTACGAATTATTAATTTATTTAAAAACCAAGTAAAAACGTAAATAATTTGGATAAATTTCATAATGAAAAATTACTTGAAATCTCATAATTTGCATGCATGTATGATAGTTTTTAAGGTTATAAAAATAAGTCACAACCCAAAATAAAAACAAAGTCCGAAGTCCAAAATCCACAAACTCAAAATCAAAATAATTAAAAAATTCATAAAATATACATGATATAAAATTATCCAAGAGGCTCCGTCGAGTGCTGAATTCAAATTCTATGTCTGAGTGTTACCTAAAAAGTTGAAACACTAACGAGGTGAGTTTTTCAACTTCAGTATGAGATTAACATAAACTCAATCACATACTTATAAAAATATATGATATACAGCTAGAAAAATCATATAACTCAATACTTCATACTTATATTATGCATGATCATGTCGATGCACATTTCGTAAAACAATACAAATTTTAGGAAAATGGTTCTACCCATCTCCTTACACACCATAATCAAGTTTTCTCAGAACTCGTCCATCCAACACACTAAATTGTGAACAGTGTCACGAAAATCGCAGATAAACTACCAATAATCAAAATCTTGGACAAGCCACCAATATCGCATATAAACTACCAATAATCAATATTGTGGGCAAGCCAACAAAACCGCAAATAAACTCCCAATAACTTCCACCTTTCACATATCCCACCCCATGCATGTGATATGGACAAAATCACTCAAAATCATATAGGCATGTTGAACATGCAAATCACATATGTACACATGATACCGAAATCACATTTTATAGTCATGTGAATATCACATATGCCATATGATCACATAACATGAGATGAGATTTACATATTTTTCAAATCAATGATAATCATCAATATCACACCACATGCTTTTCACAATATATACAATTTGGGAAAACACTTACTTGACATAGTCCATAACGATGGATTTATCTCTCTTT
This sequence comes from Kokia cookei, assembly GCA_039519145.1. Lineage (NCBI taxonomy): Eukaryota > Viridiplantae > Streptophyta > Magnoliopsida > Malvales > Malvaceae > Kokia > Kokia cookei. Next base: position 18,682,095 of record CM076910.1, on the reverse strand, counting down.
ATGGATACATAAAGTATCCTCTTCAAACAACATAATTTAAATAATAAATTTTTTTTATTATCAATATAAAACGGAGACTTAATTTTATTTAGTGTTAGAACCCACACCTGATTGTAGATCCGATGTGCAACAAATCCCTAAGAATGCCCACACGTGGATCTAACAATTAGATTACCTATTCAATCAATAATAGCCAACTTACGCTAATATTGATCCTAATTAAGATTGATATGATAGTTGATACCGATTTTCCCATTAATGCTTACCCTTAGAAAATAACCACTTGGATTAGTGATTTCAATTCCTACTTTACTAGTCTCTCGAGTTGGTGTCAATAGGCCCTTCAATAAATAAGACATATGAGATGTTAAAATTTGAGAAAATAATCACTAAGGTCATCAAAAGCATTTGGCCAAAGGTAGAAAATAAGGAGAAGAAAAATATTTCTTCACAACCCTTACTCTTATACTTACTATGTTGAAACGGAAGGATCGACGGATCATATTGATCACAAATCTGAGGGGGAAAGAATGATTTAAAAGGAGGATTATTCGAAAATAAGTCCAAAAAAATAGAGTTTAGAATTAGGAATTAAAAAAATAATTTGTGCAGAATTTTTGAGTACTAAAAAGAATAATGAAAAATTGAAATGAATAAAAAAGAGAAAGGATTTCCATCATTGACGATGGTGCTATGGTGGCGACGACGATGGTTCGATGTTAGAGGTAGCGGTTCGGTGGGGGAGAAAGAAAAGGGTTATGGTTTCAGTCACCCTCTTAAAGGAGAAGAGAGGAGAAAATAAAAATATAAGAAAAGAGGGCAAAGGTGTGTAGTGGCTCTCAGTGGTTGACATGATGGTGGAGGGCGATGCTAGGGGTAGCGTTTGGAGAAAAAGGAAAGGGTAGAGGTGGTAAGATGGTGGTCCAGCGGTGTGGTGATTGTGGTGCAAAGCTGGGAATGGTGAAGGAAATAGAAAAAGAAAGCAAAAAAAAAAAGAGGTTGAGTGCTTAGCAAAAGAGAGAAAGGAGAGTAAATAGGGAGGAGAAAAGTATACAGGTGTATTTTAGGGCTTCCGCAAGTATACTGGTCAGGTTGTAATATAGTTTTATTTACAATGAAATACTTGGTAAGTATTCCGAGGATCGCACCCAAAGGAGGCGAAGCGATAGTGATTAGAATCTTTGAAAGAAAAGAATTAATTAGCACTATCTTTAGGGTTTATAGTATGAAAGGAAATAAAGAGTTTGTGATTGAAGATCATAAAATAAATGAAATAAAACAAAGGAAAAAGATAGGGATATTCGATAAACAGATTTGGGGAGATTAGGTAGCTTCAGTATGGGTTCTTCAACCATCGATTTTGGGGACTTCATTTATATCAACTAGTCACTACCCTAGTAGGATCTTTCGATCTTTCATTAGCATAATGAGTCAATAGAGACTACTTATCGCTAGATGTCATAGTCTAAACTAGTTTAGGGTAAAGGTGTTCACGAATGGATAATACCAAAATTGAGTTAATTCCCACCTAAATGACCTTTTAGGATTGTCAGGCCTAGTGATTGTTTCACGTTCTTCCTTTCCCAAACAATTGATTCAATTGAAAATCCCTGTATTCAATAATTAAATAATCATACTTCCACTCCCTAATCCCTCACAATGGGATTAGTTCCTCATGGTATCTTTAAACATCATAAAATCAATAATATAATTTAACGTGAAAGTTAAGATTGAATCAATGAAGTAAAAGAAACTGATATTTGTATAACAATTTGTTGGCATACATCAGCTATGTTGTGACAACGCTTGTAGGATAACACTTCATACGGGGATTGATGGCTTTGTTGCAACACAGGACCTGTTGTGTTGCGACATTGACCTCTGGATGCGAAATTTGTATCGAGTGAATGACGTTTCTGTCTTTACAATGCCACTTAAACAAGAAGAACGGTAGAAAAACTAGGGTTAAGAAAAATGGCCGGCCAAGTCCATAAATAAGGCCTTTAGCATTAGGTTTAAAGACACCATTTACTAGTTTTTAGTTTTTAATTTTTATTTTGTGTTTTCGTTTGAAACGAGATTGTAGAACTCATACAAATGTTCGAGGAATTTTTCTCGACAATTTTCGAGACAATTCAAGTTTCTTTTTCATTCTCTTTATTCAATTATATGTGTTTGTATACTATTGTGTTTTTGATGATCAAGGAACCCATGAGGAACTAATTCCATTTTGGGAATTAGGTAGTAGAAGTATGAATATTTGATTGTTGTTTAACAAAAATTTTAACTTTCGGATCAATTGTTTGAGAAAGGAAGAGTATCAAACAAACATTAGACCTGACAATCCTAGAATGTCATTTAGGTAGGAATGAACCCAAAATTGGTATTGCCCATCCGTGAACACATTTTCCCCAAACCGATTTAGATTGTGACATATAGCAATAAGTAATCTCTATCGAATTGCTATGTCGGTGGAAGATCGAGAGATACAACTAGGGTAGTGACTAGTTGATTGGAGGTAAATCCCCAAAACCTAATAATTGAAGAACTCATAAGGAAACGACCTAATATCCCTAAAGCCGTTTATAAGAATTTTTACCTCTCAAACTTTTACTTTTTAGTTCTTTTCTTTTTATGCTTTTATCCAACTCTATTATTATTCTTTGTACTTTACTCTCTAAAGCAAGTACTAATTACTTTTATTCTTTGCAGGGATCTAATTTACTATCACTTTACGCCTCCTTTAGGTATGATCCTAAGAATACTACCAAGTGTTTCGTTGTACACACTATATTTACAACTTGACTCGTATACTTGTGAAAAGCCTAAAATCTACATCGAACAGGAGTACGTTCTGGGGCAGTTAATTTGTTGGCTCCATTGTCGGGGAGTCAACGCTTTAGCAAATTTCATTCTTTCATTGCTAATAAAATAGTTAGGAAAATTTTAGGTTACAGATATGATTTTATTTTATTTTAATTATTTTACTTTTTGTGTTCTCTTTATTTTTTTATTAATTTTGGTTTATGACTTCGAAGCAAAGGAAATTTGGTCGATCCTATTTCTAACCTCGAAGCATTAATTAGACGTAATCGTAGAAACCAGCAATTAATGCAAAACCTACCACCGAAGGAGAGACAAGAAAGAGTCGATCCAATAGAAGATCCCACTGTCAATGTAAAAAAGCTCATATACCTCCGTAACCCCCTACAAACGAACTAATGGCGGAAGCATAAAAAACTTTGAGGGAGTACTCTTTACCTACTTTAAATCAAACTCAATGGAGTATTGGTAGACCTACTATCACCGCTAATAACTTTGAAATAAAATTGACAATGATTAAAATGGTTCAAAATAATTTACAGTTTAGAAGAACAATGGCTGAAGATCCCAGTTTGCATTTGAAATAGTTTTTACAATTATGCGATACTTTTAGGTTTAATGGTATTACTGATTATACCATTCGTCTTAGATTATTTCCCTTTTCATTAACTGACAATGCTTTTTCATGGTTAGATGCACAGAAACCTGGATCTATCATAACATAGGATGAACTGGCGGGGAAATTCTTGCAAAAGTTTTTCCTTATGGGGAAAGCAATCCAACTGAGGAGAGAATTGTCAACGTTCTGGCAATTTGAGGGCGAAGGGTTCCATGAAACATGGGAACGATTTAAAATGTTAGTATGAAAATGCCTTAATCACGGTATGTCGGAGTGGATGCAACTACAAACATTTTACAATGGGTTGGATGCATCTGCCAAATCTACCCTAGATGGTGTAACAAGAGGAGCCCTAATGAACCTGACTTATAATGACGCTTATGGGCTAATAGAGAATATGGTAATGAACTTCTACCAGTGGCCTACTGAAAGGTTCACTTATAGGCACGAACTTGCTTTAGTGAAGATGATCCAAGAATATGACAAATACCAACAACTTTTGGAAAGATTGAATCGAATTGAGTCTGCTATAGGGGCACCACCATCCCACGAAGAAGATAAACCTCTCTATCACTATCTCACCAATCTGAAAGAAGCTAATTATGTAAGTAGTCGAAATCCCTATTCGAATACCTATAATCTGGGATGGAAAGATCACCTTAATTTTAGATAAGGAGGAAGCTAAAGGGGAAGCAGCAACAGTAACACCCGAGCACGAAACCTTAAATACTAACCCCTATTTTTACAAATACAATCGAAAAGAGCAAGTCAATGTGACCATACTACATGTGGTCAAAGGTTGGATAGAATCGAGGGGGAGATGCACTCTATGAGGGCAGATTCATAATCCCTGTGGACTTTGTTGTGTTAGATTTTGAGGAGGATAGAGATATTCCCATCTTGTTAGGAAGACTATTCTTAGCCACATCTCGGTATACCATTGATTTTGAACAATAACGAGCTCACTATGTGAATCAATAGTGAGGTTGAAACCTTTAAGTGCGAGGATAAAAGTGATGAAACTAAGGAGCACAATGAGCGTTATCATTTGCTCGAATTGAATAAGTGAGAAAGGCACAATCAGATTCCCTTTATGAACAAAGACAAAATTAACCGATTTAAGGAAAGTGATCGATTGAAGGAGATAGAAAGATCTAATGAGAAGTAGACCAAAGGGGAACAAAGTTGGATCCGATTAACAAGGGTAAGCATATTGGATGAGTCCGGTAGTAAGACTTAATGGTAAATTGGTGGTACTAACTTATGTATATTATTGTACATCATTCTAACATGTTTTTATTTCAACATTTAACAAAAAACAGGGGTATTTTACGATACACCATCAATTGTGTCGCAACAAAGGTGACAAAATCCAGGAAAAAGCAAGACTGATGTCGATGTCGTGATGTAGCTATCTCCATGGCACAATAAAGCGTACATATCCGAGAATATCAAGAACTGAGGAGGATGTTGCGACGAGGCCCTAAGAGTGTCACAACCAAAAGAAATTATAGTGTTTGTCGCGACAAAAGACTCTTTGTGTCGCGACATTGACTACAATTTTAGCAAGGTCTACCCGACTTGACCTGATTACGCAACCGGACAGCTAAGGGCTTATTTTTTCGAGTTTTGTACACTTTAAAACCCTAAAACCTAACCCCTATAAATAACAAAACACTATTCTAACTCACTCCATCTTATTTTAACTCAAAAAAATCCTCTATTTTCCTATTTTCTCTTTTGACTTCTTAGGTTTCTGATGGTATTACAAAAGACATATATTTTCTCCCTAAATTTGGGTATTAATTGTCTCTTTTGTAGCATATTTAGCTTGCACCATTAGCATTTTATATTTAGTTTCTATATTTTCCAACTCATTATTAGTTAGTTTAAATTCTTGTTATTTTTATCTATTTTTGTACTAATGTCGACGCAAGCAGCCGATATACTGCATCTTAATATTGTCAAAACTTAGTTTAGAAGCTTAATGCTGGACGAATGCAACCACAAGATCAGCTGGAAATTGCGACAAAGATATGTTGCCGTAATGAAACTGAACCTAGAATGAGTAGAATCAAGCTGAATTCACAATTGAAAGCACCAACGTAGGAATTTCATAGATGTCACTGCAATTATGATTTTAGAATGTGCCCAATGACACAGTAACAATCTATAGATCTCAAAAGAACATACTAGAACTGCGTGAGTGCAAAACTGTAATCTAACTAATTTTGACAGCTGCAAGATCTAGATCTAGATCTAAAAATGAAGGCTAAAACCTACAATATTTTGGAGGTTATAAATAGACGAACAAAGAATGAAGAAATCATCAAGAGCGAAGGGATTTAATTCTGAAAATTCTATGTGAATTGAAGATTTGAGCTGAAAATCGAGGAGTTGATGAAGCAAGTCTGCAACCACTTTTGATGAGAGGTGCTTGATGCAGAGCAAGAGGAACAATTAGGGAGTAGGCCTAATAGTCTAGAGATAGTAAGCTTCGTTGTACTCTTTAATTCTTCTTAAACGATGATAGATTTTGATGTTATTAAATGAATACGAGAGTTTGTTTTAATGTTAAATCATTTTGAATCTTATTTTACAATGCTTATCTGTTTATTCTTGGATCTAACCTCTTTAAGCACGAGAGTGAAATTGTAGTGTGCCAACATCGAGAGATGCGATGACAGGTTGGGTTAACAAGTAATTTAGGCGAGAGCTGTTATGGACTGGGACAAACTCCAGTTGCTTGTTCTTGAATACACATCGATGCTCGTACCGAGAGGTGTAGTGATTGTGAATATTTAAGTCGGGATTAAGTAGAGAGTTATTATTGGTAAGAACTCAAAGAGACTTCATTGCAGCGGCATTCCATCTATATTTTACCTTGTCGACGCATCTAGCGTTGAGATTTAGCAAAATCAGTGAACCATTTTTGCCCTTCTACACTTGATCATATTTACATTTTATGCATTTAAATGTTGAGCACTAAACACTTAGCACAATTGGATTTATTTTCAGTACACTGACATTTAACCTCTGAAATTTAACTCTAATTGCGTTGACATTCCTAATTATTTTGGTGTACAGATCTGACATAAAATGCACGGACATTAGTACTCACATTATACTTAATTGCATTATTAGTTGCTTCGACATTTAAACATCAAGAACCTATTCCTCGTGGGATCAATATCCGATAGAATTGTTCTATCAACTATACTTGCATCGACGTGTGTCTGATTGTACATTGCTGTGACGTAAAAACACGATCAAGTTTTGGTACCGTTGCCAGGGAAATGACATTTGTTTGATGTTTATTTTTGTCGTTACATTTATTTTTTTTATTATCTAAATTTTATTTGTCACTAACTTGTTTTCTTTTTGTTGTTTACTTTTACATTTTTCTTTTAGCGAAATATGGTCAAGAATGAGGTGTATAGAACCTCAAGATGTTGGATGAGTGATGCTATAGAAATGGAGCTTGATGCCATAAAGGTCGAGGTATCTTCTTTGACTAATATGAGTAATTCAATGCAGAATGCTACAGTAATTGCAGAATGAAAATTTGTTGTGACAAGTTGCGATTATTGTGGGGGCAACCATGAATTTGAAGAATGCCCATCAAATCTAGCAAATGTGTACCACATGGGGAATTTTTATCGAAATGAAAATCCATATTCCAACACGTACACACCAAAGTGGGAGCAACATCCAAATTTTTGTTGGAACAATCAAGACCCTAGAAATATAGACAATGATGTTAGATCTGAGTGGCCTTTGCCCAATTATGATCAACTCTTGTCAAAGCAAAACACCCAGCAATATAAAGCATCAGAGTTTTCATCAATTGAAAACTTGCTGAGACAATATATTTCCAAGATTGAATCTGTGCTTCAGAGTGAAACTGAATCCGTACGAGCTCTAGAATATCAATTTGGCCAGATTGTGGGCCCAATAAATTTACGACCACAAGAAACTTTATTGATGGATATTGAAAATTCAATACCACAAGGGAAAAAACATTGTGAGGAAATCATTCCCAGAAGTGAAACTCAACTAAATGAAGTTGTTAGAGATGCTACAGCAAAATAAGATAATTCAAATCTCAATAATGGAAAGATGTCAGCGCAATCTGAAAAGCAAATTGCAACTGAAGAGGTTAAACAAAATATTACGACGATAGAATCAGATGACTTTGTCACCACAAATGCTACAGCAAAACAGCCTCAGAAACTTGAAGACACATTGTCAAAGAAGAGAAGATTGGGAGATGTCGAAGCAATCGCACTTACTGAAAGGTGCACTGTCATGACAATTAAATTGCTCCAAGAATTTAAGTATCCCAAGAGCTTCTCAATACCCTATTCCATTGGTGATCGGTATATTAGAAAGGCATTATGTGATTTCAATGAAAGCATAGATTTGATGTCTATATCCGTAATTAAGTAGTTATGGAATTGGAAAAAATGCAAGAAAGAGTACAAAATTTTTGGGACCGTGTGAAGAATAAAAGAGTACGAAGCACTTGAAGAAGAAGGAATAAATATTGTGCTTACACCGATTGAGGAATAAGTAAACATCATTATCAACGCATTAGGATTCCATTGTCAGTGCAATTTTAGTATAGTTGTACTGCACTTACGGACTTAATGCTAAAAAAGGAAGAAGTTCATGTGGAGGAAGAAAAAGATGAAGAAATAGGTGTCGAGGCAAATTTAACTGAGAAATTTATCCCCGCACTTGAAGTTGTGGGTGCGATAACTGAAGACTTGGCGTAAAATGGAGTGAGTCAGGCGGAAGCTGATAATGAAAACCTGCATACAAC